>VZTU01032147.1:199123-283038 GCA_013400835.1 Zapornia atra | reverse complement strand
CCTTCCCTGCATGTGTAGATGAGGTGCTCAGGGATATGTGTTAGTAGAGGACAGGTATGGTTGGACTCAGTGATCTCAGAGGTCTTTTCCAGCCTTGTGATTCTGTGCCCAGGATCCTGTGCCCAGGGCTCTGCCCCGCTGCCCTTCACCTGCCCATGCCAGGCATGGTTATCCCCACGAGCCAGGCTCAGCACAGGCCGGTACCGGCACAGGGTGCATCCCGGTACCTCTGCCAGCTCCCTGGCATCTGGCTCTGCCACTGTTCCTGCCGGAGCAGCACAACCCAAACTCCACAGGTTGCAAATTGTTTGTTCAGCCCAGCCATGACCTACTTGAAAGTAGCTTTTGCCATCCCAGGCAAGTGGGTAATCAGAGGCTGTGGTGCCTTCTGAACAATTACAGCTCACAGCAGTCCAAATGAAAATGTTTGTTGAAAACAACATGTGCATAATTAAGGCTTAATGAGCCCTTGTCTGTTTGGAATCTGCAATTAGATTTATAATAGAAAATACTAGCAAATGCCAAATAGCTTTAAAAGAAGCTGAGACAAAAGATAATTTTGCTGCAAATCTATAGTAATACTGTAATTTAATGAGCTGGAAGTGGTGCAGAGAAAGACTGTAAAAGCTTTGGACAAGTTTGTATTGTGTGTGTTTATCTTATCTGCCCATTTCCCTATCTATAAAGCTGTCAGTCTGGCTTTTAAGGGCTTGGAAAAAGGCAGGACTTTACCAAAATCAGGAAGGCTCCCTTTGTTTATTTGTTTAAGTCATTAATTAGTCGGGCAAAACTGCTTTTTCTCTTTCCCATCAACACACTTTAAACTTCTTGTTAGGGTTAATAATAGTAATAATAATATCTCTATTCAATTATTTACAGTGAAGCGAGGGCGTAATAATAATCAGAGGTGCCTCTTTCTGATTAGTTTCATTAATTGTAATGAGTTTTCAACTGTCTTTTTAAGACATTGAGAATTTTCAGTGCTAAGGTGTATATTTTAAGACGTAAACTCGAGGCTGGCTTCGCTTCAGTAAGCACAAACTACCTCCTCACCCCCATGAAAAGAAGTTATGTGGTAGTAAAATCTACCAGAAAGATTAATAAGGTGAGCAGAGAAAGGTCTCAAAGGGAAAAAGAAAGAGCTGAAAGCAGAGATGCTGGAGGGGAAAGGTTGGTGGTTGTGGTTTTTATTAATAACCAGAAGTTGAGGTTCTGAATGGAGCCGGACCAGCTTTGGATACAGCACATGGAGCTGGTAGGGAACGGAGGGCTGGGGTGACGCGGCGGCAGGGCTGTTACGTGCGCAGCCCCTGGAAATGCAGCCCAGCAGCTTTGAGAAACCTAACTCAGCACTTCGTTAAATAGGACGTACGAGGATGTGGTAACGCTGCCGGAGATACCACTCCGATGTGTTTTTATTGCCTGTGTGAAATGTCGCTGAGCTTCAGCTGCTGTACAACCTCGGGCTTTGCATGTCACGAGTCCCCGGCCTGCGAAGTCGCGACACGGGTGCTGCGCTGGCAGCTTCACCCCTGCAACGTCTCAGAGCTCCGAGCTGTCTCCCTGTGATGTTTCGGCCGATGGATTTTGGCTCTGGCCTCCGACTTCACAGCGGTGACGAGCGCCTGCACCCCAAGCGCATCTGCATGCTCACAGCCCCGCTGCCAGCCTGCCCCAACTGCTGTCTCCTGGGGTTTCGCTGTTCTCACGGACGTGGGGCCGCACGATCAGAGCAGCCCCGGGGACGGGTTATTTAACCTGACCGTGCTGCTCGGGTCACTGCCGAGGGCAGAGCTCCCTTCCCAGCCCTGCAGCCACTGTCCCTGCCTGGGCATTATTGCAGCTGCTCTGTGCACTGACTTTCCAGTAAAATTGCATTCTTTAAAGTTTAGTTTCTTTCTTAGCAGTCAGGATTGTGAGGCTTTTTGGGGTATTTTTCCCCAAAATGGCTTGCTCAGCTTGCAGCCTCTGAAGTTGTGCCTGGCTATGTTGTCCCCATTCAGCTGGCCCCGTGATGATGCCTCAATAGTAGATCTTCCAGTGAGGAAAATCCAGTGTTGCCCTTTCGCTTCCACCACCAGAGGTGACAGGGTGACAGATGATGGGAGCTGTGGATGGCAGTGGGGTCCCCTGGGTGCAGCGCAGGCTCCTGGAATGGCTTGGGGAACTCGTTGCTCATTGTTTAAGAGGATAATTGGAATTTTTGTGAAAAGGCCCGTGTGCTGGAGGTGATGCTCTTTGTGCCAGAGTAAGGATCTGAAATCCAACCCCTGGGACACCTGGGCCTGAAGTGTGAGGACGTTAGGGGTAACCCCTTTGCTCCCAGCAGTCTCAGCGTGGGGGTTCGGGCTCTCTGCGCATCCTTCCCATGGCACGAGCTCACTTTTGTCCTCCAAACATCAAAATACCCACTGAGGTTGCGAGTGGTCCCTATCGGTTTGATGGTGTGGGTTAGAAAGAGTAACATGGTTGTGGTGCTGGCAGGGTAACAGCCGTCTCTCTGTCACAGGAAGCTGTGTGCTGCATTTTTCTTTAGTTTGTTTACATCAGGCCCTTCCCAACTCTTGCCAGCAGAAAGGTCTGGTTAGATGGTGTAAAAACACTTCAAGAAGGTGTGTGTGGAGCCTATGGTTTAAATAAGACAGAGCACAAGAAGAGAGGGGACAGCGCAGGGCACTCCACAGCTGTATGGAAGCAGCAGTGGGGATGCTCCCTGACTTCCAGGACATGATTGCATAAATTACCTTCTGCTCATCCTTGGTGTTTTTGTCTTTAAAGGAGACTTTGCTTTTCATTAGTGGTTTTTTTAATTCTTTTTAATCATTAACATGTCCAACTGTCTAAGGTAAAACTGTGGAATCAGTTGCACTTTGTCAGCTCTTTTTTTGTTGGGTTTTTGGGTTTTTTTGCAAGTCATACTACCGCTGCAGGAGTTATTTGCATACCCTGCTGAGTGCAGAACCACAGAAGGCAGGTTTTCACCAGTGCCAAATATTTGTGTGTTGGAAACTACTCTCTAAATGTCTAATGTGGAAGCTCTCTGATTATTTTTTTTCCCTCTTGACTAGCTGGTTTTGCCTGCTGGTCCCCATTCTCAGCAAAGTTGCTTTGCAAATCAATTATTCTCCTCTCTTACGCTTTCCAACAGAAGGAAAAAAAAGTATGAGCTTGAATCCCAGGGGGAGGGAGAGATGTCCTTTTGCTTTTGCTAGCGGAGCAAAGCTTCCTGTGATGGAAGCATTGAGCAAAGTACCTGGCTGCCCTTGCAAGTGAAGAGCGTGCGCTCCGGGCTTTGCCAAATTAACAGCGGCTGTGGAGAGAATTAGTTCCTATTTTTCTTCTTGGATGAGAATTGAGTAGCACCTGTGATTTTTGTGAATTACTGGAGTGAGTTAGGGAATATCTGGGAGCCGGGCTGTTAACCTGTGCAGCTGTCAACAAGGCGTCGGCATCAGAAGCATAATATGCGGTCTTAAAAGGTTAATAGCTTTAAGCAATCTTTGCATCGCTCGGCTGACAGCTCTCTTCATCCCTGCGACGGTGCACTCGTGTGCTTATTTATTTATTTACTCTCCAGTTGAGAGAAGATAAATAGAGATTTCCAAAATCATTCCCGCGCCGCGCACGTACGTCAAACCCAGTGTAACCACAGCGACTGCTGGCGGGGCTGCTGCAGCGGCAGCTGCTTCCTTTGCTTGCTCACCCAGCGCTTCTCCTCACCCGTGAATTGCTTTTATTCAGTCCAAGCCCTCGCTTGCATCCCTGGGCTGGGTGCGTGTCTGAGCATCCCTGCCCATGCAGGGTCCCCACTCGCTCCCCAACCTGGGGAAACAAACCCTCCTCAAAATGGGATGGGAAAACTTTCTGGCTTTAGGTTTCTTCCATCCTGAGCACTTGCTTTGCTTCCTTAGATATTTCGGCGCCAGTGGCTGTGCGATAGCCCCCCTTTGGTGATAACTCTGGGCTGTTGTTCTTGTATTGAAATCAGCATCTCCATAACAGACTCCCCTCGCTGGTAGCTGCTTTTGAGGCAGACAGGTATAAGCTCTATTTTTATCTCAACCCCAAGCTTTTATCTTGCAAAAAAACAATGTTTCTAGGTGCCGTTGACGCTGGCACAGCTCCTTGCACAAAGCCTGAATGACTTCTTTTAGATCTCAGCGCATTTTTCTGCCTCTCTTAGTTTCCTGTGAATTACCAGTGTTACTGGTGGAGCAGGCGGTGCAGTTAAGTCTCATTATCACTTACTGTATTTGTTTCAGGCTCTCTACACACCAGCCCGGTGCCAAGAAATGTGCTGCATTCATTTACCTTCCTCCCTCCCCAGCGGTGCACCAGGCATTTGCCATGCGAGCTGGTGCCTTGGGCTGCTGGGCAGAGAAGGAGCAGCTCATAGCAAAGGCCTGGTTGAGGTTTTTGTTTTGTTTTGGTGGTGGTGTTTTTGTTGTTTTCAGATAAACTTCTCGAGCACCTGCGTAAGTGAGATAAACAACGCAGGATGTGCTCGTTGTTTGGCTTCAAAAAGGAAGCGATGTACGTGCCCGAGACTTGCAGCTACGTCGGTTCGATCGTATCTTGCAAAATAAACAGTGCTAGGCAGGGTCAGCGTTGGGCTGTGGTGGTCCTTGGGTGTCAGCAGGGCTGTGCAGGGAGGATGGGTGCTGAGCTTGCTTTCCTTCTCCATCCCAAACCTTTGAGAGAAATTGGGAAGGGTTTGTTCTGGCCAAAGCTGCAGCTCTGGTGAGCTGTCCGCATCACGGGAGAGGAGGAAGAGGATGGAGATGTCAGAAGCACCTGAGCTGCTCAAAGCACTGTGGAACACCTCTCCCCACCGGTGTCGCATCGGGGTGCTTGGCAGACTGCAAGCTAAAGCTAAGCAGCAGAATACAATCAAAGCATATTAGATCCAGATCAGCCCTCAGGGGCAAAAAACCTGAGTCAAAAAAACCCAACCCCTCCTTCATGCATGGCAGAGGTGAAAGCATCAGCAATTTTGGCCTTTAAATTAATAGCACACCTCTCGGAGCATCGTTCCTCTCCCTTGCTGTGGCTGGGAGGAGAGGAGGTTGGATGGAGGATTGGCTGGTGTTGCTGCCTGTGCTGCGCTTCGGAGCAGCACGTGAAAGGGTTAAGCAGAGTTTTGATCTCGGCAATATTTTCATGCTTATACATTCTGTTTCTCATTTCCATGACAAAGATGGTAGGAAGAGCAGAATAAGGTACAGAATTTGCAGAGCAATTTTAAGACTGTAATGAGAACAGAAAATAGTAGGGGGAGAAGAATTGTAATTAGAATATGAAATGGGAAAAAAAAAATTAATCTATTTCCATGTCAGTCTTAAGACTAAATTCTGCTGCTCTCTGTAGCTTTCAGCGGATGGATTTTTTTGTGTCTCTCTGTGAAGAGCTTGAACTCCTTTGCAGGTTCTGAAAGGTCCAGGTAAATGAGTTTAAGTCCTCATTCCCCCCCAATAATGTAATAACAATAATTTCGTGTGCAGAGTTCACCGAAAACCAGCCAGTCTCTTAGATAAACTAGCACTGCAACTTGAATACTGATGGCATTCAATACCTCCCCAGTCTCAGGACCAGGAGAAGGAAAGGGGATGTTGGAGGTCTGGGTGGCTGCCTGGGTAAGCCTCACAGGACCACATGTCACAGAAGCACCCAAAGACCAAGTACTGCTGGCTGGGAGGGACATTTGTGTGTCCCGAGCCCCTAAGCAAAGCCAAGCCAACCAGAGGAGGGAGGTTGGGCAGCACCTGGTCCATCTGAGCTATGAGTATCCCAGGGATGGAGATCCCACAACCCTTGCAGTCCAGTATTTGACCAACCACATACTAGAAAATGTTTTTGCTAATATCTGATGAGATAGTATCTACCTTTGGAACTTCCAGCAGCCCACAGCTCAGGGTCACCTTAAGCTCAGTGGTTTAGGTTTACTTTCATCTGCCCAGTTGCTATTCTGGACCCTTCTAGGACATGACATCCTGCAGCAAGAGGTTGTGCTGTTGGGTCCCATATGAAGAGCTTTTCCATAAGGTGTGTAATTCCCCTAGCTTGTGTCTGCCTCCTTGGCTTTGGGCTGTGACAACCAGAGAGGAGCCATTCCCTCTGTACATCTCCATCAAGTCCCTTTGTACCTGTCACCCCTTTCCTTGTCCACGTATGCCATTCCAGTCCTTGGATCCTCCCTGCTATTGTCCTCCCTCTTCCTCCTGACTGTACAGATGGTAACGTCATGTTTGATCTTTTATTCTCTGTTCTTTTCCTAATTGCTCCTAAATCTTGAATGGCATTTTTTGGCAGCTGCTGAGCAAAAGTTGGAAGTGAACTCTCCAGAACAAACGCACGGTTTCTCTCCTGGACAGTAACAGCTATTTTAAGACCCATTGTCGTGTCTGTATTGTTAGGACTGCTTTTCTCCAATGCATTACTTTGCATTTATTGACATTAAATTTAATCTTCCATTTCCTCACTGCCACTTAGTACTGTGAGAGCCTGAATGCAAAGCCATTCAAAGTCGCTTTTAGTTTTGGCTAGCCTGAATAATTTTGTCTCATTAATGAACTTGAATCATTCCAGATCGCTTCCATTATGAACTGGATAGGTTTCAGTGCAGATGGATCATGGACCATGAGCCTCCTCTTTCTAAACCCTAATGAGTAAGTTCTCGCTGGCTGTGAGCAAGAAGACCTTCCCTTTTGTCCCACAGCAAGTTGAGTTTGGTCTTTACAAGCTTTTTATTGAGGAACCTTGTGACAAGTCTGTCCAGGGAGATGGTTATCCCCTGTCCAAGTACGTGTCGACCATTCAGAAGTGGGCTGTGAGACACGCCATCCCCCATCTCAGGTGTCTCTCTGCTCCCATGCAGTTCCAGCTGGTCTCACACCCAGGGGCCAGACCTGCTGCTCTGGCACAGTCCCCTTCCACCCCTGAGGTTTTCCTTTGGCTGTCCCAGTGTGAGGGCTGCTTGGATGGGTCTTTCCAAAGAAAATGCTTTGGTTTGAGAACCACTGAAAACTCCTTCAGGGCACAAGCCAGCGCAAATCATTCCTGCCTCTCTCACCAGTTTCAGACCCTTGGCAGTCTCTGTTGTACCTCAGTCGGCCCTTGGCACCACCAGCTGCACAGTAGGTTTCCTGCTTCTGGTATGTTTGAGCAATAACTGTTATTAGGCTTTTATCTTATTTCTGAATTGCCCTTAAAACAAATAAACCAACCAAACCACTTTTTACTAGATGGTTTTAAGCCTTAAGACTTCCATCTGTATTGATCTGATGTTACCTTAGGATAAACTAGGAGAGTGTTGAGTGGGTGCAGAAAGCCCAGCCCTGGAAAGCTCGGGGAGGGGGGGCTCTTGCAGATGCTCAGCAAGACACAGTGCCCCTGGCACGTGCTGTGATGTCTTGCTCTCTTGTAGTGACGTTTCTCCTGAAGCAGATCTCAGCGAGGGGCGAGCGCAGTGGCTGGGCTGGAGATGCAGAGCTTTCCTCACAGGAGGGTCCTTGGAGGGGGGGTATGTCGTAAATCTATTGCTGAACTTTCGACCTCCTTTGACAGGATCAACTGAGGGGCTATCCAAGCGTTTCAGTGGGCAAATAAATAATGCTAAGGAGATCACTTTGGGCCAGAGGTTGTGTAAGGCCTTAATGGGGAAGCTGCAGCTAAAGAGATTAAGCTAACCTCAGCGATGTATTCCCCCAAGAAGCGTGATGCTAAATTACTCCTGGAGGAAATCACAGAGGCAGCTCCGCAGGCAGGGGCGAATATTTCACGTCCCATGGCAGACATGTGTGCTGGCAAAGGCGATCCTTGCTGGTGCCACTGGCTTTGGCATGGTGTGCAGGGTGCCTTGTGCTGTGCACAGTGGCATCGCGGGGGTGTGGGGATGTGGGGATGCAAGTGCCGTGCCCAAAACACGGTGACAGCAGAATAGCTTTATGCTGCTTGGATAACACTTGCCTGATAAAAATTAGTTGTGGAAAAACCCCGACTTCTCTAAAGCTTTCTAAAGGAGAGATGTGTTTCTGCATGGCAGCTGGGGTGCCCTCAGAGACAGCCAAATACACCCTGGTATCGCATCGGCTGCAGTTGGTGATTTTACTTGGGGCAGGGAGTATTGGTTTTTTACTGGGGGGTTTATGGGGAGTGTTAAATACAGCATGGCTGGTGTTATGCAAGATCTCTTGTATCCTCACTTCTGTTCACTAACAACTTAGCCATTTGTCGCATGGCATTATTGTGGGTCACGCTGTGTCATCACACTAGTTGTGGCCGAGGTGCAGCTTGCGGGACACCAAAACCAGCCACATCCCAAGCATCTCTGGTGAAGGGTGACACCCCCAGTGCACCCAGCTTGGAAATGAGGTCACCATGAGGGAGGACCTGCTGCCCCCCGTCTCTTGTGTCCTGGCAAAGGGACACAAAACTGAGAGGCAGGTGCTTTAGCTCTGAGCAGTAGGAATCACTGGGAGCATCTGCTTTGTTCTTCACAGGGTGTTTAATAGCTCCTCTGTGATGATGGCTTTTAGTTGCCACTGGATGTGCATTAACAACATTTTTAAGCTCCAGATCCTCAGTGGCCTTGAAGTCCAGTATTGCCAACAGTGAGTGTTGAAATTTAGGCAAGATCCAGTTAAAAAAAAACCAAACCAAACCCCAAAACATCCAAAACAAACAAAAAATGAAACCACAAATATAAAAACCCAAACAAACAAAAAACCCACAAATACCCCAAACCCACAACCTGCCACACTTAAAAAATTAAAATGAAATGAAATAAGAAGTTTGAAAGATTTTTGAGATGTTGTAGCTGTCGCTGTGAGTGCTGCCAACGTGTTTCTTGCAAAGTCGAGGGTTTCAGCTCGTGGCGCTCCGGAAACAAAAGCATGCAATGAGATTTGTAATGAGCCCGTACAGGCTGGCAGTGCCATCCATGAGAAAGTGACACCTCCTCTGAGTCTTGGCAGGAGGTTGTGTTTCTTTCCGCTGGGTCCTTCCCAGTTAACAAACATTGATTCTCGGTGTTTGCGCAGAGCCGGAGATCACACAGCTGCTTTGCCCTGGGGTCTGTCCCGCCTTGCAGCACGCCTTTATTTTTCTAACTCATTCCCATCCTCATTAACGTGGGACCCGTGTGACCTCCAGGCACATTTACAAGTTTCAAAATAACGTCGTGTCTCAAAAATGACAAACCAAAAGTGAGTCTAGAGAAGCAGTAAGAATGAAGAGGTGCTTTGGAGAGCATTGTCCCAGTCAAGCCTGCGCTCAGCTCCGCACACGGGCTGGTGGCTACGCAGCAGTGGATGCACACAGTGGTGCCAGCTACAGCCCCCCTGGAAGAGCCATAGGGAAAAAAAAGGTATTTTTAAGTAAATTCTCCATGAAAAAACTAAATTTCAGAGGGTATTTTCTTGCAGAAGAGAACTGTCCTTGTATGTCTTGCTTGGACCCAACAGGCATGGTAACGTGTCCAATGCAGAGGAGCTGTTGTGGAGGTATGGCTCTGTCCCTCACACCGATTTCCCCCTGTCTGAACGGGGCTGATAGCATACCTGGGCTTGTCCGTGGGTGGAGGAGATGTCGCCTCCTCCAACACAAAGTTGGGTCATGCCTGTGCTCCCCTTCTTTTGCGTTGGAGATGGTGTCACCTGCAGAGAGAGGTGGTTTGGCAGTGTGTCTTTGGAGGCAGAGTTGGTAGGAACTGTGGCTCTTGTTTCCATCCTGAGCGTGGCACGTGAGACAAGTCTGAGCTGGGATTTGGGAAATTGGGGCTTCACGGGTCCATTTGGAAGTAGGGGTCTTTGATTCTAGCTGTGCGTGCGGGGAACCATCACTGATGTAAGTCAGTGTAAGGTGGGTAAAAACAGGTCTAAGCTTCAGAGGAAGAGAAAGCAATTAATCACATCTTCCCACCTCTCCCTTTCTCAGCGTAGCTATGCAGGGATTGTGCTTCCCCATCTCTTGGATGCAAAATGCTACGAAGCAGAGTGGTCCCAGCTCACCTCAGCTTCATGCTCATTTCATGTGGGAGAGGGTGAGAATTAGCCATGGCTGCTGATTTGTTTAATAGGCTGCTTCTGTTAGCTGAAGAATAACAGAAATTAAATAATTACGAAAGAGCAGAAGGGTGATTAAGACAACTGTATGAGCCTATGCTCCTTTCAGATTAGGACTTGAAAATGATGCCTGCCCCTCCACACATGCACATCATTCAGGGCAGGTTGGATCAATTGGGATGGGGAGGCACAGAGCGTGATGGGTGGATGCACCCAGGTCTGAAAGTGCCTGGGAGGCTTGACATGCACCGGGGGTTAGCGAAAAGGGAGGGAGCATTTGTAACCAAAGGGAAATATTAAAATGTCTGTTTCTGCTGTAAATCTATCTGGAATGATGGGGCCGATTGTTTTCAAGTGCATTCTGTAGCGAAACAATAATGAGAAGAGGGAGAGCACATTACTTATCTGCTCTACCTGGCTGCTGTATAAGTGGCAGACGTCTAATTGAAAAAATATCCTGATGGGAGAATTTCTAATAAATTTGTTTGCACCCTCATAGCCTGGAGGAGAGGGGAAAAAAATCCAATCAGCACTGGGGAAGTTCTAAAGTTTCCATTGCATTTTGAGTCTTGATTTTCAGGCTGGCTGCTCAGACTGGCAATCAGAGGCACAGTAATTTTGAAGGCAGGATTCATTATGGTTATTATGAAGGCAGCAAGGGCAGGAGGAAGTATGGAGTGGAGGTAAGGGAACAGTAAATGGCCATAAAAAGAAATACATTCTGATGAAGGGAGAGGAAACAGAGTGCTTGTCCTGCCCTGGACATCCCTGGCGAAAGACACCTTTGTTTTCTGAATGTGGATTTGCAGGTGACTTGTTTTCTGGAGAAGAGCTGTTTCCTCCAGGTCTTAGTCTAGGTCTACAAAATACTGTGCTGAAGCAGGACGCAAGTAAGGGGTGTGTGAAGGGGATGGATGGATGGATTTATGTGCATCATCAGAATATTTAAGTCTCTTAAAGGGGCAAAACTTTTACTCAAGAGCTCTTCCTTTCCTGATGTGGAAATACTTCTGCAGTGCAAGTTCCTGACTGGTTTCCAGGGATGAACAATGCTATTTCCGCACTGGAATATTTTCTCTCTTCAGGGCTGCTTGCTGGAAAGGTCTTGTGCTGCTCACCTGCTGGAACTCAGCGTGCAGTCTCAGGATGCAATAGCTTTTCAGCATCCCACAGTGCTCTGACACTGCAGACCAAACCCCAGGAAGAACCCTACATCGATGTGGGACACAGCCTTGGGGTGTCTGCTCCAGGATCTACCTGATGGTGTTGTGGTAGGGTGCTCAGGAGGACCTCGGGACCATAATTTTGGCAGCTCCAAAAAAAATTGACTTTCTAAAACCTTCTGCTATGCCAAGTCAGAGACCAGCTCCTCCTGCAGAGCCTAGTCCTGCTGCTGCAGGGCTGAGCTTCTCCACCAAACCATCCCACTGCAAACGCAGGCTTCTCTGCTGGCTGTGAGCTGAGTGGGTCTCTGTCCTGGCAGCACAGCAGCTCCAGCTGGAAGTGTGTTAGCAGGAGCCAGCTGGGTCAGGAACGCTTTTACAGGCAGAAGGGAATTCTGTTCAATTGGGATAGCACCTGGATGGCTTCTGGGAGAGCTGCTTGTCCCAGCCAGCCTGTAAGGCTGCTGGTGCCCGCTGCATCCCACAGCTCCTGCCTCATCGATGGGTTTAATGAAATCCTGCATTTACACAGGGATCCCCGTCCACCCTGCTGCGACTGCGATCGGTGTGAGTTACTGACTGTCACAGCGCCCGCTCTAATTTCACTGCGTTTAATTGGTTTGCTCTGTTATCCCAGAGGATAATTTGGCAATTAGAGGATATCTGTGCACTCTTAACACTGAGCAGAGCCGCGTTCCCCCCACTTGGCTTTACTAACTCTGCTGACTTTAATAGCTAATCCTGTAGCACTCTGAGACGTGGAGGTGTAATTAATAGTCTCTGCGCTGAAAGTCTTCACCTGGTTTTACTTAGATTTCTCTTTTATTGTTCTTAATTCAGTCCGTTTCTGTTAGGCATAGCTGGTATCAGAGAGCAAGAGGGTGAGGAATCTTCAATTCATCGTTCAGAGAGGGCTGGCTCTCCCCCTGGTTAAGCACACGGTGTCATTCACAGCTGGTTCCTTCATCCTTGACTCGGGAGTGTTTTATGGCATAGTCCATTTTATTGCCATAATTAATTTGTGAACTTAGCCTTGAGAACTGCCCCAGCCATACTTCGAGCCGGAGATGATCCTGGAGGGCTTTTCCCCTTCCTTTGGAATCGGAGCAAGGGGAAAGCTCCCGCTGTAGCTAATTAACAAGGAGAGTTTTGCAGTTCTCTGCAGGGGTTTTGTAGCCTAGTAAGTGGATTAGCAGTTCAGAAACGGGTGGAGGGGGGCATGTGTGTTTGCAGGAGCCATGGGGACACAGGCGAATGCCCTGTGCTTGGGCTGCTCCCCTGTCCTGGCAGAGCAGGCAGGGGAAGGGGAGACAGGGTGGGAATGTGCCTTCTGCCAGCCAGAGTTTGCAAACAACAGCAGACTTGGGATGTGGAACTGGGTTCTGTGTAGAGACCCCCTCGTGTACGGTCGCGGCAGCTTTCTGCATCACTGTGATGGGTTTGCTTTGGGTTTAAGGAGTATGTAGGTACCTGGAAGAGGATGGAGTGGGACCTGCCTTTTTTTGAAATTCCCATCAATGGAAGTTGGCTTTTTTAAGCTGATTGCTGGTCTAGTGGGAATTTCAGCAAGAGCTTCATTTGGGTGAGCTTCACTGTTGGGTCCACCTCTGGCTTTGAGCAGGTTTGATCTATTTCTCTGAATTGGAGTGATTAATTCAATATTTCACTTTAAAATGAATATAAACATCCTCCAGTACTGTGTCCCCTCGCAGTAGGTGATGTGTGTGTACACTCATGCATGCTTAAAAGTTTTTAGAGGTCCAGTTCAGGATTTTCTTCTGGGAACCTTGGTTCTTTACGTGATGAGCCAGGGAAGTCCTTGGGATGTGTGTAACCCCAGCGTGCAGACAGCATTTCACTAACTCCAACTTTCTTTTGTCTTTCCAGTTTGATGGGGAGAACATGTACATGGGAATGAACGACAACGCCCAGGAGTTTCTATCAGCAAATCAGGTAAGCGTCCGTTTGCTTGGGTCGGCTCTGTGGTTCAATTCTCTTGAGGACTTCAGCTCTGCCTAAGCACAAATTCTAAGAGTTTGTCGTGAATCTGAGCTCCTGGGACACCATGAGGGTCCACAGGGGAGGTCAGAGCTGCCTGTCAGCCCGATCGCTGCCAGGGAGCAGCAGCAGATGTGTTCAGTACTGGGAGAGGGATGTGCTTGCGTGCCTGTGCTGCTGTGTATCGCCAGAGCCCACTAGAGCCATGGCTCTCCAGTGAGGCATCCTTCACTCAAAATGAAGGTGAAATTAGTGTTTCTGGACACGGTGAGGTTTCCGAGTGTTGTGTGTAGTTCAGGTGTCTCCTTCCCCTAAGCAGAGCATTTCATGTAGCTAAATAGATTGACAGTTAGCTGGCTGGGGAGAAAAAGGAATCAAAGGTTTCCTGTTTTGGAGCTTTAGCCCACGCATGGAGGACAAGCGTAGAAGTGTTCAGGTCTTGCAGGTGCCTGAGCCTTCAGGCCGTTCTCTGGGCTTGGATATGCATGAACTGAAATGTTCAGCGGAGCCCTAAGCATATATTAAGCCCACAATTAGGTACTGCTGGGAGGTGAGGACTTCAGCACATGCTTACAGGTGTCCTCCTGACCAGGAGATGAAAGATGGTCCCATCTGCGTCCCCCTGCGGGGGCTGGAGCATGCTGGGGACTCAGTGTGGCCTTGAGATGCCCCACACTGCACCCTCAGGATGAAGCATCTCATCACATCCAACCACCTCGGGAGGGAAAGCGCAAGGTTCACTGATAATACTTGTCAGATTCCCATTTTGGGGATGTGTTGGGCCGTTTCGTTGTGGGGCCCTTTTGAGCACAGACACAAGAGCATGAGCTCTGCAGGGTTATGTGGTGGGAAGGTGACACTCTGCAGAGTGTAAAAGGCAGGCGTGTGAGGGTTTCCATCCAGCCCAAGATGCTGCCACCTTCCTATTGCTCTGGACCTGGTGTGTGTGCCCTGGGATGTGGTTACAGTGTGCTCCAGCTGATGGGGTTTGGTACGTACCACAGCGTCACTGTGAATGATAAGGCCAGTGAGTCATCCATGATGTATTTAACTCAGATACCAGCAGCGATGAAAATATCTGGCTATTAAACTGAAAAGAGGATGGAAACCCTTTGTTTGCTGCCTTGGAGTGCGGCAGTGCACTGGCTCATTGCTCAGGAGAGTTGTTCCTGCTCTGGATGTCCAGAGGGTGGGGAAGGAACCACAAACTTTGTGCTATCAAGCAATTCAGCAGAAAAAAATATGTAGTTGATCAACAAGAGCGTGTGGTTGATTGCTGGAGCTAGGAATTGCCAGAGGTTGAGTAAACACCGAAAGAAGTGGGGTGACCCCAAGCTGCCCTGGCTGGGTTCAGCCCTGTCATGTCCTCCCACGCTCCCCGGGGCCGTGCAGAGCCTGTGAGATGGTGGGGGATGCTAACGGGGTAGTTGTCGTAGATCCTCTGCCTTGCAAACCTCCCAGGGATGATCGTTTCCCAGCCTCATCAGGAAGGGCGGGCAGTGCTAGGATTGGACCCAACTGGGGCTGGACACAGCCGACAGGAACCATTTGTGTTTCCTCCTCTACCCAGACAGAAATCACCCCACAGCCCCCCTCGCATCCCGCTTCCTCCCCGGGCGGGCAGCTGTGGGGCAAATCAGAAGTGATGCTGTGGGTGGGGAATGGTCTGCTGCACCACGGTCGAAGAGGAAGAGGAGGAGGGCTGACTTCTGAGTAACAGCAGAAGCGGTCACATGGTGGAGGGTTCATGTACATGGACAGACCAAACCAGCTTAGAGCCCCGTGACCTGTGAAATAGAAGTTGTACTCTTCAGTTGTTCTCTGTTTACTGGGTGGTGTTTAATTCCTGTTTTCAATTAGCAGTGAAGGATAAAAAGGGAGGAAGTAGCTCTCTCAAAGAGGGTGGGCAGAGTGCAGGTACCCCCTGTTTGTGCCTGGGGGCCATGCTGCTGCTTTATCTCCTAGAGCAAAAGCTCGACAGGGAGCGGGGGCTGATGCGGAAAACAAATGGGGAAGTTTGTCTCGCCTCACATCTCCAGTTCCCTCCTTGTCTCCAGTTCCCTCCTCGTGCTGCTATGCTTGGGACAGTCAGAGAGGAGCTGGGAGTGGGGTGTGGGTGGCACCTGGGGCTCTGCCAGGCTGGGTACCCACCTGGGATGCTGCAGCGACCCACCCATAACCTCGCCTAGGGTGGATAGAGTGGAGAGTGGGCGAGGAACCCAGTTCATCCCAGGTCACACCCAGCATGAGCTTTGCCCGAGGAGAACGGGGAGCAGCCTTCCTCCCTCACCCTCATTAGTTCATCGTCTGCCTTTATTTACCTGCACATCAGTGCTTGTTTACCAGAGAGCACTTTATAGCACTGGTCATGACTTTATCAGGGATAATACAACGCTTCCAGTTAAATGGGGGTTCCAGATGGTTTTAATTGTTTGCTAAACCTGTTGTAACCCAAATGAGTACGTTAAACAGCAGGAGCTCAGTTTCACAGTCCCACTTGAGAGACTGACTCCTAAATCATCGGCCCTGAGATGCCTCTGCAGCGCACACGGGGCATCGCTCAGCCCTCGGGATCAAAGGCAAATCACACACACTAATTACTGAAGCTATCACTGTGTAATAGATGGGTTGGAGGGGCGGGGGTGCCTAATTTTGATTTAAACTGGTTGTGCTGGGCACTATTAGACACCTGCAGCTCTCAGGGATGGACACAGCTTCACGCTGAGCCCAGCTCAGGCACAGGGGCTGGGATATCCAGCATTAGCAGTGGGGTATCTTAGCTTCACATCACTTGTTTCAGGGCACACTTCCTTATATACTCCAGTTTCACTCTTTCCCTGCAATGGCCTGGGGTGCAATGGCCATTGTGAAATCCCCCAGGCTTCAGCTTCCAGTCCCTCCGTGCTTCAAGGTGGGTGGGAAAGAGCGAGAAATTCACCTGGGCATGTGGCCTCACTTCAGCTGGAAAAGTTTTTAGGTGTCCATAGATAGAAGTAGTTTGAAAGCTTTTGTTACAGGAAATTCCATATCGCCTTGGTATTTTTTCTTTCAAGATACCTAGAAGGAAGGACTTAGGTGGAAAGCAGTTCATCACCTCTCCCCTCCATGCAGGTTTAAACCTGAGAGGGGGTCAAGTGACCCCTGCCTGTCAGTACAATGCTTTATGCTTTCTTGCCCAGAGATCCCAGCAGCTGCTTAAGCTCCCGAGTCATCCTCTCCCATCACACAGATAGGATTATTCCTGTTTTACAGTAGGGAGCTGCGGAGAATGGGTAGGGCAGCTGCAGTGCTGAGCAGCCCTTGGACAGTAGCAGGGCCCTGCAGCACCCTGACCTGAGCCTTATCTCAGCTTTTTCTATGGTTTTTTTGATCCTAAGGAGTTTCTGCAGTATCTCATGCTAAAGCCAGGACTGGGATCAGCAGATCTGCTAGCTTGGAAGAAAGGAAAAATTAAGAAAAAAACCCCAAATTACCCAAATAAAACACCATATAGGACAGCTGAAAGCCAGCCTATCCACTCCCTCCCCTCCTACTTCTGGATGTGATTGCTTACGTTGTCATCCCAAAAAGGGGCTTGTCTCAGCCGAGAACAAAACACAGAGATGCAGGAGCCTAACACACAATGAGCACGCTGACAGATCCAGCCTCACACCCGCTTTGGGAAAAGAATTCCTCTTGTTCCATCAAATAGGAGGGACATTTGACCCCAGAAGTGAGTCAAATGTGAAATGTAATTCAACCCCCAGCAAGGGCCAGGGTATAAATGCAGCTTGACATCCGATCAAACCATTGCGGACATTTGACCCCCGTGATGAGTGAGGTGTCTGTTGTGAAGTGAGCAGAGCATCATTCCTCACCCCTGTCAGTTTTCTTTCTTTCCTCCCCCTGCCTCCCCAAAAACAGGTCCAGGAATTAAGTAATACAAAAGTCCCAAGGAATGGACAGATTACCAACCGTACAGTGTGCTCTGAAAGGTGAATGAAAATGTAGTCTTGCTGCTCGAAGGAATAAAAACGCCCACAAAATCGGTAAGAGAAGACATTTATTAAGGTCTTTGTGATAGGGAGAGTAACCCCTGAAAGGCAGAGGCTGGGAAATCCCTCCTGTAGCCAGACAGGAATGAAGTTTGTTTGGCATTGAGACTCTGGGACTTGCAGGAAGAGTCCACGGGTACTTCACAAACGTATTTTAACTGTGCCTGGGAATATCCTGCCAGGAGCTGTGACTATCCCATGTTACAGGTGAATCAAGGCAGGAAACACCTCGCCTGGGAGCAGGGGGTGATGGGGTGTGGGGGCAGCCGGGTTCTGGCACAGGCTTAAGGACAGTTGTCCCTTGGGAGCAGGGATGTGACTGTGCCTGGTCCATGGAGGAACATTACAGAAAAGCCTTTAGGGAGTGTTTGCCACATTTGTCTGCTCTCCACCGCGTGTCTCGGGCTGCTGGCAGCTCCGAAGGAAGAGAGAGCTGACAACTTACTGCTGGGCATTTTTGATCCTGCATTCTACCTGATCCCAGGAGTTTTCAGTGCTGAGCTTATTCCAGCTGAGCAACATGACTGTACCAGCAAGTTAATTTGTGAGTCTCCTCATGCAAATGCTGTTAGATGCCAGTATAGTTTGTTCGGGGACACGCATCGCCACAAGCACCTCTGCTTTTGTACCTGAGAGCACAGATAGGACCCCGCTGCTTCAACTGTGAGTGCTGAAAGCATTACAGTTAAATTGACAGCAGGTTATTTGCACGCTATTTCCTCCTCCTAATGCTGTTTCTACAAGGTGCTTTTGCTGGCACACTTGTGCTGCTCATCTGTGTGCCAAACAATGTCAGTTCTCAGCTGCTGGGAGCCACGTGTGTCCTGTAGGTTTGCACAGCAGCATCAAAGCAGTGTGATTTCACCCGGCCCTGGTGAGAGACCCGATGTTGGCAACCCTGCAGAGCAGCAGAGAGAGCCTTGGTTGGGGCTGTGTGCGTTAGGGCGAGCCTGGGCAACTGGCGATGGAGCCGCTCAGGTTTATACTGCGGGGAAGGTAGATCCTCAGGCACAGGCGTGTTTGCATGTGGCAGCATGTGTGTAAATTGGGAGGTGGGTTGTTCTCGGGCTGCGTGCGTTGGCAGGAGCTCAGCAGATGTGGGGGTTATTCTGATGCACCAAGGGAAACGGAGTTGAGAGATGGTGGTCATCACCTGTGCGTGCACGAGCATAGTGATGTCTTCACACGTGTCCCTGTGTCAGTGTTAGTGTGGGGCTCTGCATGCCAGCCCCCTTCTGCACACATGAAATCCATCTGCATGTGTACCTGTGTGCTCGATGTGTGTAAATCAACATTTATCTACAGCGTCTGTTGCCCTCTATCTGCTTATCTCCATAAATCTCCGAGCTCGGGTCTGTATTAGCCATAATAGATACAGTAAGTCGCTGATCTGGTGGGTCAAATGGTCAGGGCTCTTTGATCAGCCGTCAGGATACATTACCACCAGGGCCTCCGATGGGGCTTGAATTACAACTTACATTTGACTCATTTCTGGGGTCAAAATGTCCCTCTTATTTGATTGAATGACAGAAATTGTATAATTTGTATATATCCCTGAGCCATATGTGCTCTGAGTGCCACTCTAATGTGTTTTATAAAGGCACAGCTGTCTTGGTGACTTATTTAAAATGGGATTTTGAAGTAGTGTTCTTGCCATTTAATGTCCTCATTCAGGGTTACACAAGGTTTATCAAATAATAAATAACATTTAGAACATTCATTTTAGCATAACAATGGGTTTGCTAGTTATAAGGGACTGGACAGTACAAAGAAGCCGTGTTTGGTAAATAAGCAATAATGTAGACAGCAAGCGAAAGCGTAATTAGAAATTAATGATGGTGCAGGAAACTACAGATACCTTCCTTGCATTCTGCTAACGCTCCAGACTAGACAGGGCTCATCGCAGCAGCCTCAGCTGTAAAATGTGCTACAGACCTTGTCGTGACACTGGCTGGGGGTCTCCTTCCTCGCTGGGGACCGGGGAGCCAGGGCACAATAACCACAGTCCTGAAGTGACCACGGGGCTCTGGGCAGCATGAGGGCAACTCAGAGCTGCTAATGAAGGCGCGGGCAATCCTGCCCTCATCCTTGCTCCTTCCTCTCTAGTAGGAAGGTCTGAAACAGGACAGGCACGGGCTTTGGTTTTCCCTCCATCGACAGCTTCAGTAGAGATGCTCTGTCTCTGGCAGTGAAGCAGCAGTGTGCAATTGCTTGTGTGTAACATGTTCTTGTGGTGGTTGGTCCCTCACCTGCCACGATGCATGAATCCGGAGGAGTTTCCAGCAGTTTGTGCCTGAAGCTCATGAGGTGCAGCAGGTTTCTCACAGTCACTACTGCCTCTGTCTCAGGCCTGGGTTTGCTTCAGAAGAAAGGCTGGAAGAAACCAGGAGACCATAAACGTGAGCGATACCTTAGCGTGATCCCCCTCTTGAGTCTTGCCATAGTGAAGACTGTGCAGCAGAGTGGTGGAGGAGAAATAAGAGCCCACCACAGGGTTATTCTTTGTGAGATTGCCACTCAAGTCCCCTGATGAACTTTCATCTGAGGAGTCTGATCAGTCATTGTGTATGAAGAACCTTGTGTTTGTTTTAACTTGCTGGACTCGATCTTTATGGGTCCCTTCCAACTCGGTATATTTTATGATTTTTGGAGATGTGTCTTGGGGTTTTCATAATCTATTGATTTTGGCTGTTGACTGGCTTGATCTATTGATCACTGGAAGAGATGATAGCCAGGATGGTCAAGGCTACAGAAAATTACTAATAGAAGGGTTTGAAAAAAGGGGAACCTGTTGCCCAGGCATAGAGAGCCCTGAAGCTCCTGAATTTCCAGCAGTCTTGTGGCCTCTTCCAACCTGCACATGGTCTGTGTGTTTGGACTTCCCAGTCCCTTTACAATGATGTATTGCAAATGCCGCTGGAAACTTTTATATATATATATAGAAAGCACCTGGTCAAGAGAAGCAAGAGCTTTACAGGGCCTTGAAAGAGGATGAAACAGCGTTGGGCAGCACAGTGGCAGCTGGGTGCTGCAGCGGGCACCCGTGCTAACATACAGCTTTTACTCTTTCTCTCCTGTTCTTTGAGTAATGCTGTATAACTGCATATGTTGTGCTGGAGAATAAACTATAGAGGAGAGACATTGATAGATATTAAATGCCTTTCTTAGCAGGCGATTCAGGAAGAATCTCGTGTACTATTTTAGAATGAACAATAGTGTGTTACATGTCATTTATTATAATCAGCCACTAATGGAAACCCTTCCAGGCGGGGTTTTGGAGGTGAGTGAAACTCCAGCTGATGATCCAGGCTTCTGAATTTTGCATGAACTCCTCAGTGACAGTGAAATTTTTGAAAGGTGCAGTCAGGAAGCAATTCCTGTAAGTGAGTCATAGCAAGAGAAGCTTCTGTTGCTGATAGAGGGTCAGCTGCAGTGCTTAAGTAAAGTAATTAAAGCAATCCCTTGGTGTTACAAGCAGAACGAACATCGTCTTCAACCCTGGGTCTCGAAGGACTCCTAAGTTGTTAACAATAGGCTGTTTGAAAAACAGCCACTGAGCATCACCAAGTGAGAAGCTAATGTTACTGAGCAGTTCCTAGACCAAAATGGATAGCCTCTGTTTCTAGTGCATTTACTAGGGGCAGAGGGTAGAAATAGCATCTCATACAGCTGAAGATACCTGCCAGGTGATGCAGAGCGACTTGTATGGACAGCAAGCACTGAAATTATCATGATGGTTGAATCTCATAGGCAGACATTTCATCAAGGAGCTGAGGTTGCTGAATAGATTGAGGTTTAGGGGCAAAGGCAGGAGAGAGGAAGAGACCCTTGAGTACGTGGGAGTGGTGGGCAGAAAGCAGAGGGATGCCACGCCCTGGGGGCTGGCAACCTGAGGGCTGGGCACAGTGTCCACCAAAGTCTTCAGGTGACCGCAGCCAGCAGTGGTCTCTGGTCGGCCCAAGCAGTGATCTCTCCTTTGCCTTTCTCAGGTTTTTTGGGTCCGAATCAGCTCAGAGATAGCTTTTGACCCAATGGTAACGCCCATGGGTATTAAGCACCCCACCTGACGTAGCCCTCGGTCTGTGAGGTCTGGGATCATGCACGAGGACCTGCAAGCAGAGCTCAGGTTTCTTTTGTGGTGAAGAAGTCTGTAAGCAGGGAGAAGTTTAAAAATTAGTAATAAAACCCCAATCAATGCTAGAAAGTGGTCCAGGACTGGAGGCAGCACAGCTCCTGCCCATAGTCCTGCTGCCTGGGGGCTGGGGAGGCCTGGCAGAGAGAGAGCAGCAGCAGCAGGATGATGGGTGTCCTGCTGAGGGACAGTGTTTGCTGCTGCTGCAACTTGATCCAGTTTTACATAGAGAAGATATTGATATGGAGTAGAGCTCTGATAGAGGGTTGGATATGGGTGTTCCTTGGTGTCAAAATGCCATGATTCCCACCAGTGGGGCTGAAGGAAATGTGGACCTGAGGTTCCAGAAGTGTTCTCTGTCTGCTGGAGGGTGAAGGAGATAGAGTACCTGGGAGTGCTTCAGAGCACGCTGGTGCACAGCAGAGGTCCAGGCAGACTAAATGGCACTGAAGGGGATCTGCTGGCATGCATTATGACTTCTGTGGTGAGAACACATGTGCTGGCTGTCCAGCAATGCTGACAAGCTCATAAAGCCAACAGCTCATAAAATAGCCCCAAAATAAGGTGTGGGGTGTCCTATCGCCAACAAAGTCACTTTTTCAAAGGTTTCCCACTGCGCTCAGCACTGCTGTAGGACGCTGCACGTGGTGTAGGCAAAGCTGCTGCCTTTGATGGCCGGCATGGCCCAGGGCAAGGTGCCCCAAACCTGGGGCAGCTCTGGAGGGAGCAGGTCACCTTCGAACTATAGGTATCAGATTAGTACGGTGCTTATGTGTTCTTAAAACCCCTGACTGTGCCCCTCCAGTCAGCTACCGCCGCTCCTGGGGAAGGTGCTGGGTTGTCCTTGAGTGGTGGCTGTCACTTCAGACAAAGGCAATCCCGGAGCTTTTATGCACAAGCTGTTTGTGCCGTCAGATCCTCCAGCTCCCAGTCTTGCTGTGCTAATTCCTCCCTGCTTGCCTCCCCGAATTACCCGCTGTGACACAGCGTGATTGGGAGCCGGGTCTTTACGTGCTAACGATTGATGCTGAGCTCTGATAATGCGATAGCATCGCTGCTGGTTAGCTGTGACAAGTGAGATTTCATACCATGTCCTGTTTGGGGGGATTGGTTTTGGCTCCTGCAGTGATTGGTTTGCTTCTGTAATGGACCTCTGGGGAGCGGCTTTGGAAAACTCGGTGTGTTTGTGGAAATGTGGCACTGTGGGCTGCAGGAATATGAACACACCCCCCACCAAACCTGGCCTGTTGCTCTTGGGATTTCCTTTCCTTGATTACTTATTCTCTTCTCGTCGGAGCCCTATCCCAAGCAGGTGTTTGGGTCTGCTGTCACACTAGGGTCATTATCTGGGGAGCCACTTGCTTCCAGCAGGAAAGTGTTATTTTCCATTTCGGAGGCTGGATGAAGGCCTGTGCAGAACAAGACCCCGTTGTAGCCACAGCCAGCTGCAGAATGAGCCCCTGGCTCCCTGTCAGCTCAGGGGCTGCTCTGGGCATGCGCAGGATTGGGCCCTGCCCCATCCCACAGGGCCTGGCCCTCTCACCCAGCATCGCAGGGCTCTGAGGGTGCTGGGGGTGATGAGGGTTATGTGTCCCGAGCACAGCTATCCAGCTCCTCACACTCAGTCAGGAGTTCGCTCCAACCTCCACGCGCTCCAGTGGTACCAAAGTGGTGTCCAGCAGGTCTGCAAGTGTGAAAGGGTCCCCAACCCCTCCTTGCTCGAGCAAAGTGGTGGGACCCATGGGGAGCCATCACATGAGGGTGGGCTGGGCTGGCCCTGGCACACAATGGGTTGCCTGTGTTAGCTCTTACACTTCTGCTGTGGGAGTTGTTCAATAGATACCTGGGCTCCCCCTCCTTGGAGCCTGAGTGGAGCAGGGCGGGTGCAGCTGGCCGGTACCCGGGCAGGGGAACTTGAGTTCCATGGGCAACCTGTGCAGGGGAGTGTGGGTGCCATGGGTTATCTGAGTACCATGGATAACCCAGGTGCTGTGGTTAACCTGGGCAGCAGAGCCTGGTTGCCAGGGCAGTGGAGCATGAGTGCCATGGGTACTGTGGCTAACCTGGGCAGGTGAGCCATGGGTAACACGGGTACTGTGGGCAACCCAGGTAGGGGAGCAGGGTGCCATGGGTAACCTGGGCACTACATGTTGCCGGGTCCCCAGGAGGGGAGCACGCACTGCAGGTACAAGGGCACATGCACCGTGTGTGCCTGGGAGCAGGGAGCGGGCAGTGCAGGTATGCAGGGAGGAGGGAGCATGCAAGCTACCAGTCCTGTGCAGTTCTGCTCCTTTGAGGGAGGCTTGTATCTTGCTCCATCAGGTGATGCACAAGGCTAAGCTGGTCAGAGCTATGGTGGGAACCAGAAATCACAGACAGTTTAGGGATGCACTAGACTTTCACAGGGAGGTGTGCAGCTGGACCCAGCCACGATAACCGCAGTCTTAGCTCCTGCCAATGGCTGAATGGTGACAAAGATGACACAGAGCTCCACGATTTGCCAGTGCACCCATATCATGGTTCTGCTGAGGACCGTGCTGGGTCTCACTCGTCGGTGACACTGCTTTCAGCAGCCTCTGAGCAAGCCTGAATTAAATTTATCTCAAACTAGGAAATCCATCAGCAGCCATCAAAAGTGACTGAGCCGATGCTGTATAGCTCAGGTCTATACATCTGTGTACACTGTAAAGGGCAAAATATGACTTGGCTTTTATTACTTTAATTAAAACATGAGTGAAGAGTATGAGATTCATATTAAATTGTATTTTCCTGGCTGCTATGTGAAGGAGCTAACTGATCTGATTACCATGAAGATTACAAACTATCAAAGTGAAAAAGAGCTTTTTGCAAGTATTTCATATTAAACCTTCAAACATAACACTTTAAGAATAATTATAGTTGTATTACTGGAAAATGATTCATGAATTCTGAATAAATATAAGACCCTTAAAGGGAAATGTTCCAAGACCACAGTTTTCGTTCCAATCTGATGAAATTTAGTATCATTTTGCAGCTGTAGAATAAAATGGGGAAAAAAAATGTACATAGACTGTATTGAGTATATGTCAGACTAAACTAATGAGATTTTTTTCATCAACTCTAAGCACGCACACAGACAAATGGAAGAGCCATTCTCATTTTCTGTAATAGAAAGCACCGAAAGAGAAGGCAGAAAGGATCTTAGTGCTCACAAGTCTTTATTCTACCCTTGATTGTTAAATAATATATTTTAAGTTCTCATTTCTCGACTGCAGAATGTTTGAACTGACATTAATGGGTATATAAGAGAAAAGAGTGAGCTTTAAAAAAAAATAAAATGGTGAGGAAGGGCTAGGATTGGGAATTTTATTAGTATTCCCAGTGGGCTGTAATAAAGATACTTTTCACACAATACAGTGAATGTTTACAGCAGACAATTTAGTTTCCTTCCAACAATTATGAGAGAAATTGAATCTCAGGAAATGTTAGTTTTCTCTAAAATTAGACATAACAATAAAGATACCCTGAAAGTTTATTAAGGAGGGAAGAAAAGGAAAAAAAAGGCCATCAGTCTCTGGAAGACAATTTAGCAAATTTATTTTAAGAATTCCAGGTGATTTCTAAACAAAACCAGACACCTACGTGGTGCTGGGGGCTCAGGCTCACCGTGCCAGGCTCAAAGCTGTGGGCTGCTTTTCTCTGGAGTTGTTTTGTTGTTTCTCTGAGCTTCAGCAATTCCCCGTGGTTTTTGGAAGCAAATACCCAAAAGGTGCTGGTATCTACCCTGTACCTGGCTGGAGGAGATGCTCATCACTTCTGCAAACAGATGGGGCACGAGGTAGGAGCAGGTGGCCCTCCTCAGCACGCAGGGTACGAGCATGCTACGAGCCTGGGAGCCCGTGCCAGTATCAAAGGGAAGATGTGTGGTCCTCACTTGCTCACCCCTCATCCCAGGGCAGGTTTCCCTGCACTGGACACATGAAAGGGAAGCATCCCCATTTACATCAGAAGCAGCAAAGCTCTCAGAGCCTGATTTCATACAAATCAGCAGAATGTTTCCTTACCTGAGTGTGAGAAGGTTGAAAGCTGTGCATTTTTGCCAGAGTATTTGCATACCAGGTGCAGAGAGCACTGGTGCTTGTACAAACACAGTGCCCAGGCCCTTGCACAAGTGCAGGGCTCTGCGTGCCATCGCATGTGGGTGTGCACACACAAAGGACTAGTTAGGAAAACACTGTGTAGCTCAGGCCTTTTTAAATTTTTCTCAGGAAAATTGGTGGTGAAATGTCAAGAGAGGAGCTGCAGGGGAAGGATGGAAATTATTTAGCACTTGAACGCAACTTCAGGAATGAATTTATCATGCTCACACAGAGATGCTGGGGACCAAAATGGGAAAGGCACTCTGCAAGATACAGAAAGCTCTGCAGCTCTTTGAGCAGCTCATGCTATGGTGGCCAATTTTCGGAATGCTGTGATGTGAACATGCAGGGTAATTCTTTACTTGCCCTGGTTTCCAGATTTCATCATCAAGGATTGATGCAACATCCCTCTTAGGGACACCTAATGTCTTATACTTGCATGTTTTTTCTGTTGTCCATCTGGACTTTGATTGCTGACTTCTGCCTCACTCTGTTCCAGCCTGGAAAGAGATTCCTGTTATTTGATATCAGGAATAGGGATGGGAGGAGGAACGGCGAAAGCCAATGCAGCCAAGATTCTCTAGTGATCTTCCTTGAAAGGATCTGTCTCATTTTAATCATATTTGGGGCTAGACTGGCATGATGCTCTTTGGTAACACCAAGTAGGACTCTGAGGTACCCGGTTTGTTACCAGTATTAGCAATAGAAGCACTTGGCTCCGAGTCATCACAGGTTTGTGGAGATACCTAGGCATTGTGTGGGCTTGCATTGGAAAGGTGGCACCTGAAGCCCTTGAGCACACGGGGCAAATCTGAATTTTTCCCACAGGGTCGTTTTTTTGGCTTTGTTACCTGTAGCTCTTTGTGCTCTGAGCCTCCCCCACCTCTCTATTTTAGCATCTCTCTCTCATTTTGACTCTTTCACTTCTTCCATTTCCCTTGGAACGATTCAGATTCTACCTGGCATGGTGTAAATTTGTAAAAAAAAATAAGAAGAGTTCTTCAGCTGCATAATGAACAAAGTATTTCAGTTGTTTTGGCCCACCGAGAGCTGGGGCTGGTTTTCTTTGGATACAGCTGCTAATGGAGCACTTCCCGCCTCATACCTTTTTGGGCTGGGTTGGGTCCCTCACAGTCAAGCAATTAAGGTTGTGCTGGCATTGACATGAGCCCTCTTTCACCTTCAATTCCTCTGCAAAGCTCTTCTATTACCTCTAGAGCTGCCAGTACATGCCTCCTTTCTCACCACCAGCACTGGAGGTGATAGCTGCTCCAGGCTCCTGGCTGTGACCAGCAGCTTGGTGTCCTGGCTTCCCTTCTAGATTGAGAGTTGTCACTAACAATCAACACAGCAATGATTCCTACAGTAATTTGATGGTTTTCTTGTCCACCTTCCTCCTGAGAGGATGGTTCCTGCTCTAGCTATTCATTTTGCCCAGGTTGCTTCATGCTTTAGAAGGTATGTGAGGAGTTTCTGTGACCGAGGACATAGACAGGCCCCTCACAGCAAGGTCTGGGTCCCTGCCTTTTCTTAGATACCATACCTAAGCCTGGTTTTATTAAAGAAAATAAGTTGCTAAAATTGTTAAAGATAAAATCTGTTTGTTTCCCAAAATTCACATATTGGAGGCTTAGGGCTGGGATTGTCACACCTGCACTGGGGATTTGGATACTGGGCCATGCATGTGTTACAGTTCTTAAAGCTTTGTCACGAGTCTCCTGGTGCTTCGTGCTTTCCCTCACAGCCCAGCACCTCTGGGCTCTTGTGATGTGACAGCTTCTGCTTTGGGCAAGTGAGTAAATGAATGAAAACCTTGCGCTCATAGCTGTGGAGGAAGGCTTGGGATTGTGGTGCTCAGAAGCTCAGTATATGCAAAGCAGGTAGAGAATGATCCCGGGTGATTATCTTGGCATCTCAAGAACTGGGAGGGCTAGCATATTGATGAGTTTTGCATATTTAGGGTCTGCAAGGAGTGAGGCATCCCCACCCCATAGTGAATTTTTAATATCTCCTTGAGCAACCCAAAGCCAGGTCCTGCTTGGCTGTAGAGAGACATTCCCTGTTTTGGGGGGCAGCACCCACCCAAACCTAATCATGAGACTGAAATCAGGGTGATGCTCATGCCATCTCATCTCAGGGTTTATTTTGGCAAAGTGGAGTCAGAGATATCTGCCTTTGGCCCTTCTCCCTCGTGCTGAAGCCAGATTCTGGCACTGAGGGTCTTGGGGATAACATGGGAGGCTGATTTATTGTGCTGGTGATTTCAGTTAATTTCCTCTTCCCATTTCAGCAACTTCCTGGCAGTCTGAAATGTTTTGCAGTGGATGGACGGGTAAAGGATTTCAAGCTCCTCTTGGGGATAAAGAGGAGAGAGGGGAGGGAAGGAGGTGGTGCTTTACAAAGCATTGGTATGTTCTTAATTTTAATAAAATAAGGTAAGCAGCACCTTAGCTGCTAAGGCAACAGGCGCTTAAGAAGCACTGAATGAATACATAAAACATGTTTGCTGAAGGCATTTGTCATTGGAAGTTTAAACATTAAACATGCCTGCTTCCTCTGATACCGTAATAAAGCAGAGATGTTCAAAGAGCCATTCGCAGTGCTCTGACTACAGCTTTACATCTTCACTATGTGTACCAAGGAAGCCGCATTGTATCAGCGATGCCTCACTGAGTTTTGCCCCAGAAGGGAAAGTTAAGTGAATTCTGGGAGGGATGTTAACTTGGGCTTGGGCTTTTTGTTGTGCATTTCCCCTTTCACATGTGTCGAGGTTGATGTTTTGGTATTGTTCCCTCATAAAGTGCTGGGCCAGGTCCACAGGAGGCAGCAGCTCTGCCATTGTCCCCATATCTCCTGGCTTAATAAAAGCTGGCTCCAGGCCTGATGAGACAAATAAACAGGTTTGTGTATTTAGTTTTCTAAATTACAGGATAAGGAGGAACACAGATACTCAATCCATTAAGAAATAACTAGGTGGGTGATTCACTACCATTTGTGTAAATGGCACTAACTCTGGTCTGCCTGCACAATTTATTAATACTTCACGGGAGGAAAAAAAAATTATTTTAATCTCATAATGGATGATGAGCTGTGAAATTGCTTCTGCAGCAGCTGGGCACCCTGGGGGAGGTGCTAGATTGCACCACATTATGCAAGCTCTCCCCACATCTCTGCCTTCCACGTGCTAATCAGACACGTCAAACCTGGGCGGTGGGGAGGGGGGTGCCACTGCTTCTTTTGGCTTTTGTTACTCTCTTCTTTCATTGAATATACGTATTTTCTTGTCAGTTTGCTTTGGGGTACCAAGTCTGACTTTGGAACTGAAGCCTGAAAAAGTCAGACAAAAAGTCATCACACAGTTGCATGTGTCATGAGCGATGCTTTGGGCTTCAAAGGTCCTGGCCTAATCCCTGTGGCTGCTGGCCACGCCAGCCTAACTCACCACATCAAATAACTAGAAATTTAGTAAATGCATGCTGGCGGTGACCCAGTTTCACCTGGCTGATACCCTCACTTTGTAGGCAAGAGCAGATACTGCTGAACAGCAGCTTTGCTCATCCTTTGTTGGCTTGGAACCGGATGGTGAGCAGTATTGCTGCTCCAGGCCCTGCGAAGATTCGCTTGAGCTGCCAGGCCAGCCTGGGATTAAGCACATCAGCTGGGTGCAGGGAGGCAGCACAGCGCATGGTGGTGAGAGAAAAGCAGGTGTAGTGTCGGGCCACTTAGGAAAACATTGCAGATTGCCCCCTTGGGCTGTAGGAAGGGATTTGCAGTGTTCGCTTCCACAGTTGCACTGGTGGCGAACTCTCTGTCCGACATCGATGTCTCAGCACCTTGTGAACACCAGTGCTGGTGGCTGCAGATGTGCCCTGGGGTGGGAGGACCTCAGGGGGCTTCATCTGAAATCTCATTTACTGATGGGAGGGGGCGCATCTGGGTGAAAAAAGACCTGCTTCACGGTGGGCTGTGTTGCCGTTATGGCTTTGCAGGAGCTTCCTGCAGATGCCTAGGTGAAGCAATGTTCTACTTGCAGCACGGACCGTGGCTCCGCTGGCTGCATGCAGAGGGCTAGGATGTTTCCTTTGAGAGAAAACCCTGGAAAACCCACTGCAAAGCATCCATGCAAAGTGAGCCACAAAGGCTTTTTTTAATCCCTTAGCCCCACACCTTTGGCTTTGAGCGCAAGGGAAATAGTCTCTGGGAGGAAAACCAAAAGTGGAGACAAGTATGGATGGTACAGACTATGGTTTCCTTCCTGATCTGGGGGCTTCTGGCTTGGCTGAAGCCAGGTTGAATTAATTTCTTAGAGTGCTTTTTACTAATTCTTCCTTGCATGCACTCCATTACTGTTTTCAGGCCTCCTTATCTCTTGACCTGCTTACAGTGCATTATACATCATTATATAATGTACCCTTGGCTCAACACAAAGTACCAAATCCTCACAGCCCAACAATGAGTTTCTGTGAAGTGTGCTGATCTTATTATGCAAGTTCAGTATGCCATGAGACAAAAAAGGCAATTATGTAAAACCTTAACTCTTCAAATAATTCCCAGAAATGCATTATATTCTTGAGTGGAGTATTATCATATTCCTTGTATTCACTTCCAGACGAGATACTAGGAAAGAGAAAGGGGCCCAGTCAGTCTAATTTTAGATCCCCATCGGCTCCTCTCTCGCTGGATGAACGCTCCTTTCAATATATTTTAAAAATAGGCAAAGATCATTCTAAACAATTTTAAGGAGGTTGATTGTGAGACAGATGACAGAGAGCATGCTTTGCTGATGTGGAGCAGAGATTCCACCACTCCCAGCTCTTCCTGGAGCACTGGCACTTTGGCTTTGAAAAAAATAGGGAGGAATATCCACAAAACTATAGTGAAATGAAATGAAACAGTTCTCAGTGTGGGTGGGTAACTAATGCATAGGTGAAGCTGGATATTATGATGGGTGATCCAGGAGCAACTGCTCATCAGATGTGCCTTACAGACCTGGTCCTGCTTATGAAGATAGAACAAAGAGTTTTCTAGAGCTCTGGTTCTTGCTGATGTTTGCATAAGCCAATATCAAGTGCTTCTGAAAACCCTGTCAGCAGACTTTGAGCCTTGATATTCCATCTGCTTATCTGGAATTTCAAGGTCTTTGTTGTAGGGATGCAGCGTTGCTATACAGAGTCCAGCCTCCAGAGCTGGGGGTGGGAGGGTCCAGATGTAGTACCTCCATGCATGCCAGAACGTGAAGACCCCAGCAGGGATCAGGACAGCATGGGGCAGAGAAAGGTGATGCCTGGACATGCTCTGTCTCATGAAAATGGCATTTCAGAGAAGTAACAAGAGCAAGTCTACAAAGGGGTGGGTTTGGGTGAATTTTATAAGGAGCCTGAGCAACCCCCTGCCACTAGATGTTGATGTCAGGAATATAGTAGGGATGCAAGGAGGTGAAAGGACGATGAAACCAAAGGAGGTAGGTGAAAGGGAGGGATGAATCGTTCTGTTCTGTGATGAGCTTCTAGAATTGTTCATGAGGGATTTTTAGATCCCATCCAAAACACTAGCTAGTATTGGCCAATTTTTAAGTCAGCAACTTTGACCAGTTGAACTGCTGGTCTGATTGCTTACATGGGTCTTGAATTCTTGGGGGGATGTGGTTGTGGGTTTCCATTCCTTGTTGCAAGCGGTTGTGAGAGCTTTTCTCCCCAGGATGTACTTGGTGGCAAGAGAGGGTGGATCTGGAGGGACAGTTGTCCCAGCAGGTTCAACTGAAGCGCTCTTGGGACATGCTGTGTCCTTCATGCACTCTCGTCAAGGCAATTGCTGCCTTGCAGTGAAAGAGGTAAGACTGAGCTATCCTAGATGGATTACATTTTGTTTCCTCTCTATTCCTGGGGGTAACTACTTCCAAAACTCATTTTTGTCTGTGTCACTGGGGAATTAGAGGTCTGCCTCTCTTTCACTTCCCCAGAAGGATAAGCACAGCATTACTAATCCTTTATATACCATTGCATGCTGCACTGCTGCTTCCGTGCATGTATATCTGCCTTTATGGTAACTGTAACCTTTTCTTGAACCAGAGATTTTCCTGAACAAGAGCCCTCTGGGATCTGTATGGGCTTTCCTGGATACATTTTTAATAAACACAATAATTTGACTGCAAGGCCATTACCTATCTCCTGTTTGTTCTATGGGATAGTCATTTTCATGCCTGCAAAAAACCACTAACTCACAGGGCAATCAAAGGAAGAATGACAACCAGGGCAAAAATCATGTGTGTTGTGATAAACCAGTCCATCTTCAGCATCATGCCCCATGGCTTTATGTGTTGCCTGTAAATAATGGCCTCAGAAAGATAGTAAATCTTTAGGAAAAAATCAAGCCTAATTGTAACTATATTTTTGTTTTCCATTTTGGTTTATGTACAGTATGTGACTTTTGCAGAGACATTTTTATTCCAGGAAAATGACAGGCCAACAAGAAGCCATAATTGCACTGATTTTTAGAAGTGCCTGCATTACTACAGATCTGATGTACTGCAAGACATGAATCAGAAAAATTCTATTAAAAAATCTCTTGAATGGCTGACACAGGAGTATTATCCACGATGATTAATTTGACTTGGTCATTATGAACACAGACAAGTCTGACAAAATTGCATTTCATTCCCCACTGAATTCATAAAATCACTATACACATAATAAGAAGTTATAGTTCTCTGCTATCCACTATTCTTGACAGGATTCCAGTTCTGGATAAGATACTGATTAAAAAAAAAAAAGGAAAAAAAAAAGTGGGGGGAGAGAGGGGATTGGGAGCCTTTTTAAAAGCCCACAATAGGGCTGATTTCTTTTGCTATAAATTGTTCATAGAACTCCATTATTTTTAGCTTTTTTTTTTTGGTGAGGTGGTGATGCAGGTCAGCTGCAGCTTGGACTGGCATCTCTTTATTTACATGGAGAGGGATGCTGCAGGAGTGTGCACAGCTGAAGGTCCCATTGTGACCCCCAGGATGCCCTGTTGGGCCCTACCTGAGGGTGTGGGGTAGGGACCATCACCGCTGATACCCCTGTTCAGCCACAGCCACCAGCGTCCCTTACCCAGGATGAATCCTGGGGACTGAGGGAGCTGGGCTTGTTCAGCCTAGAGAAGAGAAGGCTGCTGGGGGACCTCATTGCAGCCTGCCAGTCCCTGAAGGGAGCAGAGAAACAGGAGGGGAATCAGCTTTTTAAAAGGGTAGAAAACAGCAGGACAAGGGGGATGGAGTGAAGGTGGAGGAGGGAAGGTTTAGATGAGATATTAGGGGGAAGTTTTTTACAGAGAGAGTGGTGAGGGGCTGGAACAGGCTGCCCAGAGAGGTGGTGGATGGCCCGTCCCTGGGGGTGTTCAAGGCCAGGTTGGATGGGACCCTGGGCAACCTTGTGTAGCTCCAGGCCTGAGGTTGGTGGCCCTGCCTGTGGCAGGGGGTTGGAATTCTGTGATCCTTGGGGTCTCTTCCAACCCGACCAGTCTGTGATTTTATGATTGTCCCTCAACCAGGTAGTTATCAATAACTGGTGGCTCATTCTTCATCTACAACCCACCAAACAAAACAACAAACTCTTCTGTGATGAGAGGGCAGCAGAACTGGGTGCCTTCCTCCCAAAACTTCTATCTTTGTGAGTGAGCTGAGATTTTCTGTTCCCTCTGAATATACTGGGCTGGTTCCCTTCACAGTCCCCATCCTACTGAGCACCACATCACAGCCATCCCTTCACTGCTGTAGTGAAGGAGGCCAAAGGTTTTTAGGGAGAGGATGAACATTTAGGACCCTGGTATCTCCTTCCTGTATGGGTTTATTGTAGAAAAGAGCCTTTTTTGGTCTATCAAATTTGGTTGAGACCATCTGGCAGGCATGGCTTTTGGAGGACCCGTGGCTGTGTTACTACACAGGATGTGTGTCATGATGGGACACGGTCAACTCCTGTAGAGTGAGATGGCAAACATCCAGCTCGGTTTGAAGGTGCAGCCGTGTTGTAGTGCTGTGGATGAGCTGGAGGTTGGCTTTCTGCTGTGTGCTGTCGTAGAATCTGCATCAGAGCACTGCCTGCGTGAGGAGGAGATGGTGAGGGACAGGGAACGTGGAGGTGTGTGGTTGCTCTTTGGGTGATTCGGTGTTGGTTTAGGATTTAAAATCCCTCTGCTAGAGGTATGGAGGAAGAGCACAGAGGTAGGCAGAGCCTAGCCTTCCCAGAGGTTGCCTGCTGCTCTGCTGTGCTCCCAACCTCCCCGGCACGGCTGCCTGGTACTGAAGATTGTGCAGACGCTTCCAATGCACATTGATGTTCATACAAGAACTCATCTTTTTTCCCCTTTTCAACCGCATTCCCATAGTCAAAAACCTGAGCATGTGAAAATTAATGTAAAAGGGGCTGGGAACACTTCAAAGACAATTTGTAGATTGTATGTGACTGACTTAATAAATACTTCTTCACAGTATTTATCCAACTCTACCCAAGTAATTCATTGGCCCTGCTATTCACACGCTGGATCTCCGTGTGCGAAGATGAGACAAATCAATTTCCATTCCTAAGACCCAGAGCTGCTGACGCGGAAAATCAGCGCTACTTCACTTCTTGGCACGGGGCTTTGGGAATCACAGGTGCGAGTGCAGCCCCCCGGCAGCCCCATCCCCCAGGAGAAGTGGTGCTGAAGGGTCTGCACCCCTGCCCACAGCCACCCATGTCACCCTGCAGTGAGCACAGAGCCGTTTCCCTCACAGGCCCCAGAGTGTTGCTCTGGAGTTTGCAATGTCCAAGTGACTTCCACCTTCTCCTGCCACTTGAACTAATGTTTCTGTCCCTGTGGCTTCAGTGCTTCTCTTTCATCCATGCAGGCCTCCTGGCATTCCTGCCTGACTACTTCTGTGTTGGAATGCATCGCTCCTGAGCTTGAAGGAGGTGATCCTTTACTGACGGTGTTCCCCAGGGCTCAGTGTTGGGCCCAGTCCTGTTCAATATCTTCATTGACGACCTTGATGAGGGAACAGCATCCACCCTCAGCAAGTGCCCATGATACAAAGCTGGGAGGGGTGGCTGACACTGTGCTGCCATCCAGCAAGACCTGACCAGGCTGGAGAGCTGGGCAGGGAGAAACCAGATGAAATTCAACAAGAGCAAGTGGAGAGTCTGGCACCTGGGGAGGAGTAAGCCTCTGTATCAGTACAGGCTGGGGGTGACCTGCAGGAGAAGAGCTCTGTGGAGAAGGACCTGGGGGTCCTGGTGGATGACAGGGTGGCCATGAGCCAGCAGTGTGCCCTAGGGGCTGAGAGAGCCAGTGGGATCCTGGGGGGCATCAGGAGGAGTGTGGCCAGCAGGTCTAAGGATGTGATCCTCCCCCTCTGCTCTGCCCTGGTCAGGCCCCACCTGGAGTGTTGTGTCCAGTTCTGGGCTCCCTGGGATAAAACAGACAGGTATCTCCTGGAGATAGTCCAGAGAAGGGCTGTGAAGATGATTAAGGGCCTGGAACATCTCCCGTATGAGGACAGGCTGAGTGAGCTGGGACTGTTCAGCCTGGAGAAAAGAAGACTAAGGGGGGACCTAATTAGTGTTTATAAATATCTGAAGCATGGGATGCAGGGGGAAATGGCCAGCCCCTTTTCAGTGTCTGTGGGGACAGGACAAGGGGCAATGGCTGCAAGTTGGAGCACAGGAAGTTCCACACCAACCTGGGGAAGAGCTTTTCCCCAGTGAGGGTGAGGGAGCCCTGGGACAGGCTGCCCAGGGGGTGTGGAGTCTCCTTCTCTGGAGAGATTCCAGCCCCGTCTGGACACCGACCTGGGTGACCTGTCCTAGGGACCCTGCTTTGGCAGGGGGGTTGGACCCCATGGGCTCTGGAGGCCCCTTCCAACTCCTACAGCTCTGTGATTCTGTGAAATACTAACCAGTTTTCTTGGGACCCTCTTCCCTCCTGGGCTTTGTCCCATGGTACCCTACTGAGCACATCCCTGAAGCGACCAAAGTCTCGAGGTCAAAACTGAGCAAGTCTCTGTATGAAAAAGCAATGTGCTTGTCTGGCTCCTGACTGAATTGGATGCATTATCCAGCTCTGGTACAATTGAGATGTCCCACAAACCACCTGGCTGCTTTTTCCCCAGCCACTTTCCCAAGCTGTGCTGGTAGATGTCGTGGTGCAGGTGGAAGAGGAGTGCTGTCCCTGGGGACACAGCCCTTGGCTCCAGGTCCTGCTGCTCTCCCCATGTCCAGGTAGGCTCAGGTGAGAAGGTGGGATGGCATAGGCACCCCATAATTTCTGTGTCCTGTCTGTGCTTTACACACAGCAGGAGCTGAAGATGCAGCCTGTGGTCATACCTCTCAGCCTCAGAAATAGCAATGTTCTCCTCACTTTGTGGACTCTGCCAGGCTGGTTTTGGTTTGCTTAAACCCATCTCATCTCTGAAGTGTCTAGAGGGTCACGTTCCTATGGCAGTAAGCTCTTGTGCTAGCTGCAGGAAAAACCTAGTTGGTAGATGAGGGCTGGTGCAAAGTCCATGGTGTTTTGTGTCATCTGGATGATTAGGGTGGGATGGACTGTGCCAACGTGCGTATTTCCTTATACCTTACCAAGAGTAAATGTTCTCTCTTAGGCTCATATTTACTGTTGAATGTTATTTGACAGGGCAAATATTTACCCACAATAATGATGCAAATCTGTATCGTTCTCACTGTGAATAATGCTGCTCTGAATCAATGCTCAGCTGCAGCTACTGGGGCCTTGTGGAGAGACACACAGAGCTCGACTCGGGAGGACTGGGGTCACTGGACATTGGATGTACTATGAGGAGAACATTTTCCCAGGTCCTTGGTCAAGTCATGTCCTCTATGATTCATACCAGCATGCAGGGGAGACGTGGTGCTGGCCAGCTGTGCAGGGGTTTGTGAAGGACGGCACTTCCCTTGCAAGAGGGAAAAGGCAGCAGAAGCCTAAGGGCTTACTTAGTTTGTAGGCATGCTCAGCACTTTTTGTAGCTCCTCCCTGAGTCCCTTCCATGGTGAATTCATAGTGTCTTTTAAATCGTGACCATGGTGAGGGCTTTGGCTGCATCACAGCTGGTCCCCTGGGAGCTGCCCTGCATTAAGAGGTCTGGACATCCCGTGGTCTCACATCAGCTGGATGTGTGAAGCCACCTGGCCCCTGTGTAGGGGTTGGTAGATGGGTCCAAAAGTCTTGCAGGCAGCTAGTGGGAGTCATCAGGGCTTTGCTATATTTGCAGTTCAAGAGTGGGTACAAGCATAGGAGTGAAAGGTGAAGCAGCAGCTTCATCTTCTAGTGTGGGTCTGAGTCTGATGGCAGAGGGTGTGCAGGGTTGTTGTGCCCATTGGGCCATCTTGCAGTGCAGAGGTGAGGGACAGCCAGGGCATGTTGATAACCACAGATGTGCTCCTTGTTTGCAGTTGAGAAGGAAAATTTAAACTAGATATAAGGAAGAAATTTTTCACTCTGGGTTGGAGGCCCTGGCACAGGGTGCCTGGAGAGCTGGGGCTGCCACTGGATCCCTGGCAGGTTTCAAGGCCAGGTTGGATGGGGCTTTGGGCAGCCTGGGCTGGTGGGGTGTGTCCCTTCCCATGGAGAGGGGTTGGAACTAGGTGATCTCTGAGGTCCCTTCCCACCCATACCATTCTGTGATTCTGTGAAGGGCTGCTCACCATGGGTTGACCAGTCCTCAAACCTGCTGGGCTCTGCATGCCGCAGGGCAGAGAAATCTGTGGGCCTGGTGTACACAGACTACAAGAAGTGGAAATTTGTCCCAGTATTTCAAATTGCTCCAAGTGAGAGCTGGGAATGGGTGTCTCCATTCCCATCCCCACATGCACCGACAGTCTCAGGTGTACTGGTGATGGGGGGGTTGTTAAAATGCTGAGTGATGTGGTGGGGCATTCTCAGAGCAGGCAAGGTAGTTTTGTGACTGAATCTCTCAGCCCCCTGAGCTGCCACACATTCACCTGGGTGGATGCAGGGCACCCCTGGCTCCAGAACCACTTGCCTGACCTCCCCCTGACACAGCCTGGTGCACCCTGCTGATAAGAGGAGGTTCAAAGTGGGGTTGTTTCTCTCCTACCCTGGAGCGGCAGCAGCAGAAGCATGTTCCTTTGTTGCAGGTGTTTGCCTTGTCTTACAGCGATGGCAGGTATTTACTGTGAAAACACTGGGCACTATTTCCAGCCTGCGTGTCGCTGGATGCTGACAGGTCTGAAGTGAGAGAGCCCCCCACACTTCTCTTGACCCACAGTAATACTCAAATGCAGCTTAAGGGCGTGTAGAGAAGATGTCCACAACTTGATAGCTTATAGTTCAGGCCCTTAGCTGGCCATATAAAAGATTCAGTGTCACTGTTGAAGCTCAGGGTTCCTCACGTGGGACGCTGGAGAAGGACAGAGGAACCAGCTCGTTCCCCTGTAAAGCTCCTCTTCTTCACTCACTCTCTTGACTCAGCCCCGTGTCCATCTGGGCACCCTGTATCTTGCTGCTTCTGCACCCACAGACATTCACCGCACCGCAGAACCAGCTGAGCCCAGGTTGGCTCAGCTTTGTCAGGGTGTGCACGGCGCTGTTGCTTGAGTGTGCATGCAAGGGGCAGAGACCTGTGTCCTCCCTCTCCATCCTCAAGTAGCTCTGCTGCCCTGGTTGGCTAGGGCCATCTTCTGCATCACCTTCTCTTCTGAATTGCTCAGTCTGCCCCCAGGGACCTGCTCCTGACAGCTCCTTAATCTTCCAGCCCCACCACTTCCCTGTCCTCCCTCTTGGTCTTCTGCTGCACAAGCTGTTGTGTCCTTCCCCACCAGCCTCATGTTCCTGGGGCTTGGGGTGTCTCCTATCCATCTCTCTCTCCCTCTCCTGAAAAGCATAAAGGAATATGGGAAGCCCAGGAGATCTCAGCACATTGTTCCCATAGCAGGAAGCAGCGTTGGCAGAGGACCATGTTGGGATGTCTCCAACCGGTAATATAGGAATCACCTCTTGGTCCCAGACTCAACCTGGGTGGGAACCAGAGTTTTTCTCCCCATGACAGATCCCTTCATATTTGCCCATGCCAAAGGCATGGATCTAGGGTGCTGAGGCCCAGTGAATCTTGATGAAAGGGTGATGGAGAAGCTAGGGGGGTGGCCTGAGCACAGGCAGACGGATGCATCTCTTCATGTTCCCACACTACCTCTCCTCCACCCATCTGTCCTCTGCCCCTGAGTCAACAGGTGGAGGGGGAACAGGGACTCCTCTTCAAACTTGGATTTCAAGAAGGAAAAACTGGTTTTCAATAAGAGTTTGCTGCTGTTGGAGGTTGATTGTACATGCTGCGATGCCATCCTGTGGCATCACTGCACCAGCATGGGACATAGCCTGGGTGCTGTGCTCAGGGCAGGTTGGTCCATGCCTGGTGCTGGCCCTGCAGCTCACACACCCTGGTGCTGGGGCACAGAGATACCCAAGGGTCTACGGACAAGGAGGGGTCAGAGAAGAGGTAATGTCCCCTCTTGAGAGGGCTTGGCTCTGTCCCACTGCTCCATCCTGCTGCAGGCAGAAGCAGCACCCATCTGCCCTGCGGTGCGAGCCAACGGAGGGTTTGTAGGAAGAGACTTGTTGTTTCAGCTGATTTCAGTGTTTTAATTTGAGGAGGAATAATGTGTAATCACAACCACCATCATCTGCTTGACAGTGGAAAACTAGATCTTCCTTGGTGTTTTGTGTCCCGTAATGGGCAGCAGCCCTTTATCAGAGCGAGCTTCTCTGCACTCGCCTGTGGAGCCCCAGTAGGATGAATGCGTTCAGACCAGCTCGCTAATCTAATTTGTAATGTATCCTTATAATGTATAATTGGATGTTTAATTCAAATTAACATAAGAATAGAAAATATAATCTGCAGCGTAGCCCACACGGTGGTACAAAGGGGTGTTGGGCATCCCTGGTTTGAGGGGACAGGTTTGGTGCACGTGATGTGAGACCACCGTTTGTGGGGATGGAGGAGTCACCTCAGACATGTCAACAGGCGCAATGTGTGACAATAAATCACCCCCCTTTCCCACCCTTCCACGTGTCTATCTGTCTCATCTCCCTTATCTTTCTAGCCATCTATTTAAAACATATATAGAATAAACGCAGCTCGCTCTGGAAAATTGTTGGTGGTGACAGGGTGTAAAAGCTGTCAGGCGCCAAGTCTGATTATGTTGATTGGATATTGTCTAATCTGATTTTGATTGTGTACAGCTTTGATTGTGATTTTGATATGTCTGCACAATACTGTAGCTGTTCGGAAATCTTTGTGATTGAAACAGGTCTTGTTTCTTTTTCCTTTTTCTTTCTTTTTCTTTTTTTTCCCCTGGCTGAATAGACCCGAGGCAGAAANNTGAGCAGGGCGATGGGGCTTTTGCTCTCCTTACAAAACCACCTCAAAGCCCTTCGGAGAGCTGCTCCGCAGCGACACAAGGAACTTGTAGTTTTGAAGAGAGCTTTAGGAAACTTTGAGTGGGTTTTACATAATTTAGTTAAGCACAGCAAAGCCACTCGCTTATATACCTGATACCAAAAGAAACCAGCTGAAGGAACAATTTTGTTGTGCAATGATTTATTTAAATCCTTTTCCATAAAGCATGGAGTGAAATCCTCTTAAATAACTGGGAAAGAATCGGTGTACCTCGAAGTGCGTAGCCCGAACGGAAACCTAACTACTAGACATATTAAATGGGATCTATCTGTCTGCTGCTGTGTATATCCTCACAGCCCCCTGCCTTCCTGGCATAATACTGCTGCTAGGCAGAAGGTTGCTGGAAAAATAGCCAGGCTTGAATTTCCCCTGAACAATGAGTCGGCACAGTGCTGTCTCAGCCCGGGCTCCGTCTTGGATTTCTTGCATCCTCGTGTTTCCCCGCAGGCAGCGGGAATCTCAGGCTGAAGGGGTTGGGTGGGGTGCGCAATACCTGCTCTTTTCTTTGTCTCTTCTTGCAAGGGAAGGCGAAGGGGTTGGGGGGAGGTGGGGGTCCAGCTTAGCAGAGGATGAACCGTTTCCAGCCCCGGTGAGGGGGTGAGGCATAAGTGACCTCCTGCTCTGACACCCCAAGGGATGTGGCTCTCTCCCTTGCAGTGCAGGAGCGTTCCTGCTGGGAGCCCTTCCCCCTATACACAGGCACCTTCTGCTCCCTGCTGCCTCTCCCACCAACTTCTGTATTCCAGTTAAATGTGACTTTGTATTTTATTTTATCAAGGCTTTTCTCCCTGCAGTCTGGGGTGATGAGGAGCGTGAATCCGCGTGTGAGCTCTGGGGCAATGGATTAATAAAGCCTACGGTGCTTAACTGGTTTTGCACACATCTGGGGTTTTGCTCTAAAATCAAGTATTAAGTCAAAATCCAACCATGAAACTAGGTGATCTGAGAAATTTTGCTTAAAATCCGTGTGTATAGTAGTATAGCTAATCAGAATTTCATATGCTATAGTAATATGTGAAACAGTAGATGTTTGGGCTGAGCCTCCTCTGTTGGAGACTCGTTCGATTCTGCTTTGATAATTAATAATTTGGGGTAGATTCACACTTATAGGTTGAGGCAAATATGGCTTGGGCTGAAGTGAAAACGATTGCGACGGTGCTATGACACGTTCTTTCTCCATCTAAATCGGGGGGTGTAGAAGTAACCAAGCCACAAGAGAACACGGGAAGCACAAGGTGTGCCAACAGTGCTGCATGTCCGGGGTCTCCTTGGGGGAGCTTTGCTGGGGAGGTGAGGGAGTGCTTGTCCAAACACAGTTTGGATGAGGATATAAGGACAGACAAATCTCCTGTGTGTGGCAGAGTCATGCAGCCTTTCTTTAAAGGATTTATGGAACATGTGATGGCTGTGTTTCCAAATCTCTCTCCCTGGTCATAGCTTCTTTGCTGGAGATTGTGAGGAATCAACGTGAATTTTGTTCCCAAGCACTAGTTACTTCTACAGAGTTAATTCTCTTAAAGACTCTTCAAAATCCAAAGTGTAGATACTGTAAGAGCTGAGCTGGATGCCCAGAGAGGGACTTGGCTTTAAAAAATGCAGCAGTTGGTTGAGAACCAGCCATGCCCTTTCCTGGCTGCAGGCTCTGCAAGCATGAGTGTGGTCTGGGCATGGAGGTTTCTACCGGGGTTTTGGTGAGCTCCAGATGTGCTGGAGGGATGCAGCGTGGGAGAGGGGCACAGTGCAGATGCCCCAAAGCAGATCTGAGGGCTGTGAGGACCTGCGGTGTCCCTGACGGACAGTGCAGTGCCGCCAACCTCGCTACTCTGTTCCTATGTAGTTGTGACCTGCTGTTGTCCAGGACGGAGATTTTTTTTATTAAAACAAAACTGTTTCCACTGGAATCTGCTTTTGTATTGCTTGCACAAACCCTCGCTTTCCTTTGCTGGAGCAACAAGGCAGTGACACATGGCAAAATGTCTTTTTCATGTTTTAGACATATAACGGTCAGAATGAGAATAACGAAGACTATGAGATCCCTCCCATAACACCTCCTAATCTCCCCGACCCTTCCCTCCTGCACTTGGTGGACCACGAAACTGGATATCACTCCCTGTGCCACAGCCTCCCTCCGAACAGCCTGATCCCAGCATACCCCTACCAGAACATGGACCTGCCGGCCATCATGGTCTCCAACATGTTGAGTCAGGACGGGCATCTTCTCTCCAGCCAGCTACCCACGGTCAGTGCTTTTCCCCTCTTGCTGTCTTTTGTTAACGCTGCTCTGTGTGTCGTGTGATGAGTTAACCCAGTGTAGAAGGGTGTTAATGATGAGATGGTTGCACTGGGGGTTGGGAGGAACTGGTGATGCACTGCTGCCCGCCCAGTTGGTGTGCGGAGGCAGATGCTGCAGTCACCTGCATGGCCATGCTCATGGTGGCAATTTCTGTGTTTCCAGTTGGTGTCTTCCTGAGCCTTGTTAACTCTGAAGAGTTGGGGAAGGTGGTTTTCCTCTGGGTACATAATACAATGAACCGAGCAAAGCTGGTCACCTTCCCATGGGGTTGGGGAAGGTGACCAGCCAAAGCCCCTAGATCATAGTCCCTACCCCCTACATTCCTTCTCCTGCTGGGAAAAGCCCCCAGCCCATCACTCTGTGTCCTACTGCCGGGGTGACCCAGTGGCATCAGCAGGAGGAGCATGGATGCTCCCTGAAGGAAGAGCTGTCCTATTGATTGCAAAGGACACAGGATCCCTCTTGCACTCGCAAACTCAAATTGCCTCTTGGCTTGCACGGTGGCAAGGGGATACTTTGTGAAGTTTCAAATGACTCTCCTGTAGGGATAAATAAGGTGGGGATAATGAAACAAAGTGCAGCTCTGGGAATAAACTTCAGGGCTAATTAGACCTTACGACGCTTCTGCATCAGCAGTGCCGAGGAAAGGTTGTGACTTGATTTTGACAGTGATGTCGCACTAATGCTGTTGCCATTTAATAATATTTTCCTCTTTAGCAGATTTAGCCCCATGGATAGTTTTCTACATTGTTTCTCTCTAAGATCATTGATTTTCATGGATACCGTTGGAAGGCATCAATATCAAACAGAGTTAATTTTACCTAAATAGCATGCCTGCGAGCCTGCCGCTGCGCTAGCCAGAGAACATTTGGTGTTGATTGCTTGAATAGATAACAGTCTGAAAGGTAGTGATATTTAAATATTTAAATGGGATATTATCTTTTAGCCTAGGAAAATCCCAAGGCTTTCTGAAGTCCTGATGTGTCTCCAAGTTTCCTTGTTACCGTGTTTGAGAAAAATACCATGTTCTGCCCATCGATATTGAACACGGGCGTATTTCTATGAAATTAAATATTACTTAGGCGTCTGTGTTAGCTTTTAGGTTCTTAGGTGATTAAAACATTCATTTCTGAGACAAAAAGAGTCAATTCCAGCAGAAATATTTTTCCCTGGTTTAATTTAAAGCACAGCCCCTTTGCCTGACCCCTATTTTCATAACACGATAATTTTATCCTGTGTTGATTATCTCATTTTTGAGAGGTGATATTGCACTTATAAATCACTTTCTAAAATACCTAAAGAAACAAGAATAGTGGGATTTATTAAGCAGCTTCTGTACGTCTGAAATAATTTATTTTGGAGTAGTCCTCGGGAAATGTTCTCTTTCTTACTTTATGGTAGTGTTTTACAAATGCAGCATCGTGACAATAAATCAGGACTGAGCTGGAGAAGATAAGAAAGGGGCTTAGTGGGCTGTAAACGTAGAATAGAGAGATTAAGATTTGTTTGCCCCTTACCACGAAAATAAAAAGTCCAGTGAACCCTGAATTTCCCAGCGATGGTGAATTGAAACTGTTTAGTTTTGAGCGGAAACCCTTGGAGCTGTAATACATCTTCAGAGATCCCAGCAGCAAAGGAAGTAGATCGAGGAATGAACCGGGTTGCAGTTTCAGGTCACAATTAAACCCTGCTGTACCCTCTTGTTGGAGCCTTTTTGCCATGCTGGCCAACTTCTCCCCCTGAAAGGCAGCACCTCCTGGCATCCAACAAACCAGTTGGATGCCCCAGTCGAGTCTCTGCTTGCTCCGGCACCAGCCCACGATGGCAGTGTTGGTCCTGTAGCGCACACAGAACTCTTGTTGCATTAATGGGAGCAGCACATGCATGTGAGAACACGATGAAATCCTGGAGATGAAGCAGAATTTTAAGCTCCTGTGGTTCATATCTCCTGCCCGCATGCCCATGGGGTGGTGGCCCTGTGAAGCCAGCCATGCGTCAGGCTTCGCTGTGTGATGGTGCAGGGAGAGCGATGTGCTACAACCCTACCCGAAAGTCAACCGCCTTCGGGGGTGTGTTGGCAGCAGGAAGCCTTCATGTCAGGAAAGGGGCTTGTTTGCTAATGTTTCCAAAAAGAGGGGATGTCTTGCTGCACGGGTACTGGTGGGATGCCAGTCTGGGAGCGAGCCTTGCCTGAGCACTGTGGAGGAGGCATGGAGAGAATTTGTCTTTGTTCCAGGACCAACGCTGCTCATGCAAATGCTGGAGCATGTCTCCTCACTGCTGCTCTTTGCTGTAGTTTGTACTGGTTTTTGCATACACAGCTATTTCCTGCCTTGGCTGCCATGTCTTTTGGTTTGAACACAGTGACAAACGACAAACAATTCAAGGTAAAATGTTTAGATGTTGGTTAGACTTTTCCTCTTAAAAAAAAAAGTAGCTTGAGCCTTGGGATTTTTGTTTTTTAAGGCATCCTCATGAAAAAATCTCAAGCTGCTGGAAATAATGTGAGCCTAGGACTTGCTGAGAGCTGAAGGACTGGTACTTCACTCTACGGCTCAGAACTGAATAAGGGAAATGCAGGTGCAGGTTGCTGTCCCCTTCAGTGTGTGTCTCACCTAGGGATGTCCCAGCATTATCCTCGGATTGAATTAAGCCTCCCAGTGCCTCCACAGGGGAGGAGGCTGCTGCCCCCATTATGCAGATGAATACCAAGGCAGAGCAGGTTTAAATCAGTGCAGAAATTCCCATGGCAGGTTGAGACCTGGAGAGGGAAGGGGGATTTGCTGTGTGCCAGACCCTGCTCCTGGCTCCAGCCCATCCCTGGGGTATCAGAAGCTGGATCCACTTGTTTCAGCCAAGGAGCTGTGCCCTAATGGGGAAGAACCAAAGCCACCTCTACATTTCCTTATCCCTTCAGCATCCTCAGACAGAGCACCCTCCACCCCACCAGCCTCCGTGCACGTTGCTCAGCCCCATGGAGCAGATCTACATTTCCATAACATGGTTCTTCACCACTGTTTCTGTCACTTATTTCCCTTTATATTCTTTTTTCCTGTTTTGCTTTTTCTTTTTTCCTGTTTTATATTTCTTTTTTTTCTTAGTTTTTAGAAGCCAAGGGAGTTTTCAGACATTGAAGATGGGATGCTGGGAGCTGGAGAGGAGAGAAGCAGGGATGGGTGGGCAAGAGCAGGCAAAGAGATGGCAGAAGATGTGACATTAGGAAGACTGATGGAGCGAGGTGCAGGGATGCTAGGGAGGTGGTAGGGCTGGCTTGTGTTATTTTTTGTGCTGGTAAGAAGAAACAAGCAGCAAATTCCTAACACATGGTTTGGTTTTGTGGGGTTTTTTTCGTACTGTCTTCTCTTTTCTATGGGAAAAGAGGAAGGAAGGAGGGAAAGAGGAGGATTGGCAGGAGGGAAAGAGAACAGGAGCTGTGATTTTCATGGAGAAACGGGAATATTTAGGAAAAAATAATCAGAGGAAAAAAGATGTTTTGCTTGGAAAGAGAATGACTGCCCATTGTGAATATCCCAGCAGTGTTACAGCATGGACAAGCAGGTGGGGATCTACAGGGAGATCTGCTGGGCTGGGGGCACACCGGGGCTGGGACCTGGGGTCTGGGAAGAGAGCAGGGGAGGGGGCTTGAGAAACAAGCACTCACTGGAATGGAGGGGTGCCTGCTGGGTTAAGGAGCTGCTGTGAATAAATGAGATTTCAGAAGGGATTTGGCAGAACGTATTTGACAGAAACAAAGGGTGATCAAGGTCAGAGCCCAGGAATCTCCAATGCAGCACAAACATATTTCCATAAATATGAGATAACAGCTGAGGGGGCTGGGGGCACCTCTGCTCATCAGATGGGACAGTGCCCGGTGCCTGGGCGCTGCGCTGGGCTGGGGGAGCTGGGAGCCTCCGGGCAGGGGGACAGTGCTGCCCAGAGACCCCTCCCAACATCTTGGCACCCTTGAAACTTTGTACTCCTCCAGCCCTGTTGAAGGACGTTGCCATGCTGGGACATGCTGAAAAATCAGCCTGTTGTCCCATGGGGCTACAGCCACCCTGCTCTGTCCCCACCCTGCCGTGGCCAGGTGGAATTGGGGCAGAGCTTTGTGGGGGTTTTTTGGGGAGGAAACCACACTTTTGGACATGTGGAAACTGTTATGTGCAAACATTGGCTTTGAAGGAGGTTTGTAGAGTTGGATTGGAGAGATTGGCAGCTGTTGTCATGTCAGCATCTTCCAGGTGCTTCTAATGGGGAGGGATCATTGTGCCTATTGTAAAGGCACTAAGGTTTCCTTCAGCCCAGTGGGGTAAGTTTTGTTTTGCTCACAGCAAGCTGGAGCATCAGCTCGAGTGAGAAAAGGCTGCAGCCACAGCCAGGAAGTTCTTTGTTTCAGTTTGTTGAGTGCCAACAGATTAATTGAAAAATATTAAACATCTCCAGTGATTCATGGTGTAAAAATGTCAGATTTCCAGTTACGTGTGGGAGCGGTTTATGTAGAGGGGAGAGAGTGAAGGCTAATGGGGGGCGAACTGTAGTACCAAGGATGAGTGAAGCCCAGAAGTTCCTGAAGGGCTGGTTGGTTGGCTTTGCAGGCTGAATAGCTTGGTCCTGATGCTGTGGGGCTTTGTGTGGAACCAAACAGTGAAGCAACTCAGCAGTAGCCACCTGTCTGTCTCCATGTGGGAGATGGAAAGGAATAGAATCACAGAACTGTTTTGGTTGAAAAAGACCTTTAAGATCATCAAGTCTCATGGCTAATGTAGCAAGTTCAACCTCTAAACCATGGCCCCCAGCACCACATCTACCTGTCTTTTAAACCCCTCCATGGATGGTGATCCCACCGCTGCCCTGGGCAGCCTGTTCCAGCGACTGACAATCCTTTTGGGGAAGAAGTCTTTCCTCATACCCAACCCAAACCTCCCCTGGCACAACTTGAGACTGTTTCCTCACATCCTATCATTTGTTACTTGGGAGAAGAGACCAATCCCACCTGGCTACACCCTCCTTCCAGGTAGTTGTAGGGAGCGATCAGGTCTCCCCTCAGCCTCTTTTTCTCTAGACTCAATAGTAGAAGAAGAGTAGCCCTTTCCCAGAGATGGGATGTGTCCACCCAGGCTAGGTGATGGCATAGGGCTCCAAGGAGAAGCATCCTCTCCAGTGCCCACCAGAAGACCTTGAGCAAGGTCTTCCCAGAGGTAGGTTGTAAGACCAGCCGCCTGACCAGCTCTCTTGGCTCTGCGTGTCTCTCCCCATCTCCTATCCTTCCCAATACCACTGCTCCCCATCAAACACAGCGACATTTCTTACTTACAACCTGAGTAGGGCAGTTTTCCCTGGACAGCCCAGGAAGGCGGTTGGGGTGCTTGGTGGTAGGCAGCACAGTTGGACGTGGCTGTTCAGAGTTGAGCATTGAAAGTTTTCCAGTAGCAGATACAAGAAAGAAACCAGTTAGATGTTGAGACAAAAGCCAAGTGGGAATGCCAGTTGTTTACCTTAACCATTGGAGATACACGACCCCCAGTAGGCAACACAACTTACACCTTGGTGGTAAATACTTCCAACAACTAAATACTTCAACAATTACGAAGCATCACCTGTTAAAATCACACGACCCCCAGTAGGCAACACAACTTACACCTTGGTGGTAAATACTTCCAACAACTAAATACTTCAACAATTACGAAGCATCACCTGTTAAAATCAGCTATTTAAAGGAACCTGTATATCCCAAAGCAGTGCACATGCAGCAGTGCCCTTTAGAGCAAGCTCACGCTCATCAGAAGAGCCTTAATAAATAACCAAACAAGCGGGAGCAGTGGCAGGGCAGTGCTCAGCCAGCTCTGCCTGACCTCAGTGTGTCACCCGTGATGAGAACTTCACAGAGTCCCCAAGTTTCAGCCCTGGATGAGAGTTTGCACTGGCAATTTAGTGTCATGTGCTTTAGGTTTTGACTAATTTGTCTTTCTGTTTATTAATGGTTCGGTATTTAAAAACTAAACTCCTGAACATGAGCCCTTGGTGGAAAACAGTAATAATACAATGGTACGTGAAGGGTTCTTTGTATTAAACAGAGCCCTGTTTGCAATTCCCTGCTAGTGTTTTTCTCAGAGGCAATAAATGAAAGAAATATGTCTTTTTAAATTTTATAAAACTCAGAAAAATGGTTTTAAACAGCTTTTCTTCACCTCCTATAATTATTTATTTTCAAACAGTCCTTCAGGGTAATGTTCCGTTTTCTTATTTCACACTCCTTTTTCTCATAAATGAACCATCACTTCAATAAATCATTATGAAAACAGAGACTAACACAAACCCTGAAAGGTTGAAAGATTTATGTAACACATTTATGTTTTCCATTTTCTCATTCTGGTACTCCACTGCTAAAGCTAAGCTAATAAAAGCTGCTATTAATATTTCTTGTTGCCTAGCAACCGCAGAGAGGGAGTAATAGCTTTAGCTAGAAAAATAGATGACCGATAAGGAAAAATTCAATTCTTTTATTATCTCAAGGGAAAATGGGCTTTTACTGGAACGTTATGATGTACGAGTGTGAAGTTGAATACAAAGGATATTTTTTCAGTTGTTTTTCTATTTTTAATGAACGTTATTTTACCTTCACAAACTCATTTAAGGCATTTGCCCCACCTACTTGCGAGCTTAATTTAGCAACACCCACACATGCTTCTGGCTTTAAGTATCTGTTGGCATTTTCACTTGAAAGTCCCCTTCCCTCCATGCTTCCCTCCCTCCCCCCTTCCCGAGCTTTATCCCTCAGTTGTAAAATTTCACTCCAGGTCAGAACCTGGGAGACAAGATTCCCAATCAAAGAGTAAATAGTTCTTGTGTGTATTTAAAGCCATGCTTTCCCAGGGGAAGGGGCACATATTGGTAGTTACTTTCTGAAGTTTAAGCTGTTGCAGCCGAGCTCTCAGAGTTTTAGGGGAGCAGGAATGCTGCCACTTCCACCCTGCTCCTCTCAGAGCTGGAGATGCAAGTGCAGAGCTGGTGGGTGCAGGGTGCCTGTGGGAATACAGGTCCTCTTCTGTGGGTCCTCTCTGAGCTTTCCCATCATCCTGAACACCACTGCAAGCTCCCTGCAGAGCAGAACACCCTTTTTGCCTTGTCCCACAGCTGATGATGCTTCTGAGTGGTCCCTGCCAAGGGCTGCTGGGGGAGGACTGGGGTGATGGGAGTCATGGTCAGGTCCCAACTCTGCAAGTGCTCAGACAGCAGCAGAGCTTATGAGAAGAGGGAACCTGAGGGACCAAGCTGCAGCTGGTGGCAGGTCCTTGGGTTCACCCATGGGTATCCCATTTCTGAGGGGCGAGAAAGTCAGGTGTCACGATGCGCGTTTCACATGAGTGAGGTGTTGTGATAGCTGAGAAGCAAAGCAGATCTGGGGTTTGCTTCAAGATTTACTTCCCAAACAGGGGAAGGGAAGACAAAAAAGGTGTCACCTTGGCCTGGCAGGTTGGGAAGAGAGTGACCTTCCCCTGCCAGGGTGGGGATCTCACATGGGAACCTGCCTTTAACCTGAAAACCTCTCAGAGCTGCCTGCCTGCAGAACATCTAAGCTGGGCACAAGGCAGGGCTGCCAGGACTCTCGTGACCCCCGGCAAGGTGATACCTCAACCTTCACCCAGAGTAGGTTGTCCAGAGGCAGATGCAGGCCCAGCTCCCCTTTCACTCTGGTCCATCCCTTATGGCTCCAGTCAGCCCCCACCAGAGCAAAGGTACTTAACACTTTAATTTACTTTGTGATAAGCCAAGTTGCTTTTTCCAGTAGTTTAAAATCCTATTTTTGTCCCGTGCTGTGAAGTCCCCTTTCTTCGGCACACCTCTTGCCCGTGTCTGGCCTTCATGGAGGAGGGCTGGGGAGGGGGAGAGGAGGTGGGGAGACAGCTCTGCCGTGGTGAGTGCTCATTGCACTCGTACAGAAATGGCCAACGAGTTTTTGAGAAGTGATTTTTCCAAAAGGCAGGTCGGTATCCAGCCTGTGGAGGAGGACATTGCTCCTGGTCATGTCTTTGTGCGTCTCCTCCATGGTGCTTTATGAAGTGGGGTTTGCACCTGCAGCCTCCTCCTAACAACTTGGATCCTTCCAGAAGAGAGACTTGATTTCAGCCACAAAATTTTATGGATGGCTGAAGGGTCAGCACCTCTCAGGCCCCATTTTCCTTTGGCATGTCTGTATGATGGTGGGCCCTGAGACCTGCGACACTCACAAAGTGTTTGGTGCTTCCTGGGAGGTAGCAACAGTCTTCCTGAACTCTGCAGGCTTTGGGCAGTGCTGGATTCTTGTCTGGAGGGATCCTGGCTGGATGTGACAGATGCCACCAGGCACCTCTCAAAGGACAAGTTATGAGGCATTACTGCATATGGGAGATCTCCCCCTTGGGCAGTTTTTGTGATACCCTCCGATAAATTACTTCTCCTCTATATTATTGTGGTGGTGGTATTATTATTATTACTATTACATACTGCTGCAGTTGTGATGGCCTGTATATCATACATACCTGGGCCAGAGCCACGGGTGCTTGACACAGTGCAAAACCAACAGGGAGGAGGGAGATACCTTGGAGAACTTACTACCTACAGAGGCACGACAGAAAAGTAACATATAGGTGTAAAGTAATAGCTAGAGGCACACAGGAGATGTGCAGCCTGGAAAACACTGTGCTCTTGCACCCACACATCCTGCTCATTGTGCCCCGATCTGGGTTTCTCCTACCCCATCCACTCTCCTTCATGCTGCAGCCACTGCTACATGCTCATGTCCACCCTTTTCTTCCTCTGCGGTAACCAGGGGGTGTAGCAGAGCATTACAGTGCGCTCTTACCTACAGCACTGCATCGTGTCATGCATGGTGGGAGCCAGCACATGTATGCAAGCCTGGCTGTAGAAATGCCTCTCTTGTTTGGTTTTGTTTTACAAACTGGGTCCTTATGTCCTCTACTCACCACTTGGCCAGAAAGTCAGCAGGTCCCATCCAAGGTGGTGTAACTGCTGCTTCCAGTTAAGCAGCATCTCTGTGCCACACGGCCGTCCGGCTGTGCTGCACCCTTTAACTATTCCATAGAAATTCATCCTCCTAATCTTCCCTTTCCTCTCCTCTCCTGGAGCTGGTCACTATCTCTCTGATAAGCCGTTAGCTCCGGGGCAGTCCCACTCCTTGCCTTATCAGCCATAAAATAACCGTGCCATAAGCACGGGGAGGGTGCACATGTTATCCCCAGAACATATGTCAAGTGAGATGGTCCCTCTTGTTTGCGCTGCCTGTTGCCTGCCGTTAGGTATTTGCAAAGCAATTTGCTTTGCTTTTATCTCAGTTCAAAACTCTTACCATGAAGTTCACATTTTAAGCAAACTTTGGGACAGTAATCAGCACTATAAAAATACCCAGTTTGTGTAACACCAGTGAGGCTCCTTGTGAGCAGCATGTGTGTATTAGTAGTGTAATTAAAATATCAATTACGCTGTGTTGACACTTTGCCAAATAACTGGCTTTTGGGCACAGTAAACTTAATCGCTCCCAAGGCTGCTCACAAGACCTGATGCAATCTTGATGCCACCCCAGTACAACGTAAAAACAGCATTTGCTAAAGCACAGCTTCGCTATTGCTTTGGGTAATGGTGCTGCACTGCATAGCTGATATCATGTTCTGAAAATTATCTTTTAATGTACAATTTGTATTGCTGAGAAATGTCACTTACTTTGCAGAATGTCTTGCCAACATAAAACCCAAGATTTATTCCTGTTGGGTTTTGTCTCCCGTGCCATGTTGATAATAAGAACTCTACTTTATGTGTGTAATGCTGATGTCAGTTTTGAAATTTGGGGGTTCATAAAAAGACAGTAGTATAAATAAAACATCATATAAATTAAAAATGTAGTGGAAAATAAAATGGTGAATTATAGAGGCAGATAAGATGAACATAGCATGAAGGAGGTTTTCAGAATGATACCAAATAACTGGAGTAAATATGTTCAAGGTATGGGATATATCTTCTTTAGGAACTGATTCTGATCTGCAGACATAGGCAGGCGTGCTGATGGATGCCTGTTACTGAGCCTAGTTTTAACCCTTTAGGTGTGTGTACTCCTGCCAGATGACTTTTTTCCCCATTCTTAGCCCACAACCCCACTTCGGCAGTTTTTCTGGGTGAGGTTAAAATGTGTTGTGCTGACATTAAAAAAAAAAAAAATATCATCCAGCAAATGAGATTCTGCTTGTACACACGGGGTGTTGCACGGAACCTCCCTGTTTTGAAAAACAAACTAGCAATTTAGAAGTGAGTTTCTCTAGAGTCAGGGCTGTGGCTTTGGGGAAAGACTGCCCCAGCGTGGCCAATTCCCCATCTCCTCAGGGAGCATTTGTCACGTTGGCCCCAGGATCTGAGGGTTGGTTCCTGGTTTGGGCTTTCTCCACCTGCTGGGGCTCTGGTGTACTTGTGGGACTACCTCTGCCTGCTCCCACTATTGCAGTTTGTAAAAAATGTTGGAAATTATGTTAGAAGTTGATGTTAGAATAGATAAAAAGAGGTGGAACAGTCAGCTGACAGCAAGTGTTGGATCTACCCTTGCCCATGCAAACCTACTTTGCCTTTAGCTGCAGCATGAGATAAACCTCAGCAGGCTGTAGGTGGTGGGCTCTGGTGCAAAGGTTTTGGGTCCTGTTTGGAGACCCCAACCACACTGGGAGCAGTAAGTTGACACTAATGTGTTTCCAGGGCCTCTCTGCTTTACCAAGAGCTGTGCTTCACCGGCAGCCCAGGCTGTGTATATGTACCAGCGCTGCTAAAGGTCCTGCGAGAGCTGCAGATTCTTACTTCTTCCTCTGCCTCTTCCTGGATATGCTCAACCCTCTTGCAGATGGTCAACCAGAGTCTGCTTCCATCCTCCCTTGTGCCTTATTTTGTGCACATCAGTCTGTGGTGCAGGTTGTCTGAGAACTTATTCTTGTTTGGACCACACACAGGAAAGTGGAGTTGTTTCCAGGCACCGATAACCCCCAAAGCACGTGCATCCCATTCCTGCTCCCTGCTTGTCACTGCCGTTGGCGTGGAGGTGTAAACTGAAGCTGAGCTTTCATTGCCACCTCTCTGGAGCTACAGTGATAGGTTTAATGTGATGAAGGTGGCTCTGCCAAAGAGACAGAGCTCCCTCCATCCCACTGGGTGCTAGTGCTATGTATTCCCCCTTTTTTGCTGTCCTTTCTTCCCTGTGCCACACTCCCCTGCTTGCAGCATGCTGTTGTTCCATGGGAGTAAGAAGATGTGGTGGCTCTGGGTCTGTGCTGTGTGGGAGAGCCTCCAGAGGAAAGTGAAGGGTTTTAGTTTGCATCATAACCCCTGCTGCACTGAGTCTTCACACGTGTTTACACGTGTATCACAGTGCAGCATAACGTCCTGTTCAAAGTGCATCAGGCAGCTGTGAATAGAACAATTTTTGCCAGTTTTAGCTAGCAGCTTGGATGCAGGAAAAGCTGTGTGCACTGTCAGTTACCTCACCAAGCTAGCACGTCTGACAACCCTTTGCCATCCATCTTGCACGTTTTGATCAATGTTGCAGCCCATCTTTAATTGCCCTTATCCCTCAGATCAATCATATTTATCGCTTAGCTGTCATTTGCCTCCTCTTTGCATGTTGCCAGGTTGCATTAACCTGCTTCAGCAATTACTCATCACCCCAGATTTTCCTTGCTGATAAGGGAGGGTCCATGCAACTTTGAGGCTGGTTTCCAGTCACCGCGCATGCTGCGTCACTCAGCTTGCTTTCGCCTGCCTTTCCAGAAGTTTCATACTCCAGTGGCCCCGCCGTGGCTGGTTTCAGAGGCAGAGTCCACATGCCTGGGGCAGGAGAGCACAAAAGGATGGAAATTTCCACGGCTTTTGTTTCAGCTGTGGAGGTTATGATGACTGTTCGCTGCTGTAGGTGTGCAGCACGTTGAGTAAGTCTTTTTTTATCATTTAAATTGGAGCCGTTTTTAGAGGCAAATAACAGAAAGTGCTGACAATAAAAATAATCGGCTGTAACAGGCTTTGTTATGCAATGAGGAGATCAAAGAGCTGCATCAGCCACTCTGCTGATCGAGGGGAGTGAAGGGAGAAATGGTGTCTAACTGGTAGGTAAGGTTTCCTTGGCTGTAAATACAAGCGGTAATCCTAGCCTTTCAGAGGAGTTTTCTCCTGGCTGTGGACCTGGTGGGGTTTGCTGTCAGTGTGAATGATGATGGAGAGAGATGTGAATCTTGAGTCCAATTTCCCTTTCAACAAGTCCCCCAATTCCCTACCTGCATTTTACTGGTGGGGTGGATGTGGATCTGGGCAGGTCCAGCCACCAAATTCAGACACCCCCCACCCCAGAAGACCAAAAGTATTGAACCTCTGAAGCAGACCCTGAAAAGCACAGCTCCCAGCAGCCTTTCCTTCTGCCGTAGTGGTACAGGCTGAAGCACTTCACATCCCCGCAGCCCAGCAAAATCAAAGTTACCATTTAAATGAAGAATGCTCCTGGAGTCCTGCCTCTGTGAAGAGGTGTGGGATGCAATGTCAAGAGAAATTATAATGATTGCTACAGATGCAGCTTGTCAGGGAAAGAGAAAAATGTTTCTGCATCTGATGCATGGCAGCGAGCCAGTTGGTAATGTTACATGTCCGAGCGTTTCGCTTTGGCTGTGCTGGCTGGAAAGCGTTCCTTAATGCTCTGTGTGGCTGTTATATTTGTCTCCCAGCTCTGCAGAATCCCATTAGGAACCTTCCGTTTACACCATGGAAATTGTTTGGTCGCCGTGAAGGGCCGTGCGAGGCAGGGAGAGGTGTATTGCTGCCATTCTTCAACATCCGTGGAAATTGCCCGTGTTATACTTCTCACTTATCTCTCTTGCAGTGGGCATTTCTCATCATGGATCGAGATGTCCTGTAGCCTGCAGTAGGCAGCTGCTAAGCACCACGGTGCTGTTGGAGGGAGCAGATCCCCTCTGGCCACCGGCAGCGCAGCTCCGGGGACAGGCACCCAACGGGGAGGCACCGGTGTGGGATGGAGCCTGATGCTTTTCTGTTGGTTGTTGCTTCAGAGTTGAGGTCCAAAGGCTGTAGTGGCCAACATGGGCAGCTCCATTGTGCCCTTGCTGCTTGGGGCTGTGCTGGGCACAGTTACCCCCACTGACTAAGCCCTCTCCCAGCTGGTTTCTGTGGGAGTTGGGTGTAGAGCAAATGGAGATCATGGGGTGACCAGCAAGCTGGGAAGAACAGGCCTTCTCTAGGCATTGGCAGAGGACAAAGTGGATGAATTTGGGGTAATTTGAGGTGTTGCAGCAGGAAGAGGGAATAGCAAAGAGCAAGGTCAATGAGGGAGCCACTGTACTGACCCACAGGACGTTTTCATGGGGGCAGAAGCACTTTTTGCCAATCCCCCCCATTACTTAGTATGTTGTTTGTCAACATTAGAGAGAGCAGTGATTACAGACCCAGCACATCATGATTTGTGGGGGTCTCTCAAGGTGGTGTTGTTGCCCTGGATGCTATGTTGTTTATGGCTTTTTTATTAACGATGCTGGGTGTAGGCAGTGAGGAATAAAATTTGAAGGTGACTCAAAGCAATTGGATAAATTTGGGACAGGAGAAAGGGAATACAGAGAGATTTAAAGATAGGAGGGAAATGCAGGGTTGCTAAGGCAGGTTGTTCCATGTTGATAAATGGGAATTAGTGGATGTGGGGAGAAAAATATTCACCGCTCATAAAGTCTGTGATGTTCTAAATTAACTTCCAGGAAGCACATGGGCTGCTCCCCAAAAGACCCTGCACAGGGATGAGGTGTTAGAAGATATGAGGAGTTCACAGGGGGCTTTTTGGAGAGCTGTATGGTGTCTCTAGTGCTGGCCAGCCTGTCTGAGGCAAGGAGAAGGGAGAAAAAGGACTCTGAATAGAGCCAGAAATTATCATGGGCCTGAAAAGCTCCTCTGCAATGGCAGGTGGAAGATTTAAGACACAGGTGAATGAAATAACCAAAATTATAAAAGTGCATAGAACAAAAAAGCCAGAGCAGCTAGATCAGGGATATCCCTTAACAGGGAAACTTCTCAGGCTTTTGGATTTGGAAGTTGAGTAACAGGGAATAATTTTTTTCCACACAGACCAAGACAAACTCTGGGACTTGCTCCCCCAGTGAGGTGAAGATGAAAACTCCACATAGAATTTTTCTAATGTCTACAGAGGTAATAAGAAGAGGAAGAGTTGAAGTAACGACCATTAAAATACATGTTGGTGGTGAGGAGGAGGTAGTTGTTACATGCAATAAATCCAGAGCTGATTTCCAACTGGAATTAGTTGGAAGCTAATAATTAGTTGGAAGCTGCAGAGCATCAGGTCCCATCTGCCCCCATACCATGTCTCATTTGGGGTACAGTGCAGTGGAAATGGGCCATGTCTGATTTGGGCTACTGGGAATACTGATTTTAGAGCACTGTTAAAAAATACTGACTGTGCCATCCTTGCTGTGCAGCAAAACACACCGGGCCTGTGAGGTTTCCCTCTTCTTTCAGCACCTTGATCCTCTTTACCTTGGCAGAGAGGGATGGAGATTTGGGTGCAGCAGCATCGTTTTCTCCAACACAAAGAGCAGCTCTGTGCCATGGCTCTATTCCAGTTCGTACCAGTGCTGACCCGTGTGGGACAGACTGGCCTTGGCAAGGCACCCCTTTGAAGGTGCATTTTTCACGTGTGTGTGGTTTGTGTGTGCAGATATGGTCTCTGGCAAAGCCGAGCTCAGGTTTCAGGTTCTCAGTGCAAAGCATCCATCTGTGATGCCAACCCACCTGCTTCATCACAGAAGGTTTCTGCCCAGTGTTGGAGACAGCTCCATGTTTCTCACTTGTTAGGCTTTTCCATGGTGTATTTCCAGTTCTATATCAGTTTTCTCTGTCTTGCTTAGAGACGCTCAGGTTATTTCAGCCTGTGTTTTTTAGCAGCAGTCTATAGACAGGTGGCCATCTGGTTAGCATTAATCTGGAGGAGAAGGTGGTATGCTTACCTGCAGTAAAATCACTGGCCTTTCAAGACCAGTCCTGTTACCTTTCATGGCTGTGTTGAACTGAACTGAGGACATCCAGTTCTGGCAAGAGGGGAAAAAGAGGTGAAAATAGGATATCTAGGACACTTCCCCTTCCCAGCTGTCCCTTGCAAAACTCAACAGTGATATCAGCAAGTGAAGTTGAGTTATTGCTTTGATCTCTTTCCTTGTCAGCCATGGTGAGATGGAAAGTAGCTGCCTTCTCACCCAGACTGACAGGGTAGCACACTGCTCAGCCTCCACAGCCAGCTGGTTTGATCTGGCTGGTGGTATTTGCCAAGTCCCTTCTTTTGGGAAATCCGTTCTTTTCTGAGCTTATTTTTCATTGTAGGATGTGTGGGTGCTGCAGCTTGGCTCCCCTTGCAGCTGTCCCATAAGAACATACATTAGGGTTCGTATTTCCTGTAGCAGAGCTGAGGGCACAATCTGGCTTCTTTGAGGGATGTAGGAGGTCTGGAGGTCCATGAGAACTGTCCAGAAATGACCCACACTGTGGAGCTCAGACACTGAGCAGATATATGCTGGAGACAGGAGGGGAATCAGCTTTTTAAAAGGGTAGACAATAAGAGAACAAGGGGGATAGAGTGAAGCTGAAGGAGGGAAGGGTTAGATTAGCTATTAGAGGGAAGCTCTTTCCAGAGAGAGTGGGGAGGGACTGGAACAGGCTGCCCAGAGAGGGAGTGGATGCCCCATCCCTGGAGATGTTCAAGGCCAGGTTGGATGGGGCCCTGGGCAACCTTGTGTAGATCCAGGCCTGAGGTTGGTGGCCCTGCCTGTGGCAGGGGGGTTGGAGCGCTGTGACTCTTGGGGTCCCTTCTAACCCAGCCCAGTCTATGATTCTATGACTGAATCATCTTTACTGCACTAGAAGTGACTACAGGGCTTTCACTGGGCTGCCTTAGATGGCAGGCAGGTATAACTGAAGAAACACTTATGTTCTAATGTATCCACACTGCAGATTGAAGGACAGAAAGATCTGTGTCTATGGGCCCTCCAACTGCCCCCATCCCACCAGCTCGCTGGGAGGCCCAATCACTTCTTGCTCTGCTTTGACATTGCTTCTTCAGCGGCCTGTTGCTGGCAGAACTTCAGCCCTGCCATGGTGGCCACAAGATGCTCTACAGCATCTCCAGTGGGGATTCGTTTGGTGGCAGAGATCTGTAGTGTGAAGCTGGCTGTGGAAGGGCCTCTCACTGTGCACAGGGTCCAGCAAGGGGGACTTAGGAAAGTAGTTTTTCTCTGGCTTCTCACAGTCCCGGAGCATTGATGAAATGTGACCCAATGGAGCTTCTCTGATGAGAATTTCCAACCAATTTGAGGGGAAAAAAAGCCTGAATCTGCTAGGATCACACAGACCTGAATTTCCAAGCCATGTCCTACATGAATGGTTCATGTGTACCTGTCTGTACACACTGTTGTTGTGCACTAACAGCTTCAGGTTTGTACAGTAGATGTTCTACAACATCTACAGATGGCCTAAGCAAGAGTTATCCTGAGAATGAAATCCAAACAGCGGAGACCAAGACAAAAAGAGAAAGTTTGGTTAAATCCTTCCAGTAAAGCACGGACTGAACTGGTGGAGTCCTGGTTGTGCTAGGGACCTGTAAAAAGCATGTCAGGGAATTGGCAAGACGGATTAAAGACCTTGTCCCACCTGCATACAGCTGATTGTGAACGTCCTCCTTTAATAATTCAGCATCTGTGGCTCTGCTGTGCTGGTTTACAAGGCAGAAATCCAGCTCCTGGGGGGATGGAAGCCAAAGTTCAGCACTAAGTATTGTACCCTGATGAGGATATTGTATTAATGCCAAGTGGAAGAGCGATACCACAGATGATTTATGGGATGTGTGCTTGTGTGGCCAAGCAGCATGGGTCTGTAAACATTGCCTCTGCTAACCCACTGGATATTCACTTTGTAGTAGAGATCTGTACTGTTAGGCTGGCTGTGGAAGGGGCTCTCACTGTGCACAGCGTCCAGCAAGGGGGACTTAGGAAAGTAGTTTTTCCCTGGCTTCTCACAGTCCCAGAGCATTGATAAAGTGTGACCTGATGGAGCTTCTGTAAGCTTATATAAGGAGAGACTTTTTCACTGAGAGGGTGACAGAGCCCTGGGCCAGGCTGATCAGAGAGGTTGTGTAATCTCCTGCTCTGGAGACATTCAAACGTGCCTGGATGGGTTTCTGTGTGATTTAGTCTGGGTGATCCTGCTCTGGCAGGGGGTTGGACTAGATGATCTTTTGAGGTCCCTTTCAACCCCTAACGTTCTGTGATGCTGTGATTCCCCGATGAGGATTTGCAAAGAATTTGAGGGGAAAAACCTGAACCTGCTAGGATCACACCGAGCTGTATTTCCAAGCCATATCCTGCAGGAATGCTTCGTATGCATAAGTCTGTACACGCTCTTGTCCACTAACAGCTTCAGGTTTGTACAGAAGGACTTTTGTCTGTGTCAATCCTGCCTTTTAATTTCATGCTTTGGGTCTTATGCCTCAGAAATCCAGGACTGAAGTTGTGCCCCTTTGAAAATTTGGATTTCCTGATCCATAATGGTTGATCGGAGCTGGAATTCTCCTGAGTGACAGTTTGCTTCATTCCCTTTTGCTTTGCTTTCTCACTGAAGTAGAAAAGTCATATACAGTACAATGAATTTAGTGCAGTCAGCAGCAATTCAGCCATGCTGATTTATTTGAGCCATTCACCGAGAAGTACCACACTTCTCTGGAAGTGCTCGTGCCTGTGAATTCCATGGTGATTTTTCCTGTTGCCCATGAACATTCAAAGGTTTTAGTTATTACAACTAGATTATTTTTTTAATTATTATTTTTAAATTTTTTTTTTGCTTTTGTGTCCTCTGGGTGATGCTGAACTCTGTTATTCAGCTGTCCTTGGAGGATGTGTGCATGGAAGCAGAGCTGGCTCTGCAGCCAGAGGTCTCTGCCAGGAGTCAGGAGCAGGGTTCTCATCACTGTGATCCTTGGTGTCCCTTCCAACCCAGACCATTCTATGATTCTATGATCACCGACAGTTGTCTAAAAACTATGGATCATTAAAATCAATACATATTACAACCAGACTTTATGAGCTTGGTTGACCCTTACATGGAGACGTGTTGGTCTTGTCAGGAGCATTTATGGAAAGCAGCACTAGCTCAAGGAAGGTTGGGTACTATTTCCTCCAAGAAACCTTTTCCTAATTCACTTCTTCCTTGCATTTACCACTGAATAGAAGTGTAGGCATTGAACACAAGTAGAGTGGACTTCTCAGCCACTTTGAACTCAGCATGAAAATAGGGTTTCCAACAGTGCAGCTATGTAGGCAAGACTTGAGCATGCATCTGGTTTATGGAAGTGTAAGGCTGGGCTCCATGAGTCCTTTCCTCTAGGGCCAGTGCTGTGAAGTTTCCTGTTTTCTGGGGAATGGGAAGCTGGTCCTGTAGGATGGTGCTTTGATCAGCAAAGAAACATCATTTGATACCAGAAGTCCAAGGCACCTGGTATGGGGCAGCATAGAGCAGCCAGTATTTCTGAGGCCGGCAGGGTTGGTTTACTGAGAAAAGACAATGAGCTGACTGCTCTAAGCCCCCACACTACAACATCTGAATAGCCCACCATGAGGAAAACTGAGGGCACCCCATCATAGAAGAGGTAGACATTTAGGTGACTTCAAAGCTAAAAAGACCAAGAACATGGAGATAGACAGAAGGAGAAATCTCCTGGCTTGGTGGAGGTTGGACCAGAAGCATCGAGCATAGACAGTGCCCTTCTTGCTGGAGGGTCTGACAGTGGAGTTATAAAAAGTCCTTAAGAGACAGTAGCTCAGGAGATAGTCCTCTGGAAACAATGTATGCTTTCTGGGGAAAAAAAGAAAGCAGGTTTTGTGGCTGAAGCCAAGAATAAGCTTGCCAAGTGCAGGGCAGTGTCGGTGTTGAGTCATGAGCATAAAAATGCCCAAGCATTAATCCTGGCCAGTCTGTTAAAGCTGTTGCACCTGTGGAAAATGCCGATACTGACAAGCCAACTTTGTGGAGTGACAGGCTGGCAGTCACTTGCCAAGACAGAATTAGTCACCCAGGTTTCTTTGACAGTGAAGAGGCTCTTCTGGCGTGTGATTCATTGGACCCGTCCGAAATACCCACCTTGGGATGGAGCAAATGGCTGAGAAGGGATTCGAGGAGGATGAGACACTCAGCTCAGGTGCATTAGTCCATGTTTTGGGTGCTGGTGTTTGCAGAGATGTTAATTTTTCCAGCTGTTCAGCAGAAAGGAACGGTTGGGTGTTGAAAGGGAAGGTTAATAAAGATCATTTGCATTCTTGTCTTTGCAACACACTGCAGAGACATTAGTAGACATGAACATGATGAGGAGCAGCTAAAGTTAGGTGAGAGAACCTGCTGTGGGCAACCAATCCTAGTCCACAGTGGGCAGGCACTGATACTGTGGGACGAGCAGTAGCTGAGATGCAGGAGGAAAGAGGCTGGAGGGACATGAGGTAGCTGGGCTTTGCAACCACTTCACCCAAGACAGGAGAAAGGAACGTGGAAGCATTCCTGCTGGTATCATGGGAAGGGATATTCCTTTGGTGCATCATCGCTCTGCAAATGCTGACTGCAAAGGCAAGGAAACCAAAGGCAATGAGGCCATGCAGCTGTTTGTCAAGAGAAGTTTCTTGTCTCCAGCTTGTGTTTCTGAAGGGTTGAGGCAGCCAAGTGCCCAACCTGTACCATGGCACTGAAGCTCAGCCCTGGACTGCAAAACTGCCTGTTCACAGGATGAGTGTACCTTTGGTGATTTACAAACTGGACCTATGAATATACACAGCAGATATCCCACCCTCTGAGACAGTCAGTGACGTCAAGGCATTTAGAAGAGTGGCAGAACATCCTAGCAGATAGCATCACCGATGTGAGTAGGTCCCTTTATGTACAGCTGTGGATGAAATAAGGGACATCTTGAGCTTCCCATCAGTCCCAGAAGGATGAGCAAGAATTTTAAAAGGAAACATTTGCAGTTGTCTGCAAGACCAAATTCTTTCACAGGTTAGGAATGTCTTCCCCATTTTCTCCTACATCTACAGGAGAATTTCACTTTCTCAGTGGACCATCCATCCTGCCTCTGCAGACTTTGCTTCTGGGCTGGAAGCAGCAGAAAAGAGGACACCAGTAATGATCCATCTGGATACCAGAATCTACCTATGGTGGTTCTTCAGGGCTTTGGGAAGAAGGCACTTCCAGCTGAACAGAGTGAAGTGACAGTGTCCTGTGTACGTGAATGCAAACTGTAGGGCTGGGTGAACCGTGACAGTTTGTAGGAGCTCAGCCAACTCTCCCCTTCCCAGAGAGGCAGAGCAGGCCCTGAATCTGGGAGCATAAAGGAAGGCGGGTCTGAATCATGCATTGACATCACCAGAAGGCTGCAGCTCTCCGACTCACGTCAGAGCTGAATTGATATGGTTACAGGAGGCTGCATGGCTTTTAATATTCTGGGAGAGCTGCTACAGTGGCAGGGAAGAAAATTATTCATGGATCAAAAAAAGAAAGGCATTAGCAGTACAAAGTGTCATGATTGTCTCTGTTCTACCACAAGGTTGAAACAAGATGCCAGCTGCGGTACATGAAAAATAGCTTGAAGAAACACCAACAAAAATGCACTGATTATTCTTGATAGACCCTTGCAATTCAAGCCAAGGTATCGCTTACTAATTTATGGGGAAGTACAACGGGTGCACAACCCTCCGCTGACTCACAGGCGGTTGATCTGGAACAGGAGGCATCACAACAGAAGAGCGTTACCAGTCGCACGCTTTATGTCACTGGAAATAAAGGTTGAGGTGAACAGAGGAACTGCCAGTGACAAAGCTGTAATTAAGAGATGCCAAGCCAGGTTGGTTTTTTTTTTGTCCTAGATGGGGGGACAAAAAGGGAATACAAAGTTCACGAAGAAGCTGGTGGTTTCTGCTGTGCACACAGGGAAATAAGGAGGGAATAATCTTCCCCATGAGGAATCAAACCCCTGACACCAATGAGCAAATGCCAGGGCGAATATCAAGTCCCATGGTGGAAGCATATTGTTAGAAGAGGAGCAGATGCACAATTACCTTAATGCCTCGTTCCAGGATCTGTTTAATGTTGAGCATTGGAGTTTAGCAGGGTATTGCCATTAAAGCGATAGTCTACTGTCCCCACTGCTAGAAGTTTAAATGTGTCTAAAATACTTAAGGTATGTGCTGGAGGTGCTGTGAATGCCTTTCAGGGCAATGAAAGTCTGAAAAGGTTGCTATAGGAGAAGGATGGGTGGAAGTTACTTTCTTTGACCCTGGGTCTAAAAATCCTTCAGATGTCCCCAGGCCAACTGAAATGTGTCTGCACAGTAATAACTTCATAATAATGCTGTGTTGTTAAAGTTCTGCAATTTTGAAGCTGGTCTCTCTGGTGATCGGCATGTAATTAGCATTTAAACACTTTGTGAATATTTAGGAGCTTTGCCAACCCTCCTCACTGAAGACCCTTGGTACCCAGGAGAGGCTAGGGGGGGTCGAGGTCCTTGCCTGTGGTGTCTCAGGAGTGAACTGCGAGCTGATGAGGGACCCTCATCCCAGCTCCTCCTGCGGTGTTACACTCTCCTCAGGACACAAAAGCCTTGGCATGGTCACATCAGCAGCCAGCAAAATGTCCTGCTGGGATGAACTGCTCAGCCTTTGGTCTTCTTGTTCGGTTGCTTGCTAATAAGATTACCCCGTACAGCAGAGGGGCAGCGATGTTATCCCCTGAGTAAGCAGGCAGGCTGCATTGTGTACATGAAAATTTCCTGGCTGGGGCTTTGCTCCAAAAAAAAAAAATCCATATTTTTCTGGAAATAAAGCAATGGCTGCAAAAGCTGCTGTTGTTTCTCACCCAGCAGCTGCGATCAGTGCAGGTGAAAGTCGGTGCCTGTGAGGCTCCTTTCGAGTGCGAGGGATTTCCCTGAGTCCTTTCACATTGCTGGGAATACTTTGCAGCCCCGTGTGATGCAGAATCTCTGCTATCTTTGGTCCCACATCACCAACCCTGTTTGCCAGGATGCCAGCTGGGGAGGGTGGGGGGAGCGTATTTTAATTTCTGAGCTAAGCCACTGTTAGGTGGTGCTGCTGGAAAGCCGCAGATGCAGAGTCCCACCCAACCGTGCCGGTTTTACAGTCTCTTCTCAGAGCGGGACCTGGCTTCTGAATGAAAAGTTCAGTCCTAAAATAGAGAACCATGCTGAATGGCACAGCACCTTGATAATTACTTTTTAGTGCTGCTGCTAAAAACGCCCCATTAAAGAACCACAGGTCGTCACAGAGGGCTGCCAGGCTACCACACAGGGGGATTTTATTTCCAGACACATTTTATATCCTAATTTTGGTGGGACCAAAATTAAGTCTTGAGTCCAGAGAGTAAATATTTACATCCACCTCTTTTTTTCTCTGTATCTCTCTCTTCTGTGTGGTGGGAGCAGAGCACGGCGTGGGTGGCAGACAGGGATGCCAGCTCAGCATCAGTCCCCGGGGGCTGGGGATGCCAGGTGGAGCATTGCTTGGGGTCACCCTGAGGGTGACACCCAGGGATTTGGCCAGGACAGTTTGGAAAGCTGTGGCACCAAAGCCATGACGTTGGGTAGGTGTGCCAGGCTTTGAAAGCATGCCAGTCTGCGTGTTCAGAGGAAAACAGGAGGGAAAGGATACCCGCCCGATATTAATTATGATTTTTGAAGCTTTGCCTAATTACATTGTCTCTCTTAAGACGACTACACAAATATTTATGAGTGGGACTTTTTATTCTCATTGTAATCAGTGACATAAATAGGTAACACCTTTATAAAGAGTTAATAAAAATGTGTCAACACAAGCTCGAGCACAAACTATCGAGCAGTGTGCAGTAAAACATTCCAGTGTTTATTGTATTAATTGAATATTCATGAGATGCCAATTTAAATTACAGTTCACAACTGTTGCTGTGTCTAATGAATAATTTAAACAAGTGTGGCCAAAGAGATTTCAACGCTGCATTAGCAAACTGCAAGGGATTAAGCAACAGAGAATTTATAATTAGCTTTGTATATCCTATAATAAATTCATTGGAAAGATGGTTTTAATTATCCCACATGTTAATACAGAATTCAGCGCATTAATTTTCGATTGAAAAGTAACCCTTTCTTCCCAGATAATATATTTGTCCCCTCAGCTTCTGCATCACAGGAATGGGAAATTGCAAGTGTGGAACAGACCTGATCTTTGCAAATCTCATCCATCGTGACACAGCATTTGTGTCTGCCCGTTGCAGGTCTGGAGTAATTGCTCTTCTGCATTTCCAGCTAGGGAAGCAGAGACATCCTTCCTCCAAGCCTGGATGGGAGAATCCTGCTGTAGCTTCTCCCAAGCCTATCTGCTCTGGCATGTCCTCTGTGATACACGTCTGGCTACGTGGGGAATATTGTCTGTTCCTGGAAAGCAAGTCTGTGGAAGTGATAAAAGTTTTTGGCAGGCCTTTCCTATAAGCAGCTTTAAGGTTTTGTTTAGAAAAACGAGGATGTGTGTAAATAACAGTCTAAACCCCAAAGTTCAAGCTGAGATTGCTGCAGGAATAGGGTTTTTTTTCTCTGAACTGCTTTGTCTATGGGACATGGGCCCCTTTGCTTCTAGCCTAGTCCCTATGGCTCGCCCCTCTCCATGCCATGGTGGGTGTAGAGCTGGGGGGCTGCGCTGTCAGAATGGCTTTACCCCCTGCTGTTGACAATGGGGAGAAGGGGATAGCGATGTCCTTGAGAGCTGAGGTCCTCACCAATTGTGAGGCCCCGACAGAGACCCCTTTAGAGGGGTGAATGCTGCCTGTGCGACCCTCTCCACCTGCTTCCCCTAACCTACCATAGGTCTTTGCCATGTTCCTCAGCTAATTCCTACCTATATGATGGCAGCAGCTCTGGAAGAACGTGAATGCTCATGCTGAAATTGTTGGACAGGAATAAAAAATCCCTGGGAAGTATTCCAGGGAACCCAAATCCTTACACCTACATTAAACCACCCATGTTCAGAGCTCGGCTGGCAGACTCAGAAGGTGTCTGGGTGCGTGTCGTGGAGGAAGGCGCTTCCTTTCCAGGTGGTTTTATTTAATTCCAGGTCAGCAGGTTAATGAGATCTCTGGGATATGCTATTTGATCTGGAATGTAAACACACACTTGGCACGTGTCCTTGATGTCTGATCAGATGGAAATGCAAATGCGACGCTGAGCATGGAACGCCATCCAAAATATTTCGGTGGCACAATGTGTAAGACAAAATAGCGATCACTTTTTTTAAAGAGCCTAATTGAAATGTTTTCTGTTGCCTTTGAGTCCTGCTGTATCTGTCAGCTCAGCAGCTCCTCACTGAGGGTGATGTGCCTGATACTGAGGTGGAAGCTCCTTCAGCTCCCTTGGGAGCACCAAAAACCCAGGGCCAGCATGGCAAGAGCCGGCGTTCAGACTTCCCCTAAGACCTTAATTGCTGGTTTAGTGCCTCTGACTTTTGGGTGAGTGGAGTTATTTAAGTTGATAAATGGATAGCATCACTGTAATGCAGTATGTTGCCGTTGACGCTTATTGATTGAACCTCGGGACTCAATTGATCAAGCTCCCCAGTGCCAGAATGTAATCCCAGTGGAAAGAAATCAAACCTTTAATGGGGTCATGCTTTACTCTTGGATTTCCACTTGGAGTTACACATTTTGGGATGGAAGCAAGTGGTTTTGATGGCAAAAGTCCCCACTGATAACTATTAAATAAAGGCCAGCAGTAGGAACGCTTGTTATTGTTGCAATCCAGCACTGGGCAGACCAAAGCTTCATTAGATGTGGCATGTCTCACCTCCAGGAACTGAGTGTCTTGATGTTAGAAGGAAAGGAATCTCTCAAGTGTCTCTTTTCCCTTGTGGAGAAGCCCAAAAGACAGAGATCCCACTGGACTGAATATTCTTTCATCTGTCCTCTGTAATACGCTAGAGCTAATCTAATAAACCATATTGCACAGCACAGGCATGCAGTGCAGCACCTTGGGTTGGTGTTGCTGCTGGAACCGAAGTAAACAACTCCTGAAGTTGTATGGCTTTAATCCTGCATTTGCTGCAGGTTTCCATGTGTCTGTTGGAGTGGCATCGGTGGTTATATTAGCTAAGGAAGACATGGGAAGGGCTTGTCATCTGGAGTCGGAACAGAAGTTATGGCATCTGGCTCTTGTGGCAGCAGTTGGTGCTGGAATTTCTCTTCCCTCCTGCAATTAGTTCTGTACATACAGCAGCATTGGGGCTTTTCGTACCTATTTAAAAAGTGTTCAGCATTTGCTATAATTAAAAACAAGAAGATAATAGGCTGTGCCTTCTGGTAACAGTTTACATGATGCAGCAAAGCCATGGCCTGCCTCGCAGCTCTCAGAGGTTCCCCTTTGCAGAGCAGGTAAATGCTGTGATCATCGTTCTGCTGGCGGGGTGGAGATTCAGTTCTCTGTGTCAGTCAGCTCTGGCAGAGCTGAGTTTTGAAACTCAAATAGATTTCCAGAGAATATTCGGCCATAGAATGATTCTTCTTCCCTGGATGTTTGCATTCCTGGTAATGGGAGACTCTTATGAAGTACTTTTTACAATCCAGCACAATAATCCCAGCAATATCTGGACACAGAGGGATACCGAGGTGGGGAGGGGGAGGAAAGGGGGGTGGCTCGCTGCAGATGTGTAAGAGAAGCGATGTGGTTTGTGTGCAGATGCGGTATCAGCACTGGGGAACCCAGCTCTCCAACACTGCAGGCATTTCTCACGGTGCTCCAAAAGCAGGCTGTTAAACTTTGCAATAAATAAAAAAAAAGGGGGCCTTTTAAAATTAATTCACAGAGTTTAATCCCACAGGGGCTATTTTCCTACGTTGCCTTCCCATTTTCCTGTTGTGTTCTAAATTTCCTTCTTTTTTTTCTTTTTCTTCTTCTTCTTCCTCTTCTTTTTTAATGCTCCCTGCAATAAAACTTGGAGGCCTGTCATTACTTTTGGGTCTATTGCTTTATGTGAATGTAATATCTAAAATGTCTGAGAGGAGCCAGGAGAGACATAAACCAAAGTGAACGGGACTGGGCAGAAAAGTTTCAATAAGCTGCAGGAGCTCACAGGGAGGGTCCAGTAAATACTGTGGGAGATGATGGGGCCAACCTGGCTGCAGGCCCAGCCCTTGGGTGAGAGGGTGGGTGGGGGAGTGTGGAATACAGCGGTCGGTGAGGTGGCTGTGGGAAGTCTGGTAGGAACTGGAAGTGCTCTTGGCAATGTTCATTTTTATCCACCAAATACACTGAGAAGCAAATACAAGGATTTACACGGCCCCCAGCATTGCCAGGCATCTGCTGCATCGGAGATGAAGCTCTGGAGAAGAGGAGGCTCAGGGGAGACTACCTGAGAGGAGGTTCGGTGAGCTGGGATCAGCCTCTTGTCACAGATAACTAGCGACAGCACAAGAGGGAATGGCTGCAAGTTGTGCCAGGGGAGGTCCAGGTTGGAAATTACGAGAAATTTCTTCTCAGAAGGAGTGATTGAACATGGGAACAGGTTGCCCAGGGAGGTGGTGGAGTCACCATCCCTCGGGGTGTGCAAGGAAAGGTTGGATGAGGTGCTGAGGGACATGGTTTAGTGAGTAATATAGGTGGTATGGGGATGGTTGTCCTAGATGGTCTTGGAGGCCTTTACCAGCCTTAATGACTCTGTGATTCTGGCCCCTCTGCCAGGCTGGGAGTGCTCGGTTCCACGTGCTCCTTGGCTGTCACCGAGCAGTGCAGAGCCATGCGGCCTGGCGTCCCCAGGGTGCTGCCCTGTGTGAGCCGGACAGGGCAGGCTCGGTGTGATCCTGGCCTGGCAAGGACACACGGCAGAGCGAGCTCCAGCGCTGCCCATGTTGTTGTTATCCCCTTTGACAGACAGGATAACAAACCTGAAATGAGCGGCCTCCAGACCACCAGCAGCTTTCTGTCGTATCAGCAAAGAGCCCTCAGCTCTCCCGAGCCCCGTGCAGGGCTGCAAAGCAGCCGAGCTTGCAAGGGACAGCAGCTTCTGCTCAGCCTAGGGCTGGCTGCGGTGTGGGAGCTCTTGTCCAGATCAGGCAGAGCTGAGTTTGCATCCTCCCAGTGCCTCCCACATGGGTACTGGCTTCCTCCATTTTTCTTCCTTTTCCCATTTTCTCAGTCTGGGATATTGGCGTTGTCCTTTGCTGCACAAGCCATGGAAGCAGAGGTTGAATCTCTTCTGTTTTCTGGGGCATTGAATCCTTCCTTCTTGCTGGGAGTGACAGGGTGTTGGTGGGAGCGGAGCCTGTGGAGGAGGACCTGTATCCATCCCAGCAGTTCAAAATCTTGTAAAAAAGAGTTGAGCAAGATTTTAAACGTACAGTGATGTCAAGGATCTGGAAAACCCACCAGGAAAAGCAAACTCCCCCAAGGAGTCTCTGTAGCATGTGAAGCAAAGAACTTTCTGTCTCTAGTATTTTCCTGCTTTCTTTTTTTATTTTTAATCCCTAATCCTTGCATGAAACCAGATCTCTACTTCCCAGAAATCTATTTGCATGTCTCAAATCCTGTCTTTGACCTGTGGTCCAGCTTTGCTGGGCAGGTGATGGTCCCCTGGTGTGCACAGATCAGGAGCAGATCCACATTCAGGGACCTGGGAAGCACGGCCTGTAGCACCACGTAAGATGTGGTCCCTCATCCCAGCCCTGGGAAGCACACAGAAATACTTAATTTTGTAAGAGGTTTTAATGCTGGCTTCTGAATCCATCTCCCTACAGGTATCTATGGGATTAAAGAGTTAAAGCCAAAAGTTAAAGAAAATCTGATGTCCAAACAGGTCTGATGCTGAAGATCCTTGTCTCCTCACTTCCCATGGGGACAGTTTGCCTTTCCATTAGACTGATGTAAGGTAACAAAAATACTCCCTGAGACTGTCTGCTTCTCCATCCATCTGGAGCACAGACACGGTAGTCTGGAGTAGGAAATCGTTCTGTGTGGGCTTTGAACCCTTCCTCACTCCTGGGACCATCTCAGCCCCCATGGTCCCTATACCTGGACACCAGCAGGTATTTCTCATCTACCCCCTTTGCTTCTTTTCTCCCACCAGCTGGTTCTCACTGGCTTTTCTCCTCTTGCCAGCACACATGGAAGGGATGTGGCAGTTTTATTAAGTCTTATACCCTCCATGGGTTGGCGAGGGGTCTGGTGCTGTTTAATTACCTCCCACTGCCCGTTACAGGGGAATTCTGGCCCCAGCTTTTGGAATGTGATGGAGTTCTGCCTGGATGAGCAGCAATTGCCTTCATCTACACACGGCTCTTATGAAATCACTAAATAACGTATTCAGAAACATGCTGGAAATTAATGGAATAGATTATTTGCAAACATGTTCACTGAATTATCAGGCTTGTTCTTTATCCATAAAATAATGTACTTTGGGGGAAAAAAATGAAGTTTATTGAATACATTATTTACAGACTGTTCTCTGGCTGAGAGCTGCAGGAACATGGATGGAGCCCACACGCAACCCAGCTGCTTCCACGTGGCCAGGGACAGTCACTCCTCCAGGCAGGGCATGGTCCAGGACTTTGCTTTCATTTTGCTCATCCCTGACCTCGGGAGAGGTAGTTTAGAGAGAGACACACGTGCTGCTCCCCTGGGGAATAGCCACAGTGGTTGCCTTGCTTCGTGCATCTCCTTCTCCTAAGGCTCGATGCTGCTCCTGGTGAATAGGTGACATGTAAAAAAGTTGGTGGATGGGGAATTGGGCTGTTTTGTGCAGCTTGTCACATCATGGTGCCCTGCTGGGTCAGCAGTGAGGGTTTTGACCTCCTGCCTGGCCAGTCCCCACAGCAGCACATTACCCTGCAGTGAAGGGAGCAGGATGGGGGAAGCTCCCTTTGAAGGAACCATGTCCTAACAGGAGGGCAGAAGTCTGAGCTCCTCATGCCTGGAGTGGTCCCAGCACCAGTTGTGGTTGCTTCTGCAGTTCTTCTGCAGTGTCCATGCTGTGGAGTTATTCCCAAGCACCTCCAAGGCAAGAGGCAGGTTTTATCTCCCTCAAGTCAAAGGAACACTGTGTGACAGTGGTGTACAGGGACGGTGTCACCTGCCCACTGGTGATGAGGCAGCTCAGGAATATAAAGAAAGCCCAGGTCTCTGTAGGCAGGGCTGTGGAGCTGCTGGAGGTCAGCTATAGGAAACATCCCATGTGTAGTCTATGGCCCCATCTCAAATGTGTGGTTTCTCCATCATTGCACAGCTGATGGGACTCGGGGTGGAAAAAGACCTTACAATACTTTTCTCCTTAAGTAGCAACATCCCAGTTAGGGCTGCAGGTCTGCAGCAGCACTGAGGTGGAGGAGCGGTCTGGAGGTCCAGCTAGCTTGGGTTTGACTTTTGACATCTTTAAGTGCTGTAAAACCATAACCTTTTGCAACCTGTATAGTAACTCCACTAGCCCAAGGGAGAGAGAAGCACACATTGAAGCAGGACTCCTACATGCTTGGCCCTCCTTGGGGGTGGGAGTTACTGGATTTAGGACCCTGTGGACATCTCTGCTGTACAAGTCCACGGTAATGCTCCTGTTGGCAGATGACCATGGGTGGGGACATATCATAGGCAAATAACAAGGTTCATTCTGTGCCATACCAAGTTGGTCTGTTCCATTGGGCTGTGCCCATCCAGCACTGGGAGGAATGGGAATATTAATGAGAAGCATTTCCTGTTTGGCAGCCACGGCCTCTATCCTGTTCTGTGCCACTGGTCTCCCCCAGAAGTTACAGCACTTCATCTGTATGTTCAGTGTTAATTGTGTTTGGGGGGTTCTGCCCTGGTGATAGTAGGGCTGAATTCGGCTTGTCAGGCAGGTGCTTTCCAGAGCCAGCCCTCCATCCTGCCCTCCCCTTCCCTGCCCACCCAGCGCCCGGGGGCCACAAGCTGCAGAGAACTTTGGGGGGGCAGGGGGGAACATGCAGAGGCTGGAGAAGACATGAAGCGATTTATGTAGTAACAGAAGCAGATCAAAAAACTCCCGTCGAGTGAGGAGACAGAGATAAACACAACTAGAACTGGGAGAAGCCCTGGGAGCCTTGTCTGGTGTCCAGCTGTAGGGTGAAGCTTCGTGTTTGAAAACATTTGAAACTGCCAATATTGATTAGAGAGGTCAGGATCTCAAGTTATGTAGCCTGAAAGCAGACTGTAAAACTTCCTTTTCTCCTCTATGCTCAAATCCTCTGCAAGTCACCAGGCTGAGGTAGCTTGTGAGTCAGGAGGAAGGAGCCAGGCTCTTCTCAGGGATGGCAGCGACAGGACAAGGGGCAGCAGGTGCAGCTGGAGCAGAGGAAGCTCCATGGGAATGTCAGGAGGAACTTTGTCCCTGTGAGGGTGACAGAGCCCTGGGCCAGGCTGCCCAGAGAGGCTGTGGAGTCTCCTTCTCTGGAGACATTCAAACCTGCCTGGATGGGTTCCTGTGGGATTTAGGCTGGGTAATCCTGCGCTGGCAGGGGGGTTGGACTAGGTGATCTTTTGAGGTCACTTCCGACCCCTAATGTTCTGTGATGCTGTGATTCTGTGTGAAATAACTGACTGAGGAGCTCTTAGCACTGCTATTGCTGGTATTTAGTAATTCTTGGAATATTGGGGAAGCTCTGGAGGACTAGAAAAGAGCTAATGTGCAAATATTTAAAAAGGGAAACAGAACAGCCCAGGTAATTACAGCCCTGTCAGTCTGTCATCAATCCTCAGCGAAATAATGGAGTGGCAGATCCAGGCCTCAATTAATAAAGAATTAAGGGAAGGTAATATAATTAATGCCAATCAACACGGGCTGATGGAAAACAAAACTTGTCAAACTAACTTGATATCTTTTTTGATGAGATTACAGGTTTGGGTGATAAAGGTAGCGGTGTTAACATAATATACTCAGACATCTGCAAGACATTTGACTTGGAAGCACAAAGTATATTGAGAAAGTTGAACAATACAGAATCAATGTTGCACAAGTTTGGTGGATCGGCTTGTCACTCTTTTTACCCAGAGTTTGTCATATTTTTGCCAAAGAAAGCATTAAATAATTGCCAGTGTGAAGTTTGTAGGTATTACAGTGAGTAGGCAAGGAACAGAAGATGGAGATGCAGAGCTTTTAGCGTGGCCTGGACCACCAATAATGAATGCTGGAGAACCAACATTGTCCCACCTGTGGGAGCAAAAAAACTCTGTCAAGATAAGGACTTTTCTTCTTAAAGCTGGTGGCTCTGGAAGAGGGCTGTGGGATGCAGGAGCTGGCTGATGGAGAGGTGCAAAAAGCACCCACAGCAATAGGCAGGGTGAGAACCTTGGAGAGAGTGCAGAGGACTGCTCTGTGTCATTGCCCAAAGCAGGAGGGGCTGATTATGATCTGCAAGTGCTTTGTTGAAGGACAGTTGGGTGAGAGCTCCCTGGTCTGGCAGGCAATGGGATGTGGAGCTCCAGGGGCTGGCCATGGGGGCTAGCTGTGGGAGCTGGCTGGGGGGGCTTGCTGGTGGGGCTGGCCTCGAGGGGCTTGCTCCAGGGATCACCTGCTGGGCGGTTTAAGTGAACCTGTCCCCATAGGCAGCCTTTGATCCACACTGGGCAGGGAGGGTTTTTTGAGGGGTGGGCAGCACTTGCCCTCCTCTGCTGCTGCCTCGCAGCCACCCCTTCTTGCCCTGCTCTGTCCCCTCCACCCGCAGTTCCCATGTCCTGCCCCACAGATGCACAGTGATGCTTTAGATGCCCCATGGCACAGGGACAGAAGTAAGAAGACAGGTGAATCCCGGGGCCTGGAAAAGCTGTGCTTTCAGGTCTGCCCTGGGGCACAGCTGTGTCTCAGAAATACTCTTTCTGAATCATGAATATGGGTTCTTTCTCTTTGCTGTCTGGCTTTGATTCAGAGATGCTCCTTCAGATCATACTTGCAATCTTGAGCCTGTAAAACCCTTTTTTCACTGTGTTTGATGAAGAAAAACTGCAATATCAGTGCCATTCCAAGAAATTTCCATGTGCCCAAACCCCCAAAGCCACCCTCTAGCAGCCTGATGGGGTTACAGATCCCCAGGAGCTGCGGGGGCGTTGCTTGGTCCCTCTGGGGACCAGGAGCAACCATGAAGGGGGCGTGTCCCGGCGAGTCAGCCATGGCTGGGAACCCCACTGCCTATAGAAAGCCTCTGCCATATGGTAAATGCCCCCCAACCCTACATAAATAAATTGCTTCCTTTTAAAATCCCTTCCTACTGTTCCCTCCCTATTCGTAATAGGATGATCAGTGGAACCAAAGATGTGGCTGTTACTTTAAAGGATAAATTAGTTTGACTCTTAACTCAATAATTAAAACTGTTATGGCTATGAGCCTGCAGGGATAATGTACTATTATTATAGTCATTTGTTTCAATTAAATGCTTACTGATTTTACAATAGCAGCTGGGCACCTGTGTGAGATAGCTATTACTCTGAACAAGACATCTCAAATTCCAGCAGAAATTTGTCACTGCACTAAAGCATTTTACACAGACCATGAAAGTTTATTAGGAGCAGTTACAAATCGGGAAGAGGAGGGGTGGTAATTGGGGATATATTTTCTTATCAGCTTCCCTCTCTCCTGCTCTCTCTCTCTTTTTTAAGTAAATCATCTTTAAGCATTTCAGCTATGGGGATGTGTTTACATTGAAACTTCAATATGGAAAAAGCCTGCTGGGAAAACTTTGCCTCTAAGCTGTTGGGCAGATAATTTCTCTCCCTGGTTGATTGTGATTGTAATGGCTCGTTCTGAGGAACAAACTTAAGCAGAGGTAAGCTGTGCTGCTGATGGACCTTGTAGCTGCCCCTGGAATACCTGCTCCCAGGGAGGAAGATTCTGGTTGGGGAAGGCTGCGGCAGCTCTGCTCAACCCACCCAGGAGGGGCGGCTGTCATAGGGTCACAGGATGGTTTAGGTTGGAAAGGGCCTCTAAATCTCCTCTAGTCCAACATCCTACCTAGAACAGGGACATCTTCAACTAGATCAGAGTGCTCAGAGCCCTGTCCCAGCCAACCTTGAATGTCGCCAGGGATGGGGCATCTGCCACCTCTCTGGGCAAACTGGGACAGTGTTTCACCACTCTCAGCATAAAAAATGTTGTCCTTTTGTCTCATCTGAATGTCCCCTCCTTTAAGTTTAAAACCATTACCCCTTGTCCTGTTGTAACAGGCCCATCTTTCTTGTAAGCCCCTGGAAGGACAGGAAGGGGCTCGGAGCTCTCCCCGAAGCAACCTCCTCTCCAGGCTGAGCCAGCCCAGCTTTCCCCGCCTGGCTCCAGAGCAGAGGGGCTCCAGCCCTCAGATCATCTCCGTGGCCTCCTCTGGACCCACTCCAACAGCTCCATGTCCTCCTTGTCCTGGGGACCCCTGAGCTGGATGCAGCACTGCAGTGAGGTCTCCCCAGAGCAGAGCAAGGGGCAGAATCCCCCCCAGCCCTGCTGGCCCCACTGCTGGGGATGCAGTCCAGGATGAGGGTGGCTTTCTGGGCTGCAGGCACACAATGCCAGGTCATGTCCAGCATTTCATGCCCCAAGCCCTTCTCTGCAGGGAAGCCTGGTGGTCCCCATGTGATGGTCTCCCTGGCAATGCCCCTGGGCTGGGTCTGCACCATCTCTCTGCTCCCACTGGTCTTGGCCATCATCTTTACATGTCCCCCACCTGGGATCGCAGCAAGGGAAAACACACCATAGGGGAGTAACACAGAACCTCTGAACTTGTCCTTCTGCCACCAAAACATGGCAATATCTTCAAGGTGTGGCCAAGACTAAGGAAAGCAGGAGGAGGAGGAAAACCCTATGCAAAGCGAAGCCATAAGGTAGTTACAGGATGGGACCTGCCTCAAGGCTTCAGTTGGGAGTTAGGATTTTGCAGGAGAGGACATTCAACAGCAGCTACCCCCCTGCTTAGCTGGGGACCAGCCCGCAGGTCTGCTGGCCACTGCTGTAACCCATATTGCTGGAAAGACCTGCCTTCTACATATGAATTTGGGGGGGGGAGGGGGATGGTGGTTAATTTGAAGCTGGTTTGAAACATTATCTTGGCTTACAGGGTGCCCAGGTCCCCAACCAGGCTCTTCCTTGGGGTGTTTTGTTACTCACATCGGATTACCCTTCTCCCCAGAAACGAGGGGCGCAGAGCACGTGCCGTTTATCATCCTGTTTTTCTCTCCTTCTCAGGATTAGCTGGATTGTTTATAGGCCTAATATACATATTCTTTTTTTTTTAAAAATCGAAATATTGTGGGGAAAAAAAAAAGCAGCTGCCTTTGAGTTAGCACAGCCTTTGGGAATCTGCTAAGTAAGATGCACTTAATTACTTTAGCTATGACTACATCACATTTCACTCATGTTTCCTCGGAGATGTGAAACATCTTTTCAGTGAAGGCTGCAAATATGTCCTGAGCTTTTTGCAGTGCTGAGCTTGCTGTGCTCAGTGCCTAGGATGGGATGGAGACGGGACCTGACCTGGCTCTTGGAGCCACCCCTCCTGGTGATGGAGCTAATCAGGATCACAGGGTGGTTGTTTAATTATGTGTGTGCTTCTGTGGGGACGCTGATTGCATTGTGGAGGAGTAAGGTGTGGGTGCAGCCCCGGCATGCCCATGGCAGGGGTTGCATCCCACAGGACTGATGTGCCAGGGGAAAAGAGGTTGTTTGCTTTTGTGGGGGGAGCATTGCATTCATTACCTTTAGCTTGCCGTCAACCCAATTTCATTCATCCTTTACTTGCCTAATTAGGCAGTTTGCTGCAGAGGAGCATCTCTGAGTCCTGCTCCTGGGTTTCTTCTTCCTCGAGTCTTTCTTAGGAGGTGGGTGTTAGCTACGATGGGTGCATAAAGCAGGACTGACCCTTTCCCCAGCTTGAGCGAGGACCTTTGTCGCCCAAGGGCCCACAGAAGAAGTGCTGGGGCACACAAGCTGCTTCCTTCATTTTCACCCCAAACACTTTACACTTGGAGAACGCAAATGGCTTTCCCGCTGCCCAGCCTCTCCGTTCCTGAGGATGTTGGGAGTCATGAGCAAGGGCTCTGGGGAGGTGGCAGCCTGCTGTGTTGTTCCAAAACTTTCTGGTTTTTAAAAAGGGGAAATAGAAATTCAGTGAGTGGCAAGTGATGGGGCCAAATACTGCACCTCCAGACTGTGGTCAGCAGGGTTGCACGTGAGAAGCATAGTCACACATGTCCTTTTGCAGAACTTCCTGGCCAAGATGGGAAGAGATGGAGACATGGGAGACAGAGGGAGGGGGTCAGAACCAGTAATAACAAGCAAAGAGTTTAAGTAAAACCACTGATTTTTAATGATAGAAAGAAGTAGGCAGCTGCTTGGGAGACCCCCTGGGCTAAGATATCCTTGGGAGGGGATATCCCAGGAGAAATGCCAATGTCTCTGCTTTTTTAAGAGAGGGCTGTGCTTGGGGTGCTCTTGGCCAGAGGCTTTTGTGTGGATTGTGTGAGGCAGGGCTCAGGTTTCTGTTTTTTCCTAGAAATTTTCATAACCATTGGCTGCACGTGTCCCATATCCATAATTGCACTCCTGGACTGGTTCTGCTCCGATGCATAAATAACAAGTGCTGTAAAGAAAAAGTGTATGATTACATCTTTAATGGATAAAAGGAGACGTTTTGGTCTATTGGCCACATAATAAAAGTTTCAAAGAAATTGTCTTAATACAGTATTTACCCCAGAGACTGCCATGGCTGCAAATGTGATCCAGCTATATTTAAATTTTAAAAATTTGTAAAATTTCTAAGCCACGTTGCATAGCTTTCCCCCTTTCCAAAACACCCATCTTCTAAACTTTTTCTTCATTTAAATTTAAAATAAGGAAAATAAAATATTATTTTGCTTAGCAGCTGGCAGATCTCTTCCAACATGAAAGGTTTGGGTTAAACTAACAAAATCCAAGAGAAATATACCTTTTTCATGGGGATCTGGGAAGCACAGAGCAGATGGGTGCGGACCTGTCCCCCCCACCTTTCAGGCTCCCCTTAGCTGCCTTTCTCACCCCTGGCCAGTCCCTCAACACTCACAAATTCAATTGGAAATGCAAAATTTGGGGGTTGGGCTCAATGACCTCTGGAGGTCCCTTCCAACCCCTACAATTCTGTGAGTCTGGGATTCTGTGATACCGCCTCTCCGATGCCTCCTGTGCTGCCCAAGCCCATCATCCATCCCCACCTTGCTTGGCTGCCACATACACATCCTTCATGTCCTGTTTTTGGCCAGGATGTCCCACACAGCAGTGCCTGGTGAGGAGAGGACACACCTCTGCCATAGGGCAGGTTTAAGGCACGTAAAACTTGCCACAGTTCAAGGACCAGCTACTTTCCCTGGCTCGGTGACGCCCAAAGCCAACCCCGCTGCTGGTGTTCCCTGACACCCACCACAGCCAAGGGCAGCAATTCACCGTGGCTCCTCCTGGAGCTGTGGAGATGCCTGGCATGGTTTCCTTCCTGCGAGTTCAATCCCTGCCCTTTGTAATTAATAAGGAGAAAGGGCAGATTGAGGGGGATCTGTTCCCCTGGCACACGCTTCTCTATTGATGGGGAATCTGACAGCGAGCGGAACATGCTGTTGGGTATTGTGTAAAGCTCTTGATTCCTGACCTCCAGGAGTAAATCTGGTCTGGAGTTTGGATTTATTTCCTCTGAAGCTTGCTGAGCCCTTGCAGGTCTTCCCCAGGTTTCTTTCTGCTAATGGGGTTGGCAAGTCTCCCCTGGTAATGAGAGATTGCACCTCAGCGGGCTTATCGGAAATGAAGATTGCTAATAAATAAAGCCAGGGTCTTTAAACTCCTGTTAACATTAATCAGATTAATATAAAAGGGGGAAAGTCTGCAAAACGTTCCAGGCAAGGCTTGCTCTCCCTCCCACCAGCTGCCTCCATGGCTGGATGAGGCTGTGTAGCAGGAGCCAGCCTGGCTCTGCCTGGGGTCTGCGTGGGGCTGAGTCCTGCTGCGGGGGGTGGCCAGGCAGCGCTGGATCCTGGGGTGAAAATGGGGGTTTCAGGGAAAATGGTACACATGGAAATGGGGTCTTGGCTCAGCAGAAGGCAGGGCAGACCCCAAACCTGTGAACCTTCTGCAGCATGGCTGCATTTGTCTCCATCTCATCATCCCTCCTTGGCCAGGGCAGGGGGTTATTGCTGCTTCCCCCTCGATCCAACCACTTGAACTTTGGTTTATGTCATGACAAGGGGGAATATCCCCTCCACAAGACATTTTTATTTTGTCTAATGTAGTGTCTGACATTTCTTATTAGCCATATTTATCTGTTTCATTTTTCTTCTGAGTCTTTCAAGGCTGTTGTGCTCAGGAGACAGCCCCGGTGCCGCTGGCCGGTGCCATGTCCGTGCATCCCTGCAGCCGTGTGTCATTAGTCGCCTTTCGGTCCCATCAGATGTTTTAATGAGAACAGATAAATATGTGTTAGGAAACTTCATTCTTGGGGACAACTCTATCATGTAACCACCTCTCCCATCTCTTACATGTGCCCATGCACGCATCACTTCTCATCCCTTCCCTCCCTGGGAAATCTGAACAGGACCCAATCCATTTCCTTTGTCCTCGCCTGGAATTTTTTGGGCTTTCTCCTACATTCATTTTGAGTGGGATTGGAACAGATTGTGACATTAGAAGTGAGAAGCTGTAATGAGGTGGTGGTCACCAGCAGATCTTGCCCTCTCACGCTGGGGTCTGTCCCAGGGCAGGGGCTGTGCTGCCTTCGCAGACCGAGAAGCAGATGCAGCTATCAAGTGTCAACACCCAGTGCTGCTCAGGAAGAGCGTGTTTGGGATCCATGGCCTCTAACGCTGCACTGATGTACCAGGGCTGGGCGGTCAGCTGGGAGTCCCCAGTGTCCTGGCACAACACATGCCGATGCTCAGCGATGGCCCCACGTGTGCCGCAGCGAGGTTTGGCCCCAGAAGTGCCCATGACATTGTGATGCCATCACTTCTCCTGGTCGTTTGGCCAAAAATTGCTCATTTCTCAACTTCTCTTTCAGGCCCCTGACAGGTACCAGACACCACTAGTCCTTGAGCAGGCAGGGGCACCTCCTGGACACACAGACAATCGTACAGACACAATTCAGCACTCTGTAGTCCCCATTGGCAGGGGGGTGGCAAGAGCAGAGCCCTGACTGCATGGACTTTGCCTCTTGCTCTTGCCTTGTTTGGAAGAGGATGCAAGGAAGACTTTACCAGCTGTGTAGAGTATTTTATATCAGTCAATAAGAGTTCATCATAAAGTGATCTGACAGTATGATAAATATATTAATACCTTTTGTAATTACAAAGTGATGTTCTCCTAACTCAGATCCAGGAGATGGTCCACTCGGACGCCACGTCCTATGAGTCCAACCGTCAAGTGCCCCTGCTCAATCGCCCCGGGATGTTAGCCGGCCCCATGAGTGCTCTCAGCCAGTCACAGCTGATCTCTCAGATGGGGATGCGGAGCGGTGTTACCCACGGTTCCCCATCGCCCCCGGGAAGTAAGTCTGCTACACCATCTCCCTCCAGTTCTACTCAGGAAGAGGAGACAGAGTCACATTATAAGGTACGTGCAGTCACTCCTCTTCTCACAAACAGTGAGAGAATGGCAGATGATGGGGGAGTTTCCAGTGAGGGATAAATTGTGCTAAATCAGAGCACAGACTTTTGAACTTTTCTCTTTTTTAAAAATACATACAGTGGGGGACTTGCCCAAGGATGGAGAGAATGTTTCCAACCATGGGTGAGCCAATCCCCTGGCAGGCTAACACATATGCCTGGGTTGTATATGCAGCAGGTTTGGCAATAAGAGTTGGGCTTTACACAATTTACCAGGTCCACCAAGCTGCAGCTTCCTCCAGTGAGGGTTTTGACGAGCAAAGCAGGTTCACAGCTAAGGTTCTGCAAAGCTTTGGATGCAAAATGAGATTGCTGGTCACAGGTAGAGGAGACTGAAGCAGGGAAGGAAAAACACTGTGGTTAGTTCACCCGGGCAGTGTTTTAGGTAATCAGCAATATCTTATTGGCGCAGAGTCTGCCTCTATGGCCAACTCAGCTCCTGGTGACCATGGCAGCCAGAAGCCCAAGGGTTTCTCTGGGTTTTGGTGACATTCTGCTTGTTGCCCATCTTTCTGCAGGTCAAACAATGTGGGTGTCTGGGGGCTTTGATAAAAGCCTGTCATGGAAGACCTTCCCCTGGAAGGTGCTGGTCCAGGGTTGACACCAGGAGCACTGGCATTGTAATCTTGGCCCCTAAAAATAGGTGGTTGTGGCAGGATTGAATGTGTAACCAGACCAGCAAACACTGCAGAGACCAGAAAACTAGGGGAGTTCTGGGAGTGAACAAAACCCTTTCCCTGGAAATCTTAAAGGTCTTTTCCAACCTAAATGCCTCTATGATTCTGTGAAATCCAGGCAAATGTATTCCCATCAACCAGCTTTCATCCATTAGCAGCTTTCACTTTGTATCTGGAAGTTTCAAAGCAGAGTGCACACAGGGATGCAAAAACTCAGCTTCAGTAAATAAGAAGGGATACAAGTGATGGAAAATAGATGGAGTTTCTCAAACTGCAGTTCCACCTTGGAGGGACACTGTGGGATGGGTTATGCTGCTGGACCCCACGGTCTTCTGTCTCCCAGAACCCATGTCACACAGCTCTGGGCAATTCCCTGAGAGCCAAAATCTTTCATGTCAGAAATGAGTTTCAGTTTAGTTACACACCAGGTTCTCTCTCTGTGCCTCTTTCTGCATCTCCCATCTTTCTGGCCAGGACTGCAGGAGTCACAGCTTGGGGCTGGATCTCAATGAGCCAGTGATACCCATGGGGGTAGGAAGAATTCGGAGATGTCCAAATCATGAAAACTTGAAGAAATTTGGGGATTTTTTTCTAACCCTAAAGGCATTTCACACCCAGACACACACACCCCAATTTTTTTGTCCTGTAAACTACCCAGCAAGACTGGTGGAACAGGAGTGATGATGGAGGAAGGAGACCACAAGTGTTAAGGAAGGCAGCAGACCCTCACAATGGCCGGCAGGTCTCTGCTTTCTCTACCTACACAGTGTTGAAGGCACCCATCAGTTATTTTCTTGTGTGGCCACTAAGGGTCTTTCTGCAATAAGTCATCAGAGCGATGGCTAACAAGCAGAAATTAATCTTGTGACTGAGAAGGTCAGTGAGGGGCTGGTGGCCACATACTTCATCTCGCTGCACAAGCCTGAATCAGAGAATGATAGGGGTTGGCAGGGCCCTCTGGAGATCATCCAGCCCCACCCCTGCCAGAGCAGGGTCCCCTCGAGCAGGCTGCACAGGGCAGTGCCCAGGATCATGGGGTTTGAATGTCTCCAGAGATGGAGACTCCCCAACCTCTCTGGGCAGCCTGGCCCAGGGCTCTGCCACCCTCCCAGCAAAGAAGTTTCTCCTCAGAATTTGGTGGAACTTCCTCTGCTCCAGTCTGTGCCCATGGCCTCTTATCCTGTCCCCAGGCACCACTGAACACAGACTGACCCCATGCTCCTGACCCACCCCTCAAGAATTTACCAGCATTGATAAGATCCCCCCTCAGTCTTCTCTTGTCTGAGCTAAAATGCCCAAAGTCACTCAGCCTCTCTGCATCAGAGAGATGTTCCAGCCCTCTCAGCATCTTCACAACCCTTTTTTGTGCCCTCTCTAGTGCTGCCCCACACCTGGTAAACCCCATCAAAACCAGGCAAAGCCCTGACCCACTCCGGTCCATCCTGGGAGCCACCAGCTCCCAGCAGCCTTGCCAGCAGCATCTGTTCTCCATAAATACCATTTGCTCCTTGGTGCTGCCTAGGCAGTACAGCAGTGGTGAGGAGAACAGGACCCTCCATTGCTCTGAGGTGAATCAAGCAGGATGGCGGTTGGTTAAAATACCATCTCACTTGGTAACGGGCTGAAGCCCCACTGTGTGGGTTTTTTTCCTCCTAATAAGCTGGCCTTTCCCCTCCAGGCCTCCCATTCAAGCCCAATCAGGCAAATTTTCAATTAAATGCACGGTTTTTTTGGTTTCACTGCTCAGTCACCAGCGGCCGCTGTCTGTTTGACAAATGTCACTGTGCTGATACTGAAGTTAATGACCAGTCAAGAGCTGCAGAGCAGAGGACAGGACTGCTGCTGCCCTTTCCTGGCCAGCTGAAGTGAAGCTTCCTAACTCCTGGTGTCTCCAAGCATGCAATCAAATCAGCAAATCCATCGGGAGAAAAGGCCTTTTGCTCCCAGCTTGGTGTTTAGACCTGTGTGGTGGTTTTGGCCCTAACTAGAAACCAAATACCCACCAAGCCGCTCGCTCACTCCCCCCTTCAGCCGAAAAGGGGGAGAAAATAGATATTGGGAGGCTCAGGACTTGAGATAAGGACAGAGGGATCACTCTCCAATTAGTGCAATGGGCAAAACAGACGCAGCACAGAATAAAGGAAAGTGATTTATTACTACTTACTACAACTAGTACACCCAGTGAACCGGAATGAGACAAGAAGCGGCCAGGTCTTAAAGCACCTTCCCCCCACCCCTCCCTTCTTAGCAAACTTAAAACTCATC
>VZTU01032147.1:183785-198883 GCA_013400835.1 Zapornia atra | reverse complement strand
GCAAAGTCACAAGTCCCTTGGCAAACCTGCTGAGGCGTGGATCAATCTTCACAGGGCATAGTTGTCTCTGCTCCCTGTCCTCATCCATGGGCTTCGGGGGGACACCTGTTTCACCATGGACTCCACCACGAGCTGCAGGGGAAACTTTCTCTCCGCATTCTTCATCCCCCCCCTCCTGCGGGCCTGGCCTTGGAGTCCGTGCAGCTTGTTCCATCTTCTCACTCCCGCTCCGGTGGCAAAGTGCGCCTGCCAGCAGTTTTTTTTTCTCCTATATGTGATTCACAAAGGCGCTATGACCAGCTCTGATAGGCTTGGTCTCAAATTTGGCCTTGAATGTACCAGTGTTTTTCAAAACATGGGGCTTGCAGAAAGCTGTAACTGCAGCCTACAAGAGCCACTGAAGCAGCAGTTACCCCAAACTGCAACAACCTGTCAATTGATTTTTTTTTCCCCCCAATGTTTTTCAGACCTCTGAGTGACAGGCTGGGCAACTGTCTAAGTAATGTAATCATCCCATGTGGCTGGAAGAGCTGGGTCCACCCAACTCTGGTAGTGCTGGGCGCGTGGTGCCCGAGCACAGGGGGTCTGCTGGTGGAGGTGCTGGTGCCCTGCTTGCTGGAGGATGCAGAGATGCTGCCAGCAGCAGCCAGCTGGCAGCAAAGGGTTTGATTTGTGGCTGTGATTAACCACTGGTGGATTGAGTTTTCCCTCTGCTATAAAATAAGGATAATGGTGCTTCCCTGTGGTGCAAGCTTTCACTGACCACAGTTAATGTGTTGAGAGCTTTGGGGTGTGTCCAAGTACTTTCCAAGGGTCTTTTCCTTTGCACACCATCACACACAGGCTTCCGCAGTCCTGTATGTTCAGCACACTGCCCAGGGTATCCCAGCAGAGGCTCAGCCATGGGATCTTCTTTCTTCACTGGAAACATCCCTGTTCCCACCTTGCTGTGCTCTTTGGGCAGCAGTGCCTCATGCTGAGCAGCCACAAGGTCCAGCTGCTGCTGCCTGTGTCCTGCTCCCCTTGGTTCAACCACCCACAGGACACTGAGAGTGGGCACACCTCATCATCTGGCAGGACCCAGCCCGGGCATGCAAAGCATTTAATCCATAAGATCGAATAGTTTAATTCCCAAGTATTTTTCCTGGATAAGGGATACGTGTTAGCAGGGTGAAACAAATTTTGGATGGCCCCAGAGTGATGGATAACGTGGTGCTGGTGCTGCTTGATCGGCGGTCACCACCCTCCTGCCCTGGGAGTGGGGAGGCTGAGCCGCCAGCACGCACATGGGTGGGACAGGTCAGAAGCAGCTTGCTGCTTCTGAAGAGGGGTTATTGGGCTGGAAACCAGAAACCATGTGGTAGCTGAGTTTGGGAAAAATTCTGGACTGCTAAAAGGATCTGCCTGGGAAGGAAGGTGTTTGGAGAGGTGTCAGAAGAGGATCAAGGAGAGAGGGAGCTTGTGATGCTGGGGAGGAGGAGGGGGAAGGGGGTGGCTGAGGATGAGCGTATGGAGCAGGGATGACCAGAGCAGCAAGGGGCAAACCCAAACTGTGACCCTGGCCATGAGGAGTACCCATGCCAGGCTCAGGCAGACTCCAGCAGTCTGTGGAATGATGCTGGGGGCTGCTGGGGGGCAAAGAGACCCTCAGGGCTTCTGCCCCCATTCACCACACTGGGAGCCCTTGTCTTCCCATGTCATCTCTTGACCTCTTTGCTGAGAAGCCTTAGGAGGGACCCTCATGAGATTCCTCCCAGCTAACTGCTAAGGGACATCTCTTGGTTTTGCAGGTTACTGGAGAGAAAAGACCATCAACAGACCTGGGCAAAAAGCCCAAAAGCCAAAAGAAGAAGAAAAAGAAGGATCCCAATGAGCCCCAAAAGCCCGTGTCAGCCTACGCCCTGTTTTTCAGAGACACACAAGCAGCCATCAAAGGGCAAAACCCCAACGCCACCTTCGGAGACGTATCAAAAATCGTGGCATCAATGTGGGATGGTTTGGGAGAAGAACAAAAACAAGTGAGTTACTGATCTCTCTTTTGGTTTTGGGGGGGTTTTTTTGTCCTTTCAACAGTTTAAATATGTTTTTCGGTGGTACGGACCGTCAGAGTCTCACAGGCACATCTGGAGTGGAGCCAGGGCCTGAAACAGGCTCAAGTGTATGCACAGAAGCAGAGGTTATTTTCAGGAGTGCTGCTGAAGTGCCCACTGCCACTCGAAGCGATGCTCGAGCAGTTTGCACGCCGTGCTCCCAACCCCAAGCTGCTCCAGCAGTGACGTGACCTGGCCCTTGGACACCTCCTTTGGGGTACGCCCTGTACACAGGTCTTTGCCACCCATGTGCCCTGAGGATGGGGGGGCTGAGCCCTGGTCACGGGCAGGGCAGGGATGGGGCTGCAGAAGGAGGCACTAATTTTGCTGTGCCTCTGGCCCTTTTTGAGAAGAACCTCTGTTGTTACATGAAGAGTGAATTTTTATGACAACTAATTATTCTTGATAAGATCATACTTCATAGAAAACCTCAGTGGCCTTTCCCTGACATGGGGGTTTGCAGCCTTAGGTGGGAGGTGGGTTTTTATCTGCTTATTTACTTTACAAGGGGTGATGGCAAACCAGCTGAAATCTATTAACTCTCTACACCGCTGGCCTCCAATCTAACATTAAGGCTTTAAAAGCTTAGGAAAGAGACGTCTGAAGTGGTCTTGCAGAGGAAACCTTCCTGCCCCAAAGCTGTCAGCCCTTTTCAGGAGACTTCTGGGTCCCATTTTAACTGTTCTATTGATGCTGAGTCAGTTACAGGAGCCCGTAATTGTTTGTTGCCTATTGAGAAAACCCCAGGGAACACTTTCCATAGCAAGTATGTCTTTTTGTCTGGCCAAGCGAGGTCCAGCACTGTGTGTGGTGTGTCTCTGAACCTAAAATATGTTCAAAGTGACATTTCCCCCATGAGCGGAGAGCCCTTCTCCTGGAGCCTGGCTGCAGGCATCAGTCTGGCTCCATCTCCCATTGGGTGTTGGCTCCACCTCCTGTTGGATGTCCATGGGCAGCATTTGAAGCAGCTGTGTTTGGGGAGGGAGCAGCAAGAAGGGAAAAGAAACCCATTGAAATGGAAGTCATGCTAGGAAATAGCCCTGCTTTCTACTCATTGCCAAGCTGGGCGTAAAAGCAAGGCACCTTCTGGGACAAAAGCCCTTCTGCTGAACCATTCAGTCTCTCCATACTGTGCAATCCTTGCTTTGATGTTTTCAGGATCTTCCCTTTCCTCCTCTTTGGATGGATCACTGGGGGATCATGTAGGAATTTCTTGGGCCAAAGGGATGAAGAGCCATCCCTGTGCAGCCAGGGCAGCTGTACAGCAGGGGCTGGGTTTGGGCATCACATTGGTGTGAGATGTGGGAGTGTGGGGAGCACAGAAAACCTTTTATTGTACCACCTTCTGCTGTTTTCATCCCTCCCAACAGCTGGGTCTGCCTCTCCCTTGCTCCATCTGGTTACAGATACCTCCATAGGCTGGGCACTGAGCGCGGCTGCACGTGTGGTTTCTGTAATGGAAGAGCTGGAGCGACCCTGACTCAGCTCAGTGCAAACGCTGGGCTCTTAATTAACAGCAGGGATTAGACCAGTCCGTTTATCTTCCTCACTAACTCTCCCTTCTTCTCTTTTATGAGATAGTAGCAGCCTTGCCGTCTCTTTACACACGCTTTCTAAGTGGCTCCATTTCTCCCTCTGTAATTGATTTAATTAAGTCATTTGTTCCTTGTCTGAATGCTTAAATATTAACTTCCTGGCTTTGTCTCCAGCTGTATACTTTTCTCCCACGACAGCTACCTCCCTGCCTGGGACTCTGGCTGGAGGGACGCTATTCAGCTCTGGCACTCTATTGCTGGTGTGTGCGATGGGGCACGTTCACTCTTGAAGTGTGTGGCTGGAGAGTTTATTTAGTCCCTGTTTGCTTTCCCCTGCCAGCATCCCCAGTCAAGTTTGTTTAGATTCATCAGGCGATGCAATTGAAAGGGAAAAAGGATAAGGGAAAAGAAAAGGGAAAAGGGAAAGGAAAAAAAACCTCTCCAGGGGTGGAGAGGTGGGAAAGGGAGGTATTTCACCTGGTGCGCTGCTCCCAGCTCTCACGATGACAGTGGTTAGAGTATTTTCATCCCCTCACTGTGGAAAGTGATGCAACCCAGGGAAAAGCCAACACAGCAATGGCAAAGTAGGCAAGCAAGAGGTCAGATCTGGACATTCTTGCAAAATTAGGACCAAGGTCTTAGTTAAAGTAAGCTTCCCCTCTTCCTGGCATGAGAAAAGTGGGTGGATTTGAGGCTGGAGGATGTGATTTTGGGCTGGGATCCCTCGCAGCCTGAGGTGTTCATGGTGGGGCTGGGGCATCACATCTCCAGAGAGCCAATGTGCAGCCCCCAGTCCCACCATGCAGTTATAGCACTGTTAGTTTCTGCTTCAGATGAAGATTACAAACCTTATTTTCCACTTTCCAACAGGGACAGCATTTCCCCAGCCTTGCATGTGTTTTGGTTCCTGCCAGGGGAGGGGGGGCAGAGAGTCAGCAACCAGAAATGGGGTTCAAAGCAAGTTGGCCAGTACACCCAACTTCAGCCAGGGCATTTTGGACTTGTGATCCCACACCACATGTCAGCAGCCCCCAGCAAGTGCCTCCTTGTACCTGCAGACATGTCCACCCATCCGTTGTAGCTTCATCATGCACGGAAGAGCTCTGTAGAGCCAGGAGTGACCAGTGCAGAAGGGATGATGAGAGCCCAGTGCTGATGGCTTGTAGCCGTGCTGCAGCAGAGCCAGTGCCTCGGGCTAGGGTGGTCCTGTGCCCCACCAGAGAGGCAGACCCTCAGCCCCACTCCAGCTGCTCTCACCCCACAGACGCGACGTGGAGCGTTTCCAAGGCAGAAACAGGAGGCCATCCCTTTGCCAGGTAGCTCCAGCCAGCACGCAGAGGGTTAATCCTCTGCCATTGGCGCTGCTAATGATTATATGCACTGAAATATCAAAGCTGTAGCTATTTATTTGCCATTGAGCAGGTGCTGCTGCTCCCACAAAGCAAATTTGCTTTCTCCTCCTGATGAAACAAGCAAAATAAAGGTTGCTCACGTCCCATTTCAGAGCTGCTTTTTCCCTGTGCACTGGCTGAAAGACAAACACCAGGCGGGAAACAGAATGTGTATTATGCAAGAAACCATATAATCTCAGAGCATCTTTGATTTGGCTGCTGCTGTCAGAGACATGTATTTCGGAGAGAGGCTTTCACCCCCCCACCTCCTTCTCCCCCCAGCTCCCCCCCCTTTCATTCTTACTGGTTTATCATTTGTGCCTTTGTCATTTTGTTCCTTCTTCTTCTTCTCTTCTCAGCCTCTTCACAATGAATCTTCATTTTCCCTCTGACACACTTGTATCTAAATTTCCTTATTTCCTGCCTTTTTTTATTTATATCTGTTGCCTGGTGATTTGATCATGCTGTGGAATACAGGATTAGCAATCTCCGTGTCCTTGGGTACCGCTCAAGGACACCTGTTCAGCAAAGCACCGTTTTCTTCCCCATTTTAACCCCTTCCAGTGTGGCTGCATAGGCATAACAGTAATAAATAACAATACCTTTAAATATTTCCCACGCTGCATTAGCAGGGACGTTGTAATCTTCATTCTTCAACAGCTGGTATGGCCTTTTCTAAGAAGCTTACACAGGAATCTGAAGAATGTGGCTGAGGGAAGGAGAAAAAAAAACATATAAAAATTAATACATCCTCTTTGAACTTTGCAAATAGTTTAGCAGCTGCTCGGGTAGAGATAGCCTAGGCTGCGGTGGAGAGTGAAATGCTAATTCAGCCATTATCGTCAAATGGGGTACCTGTGGTGGTGGTAATCCTCCTGCAGCTCCGGGTCCCTGCTCCAGGCTCACAGAATCCCCTGCCTCGGTGTTAGTTATTTATTTGTTTTTCACAAGCAGATACAGGCCGGGATTCGCAGCGTTAGCCGGAGAGGTTTAAAAGGGCTGCTTGATTTGACAGAAATTAGAAGAGTTTGAGCACTAGATTGGAGCAAACTCTGCGAATCTATCCCAGCACGGATGTAGTGCTCACAGCCTGGTCCCAGCTCGTACCACCCATCAGGGCTGCAGCCCCCTCCCCTCCTTCCATGGGGCCACCAGCTCTCACAGAATCACAAGGCTGGAAAAGACCTTTAAGATCAAGTCCAACCTTTCCTGTCCTATGCTAAACCACATCCCTAAGTACCTCATCTACCCTTTTTTTAAACACACCCAGGGGTGGGGACTCAGCCCCCTCCCTGGGCAGCCTGTGCCAGGCTGTCACAACTCTTTCAGGGAAGAACTTTTCCCTCCCAGCTGAGCTGACCCTGCCCTGGGGCAGATTGAGCCCATTGCCCCTTGTCCCATCTCCTGTCCCCTGGCTGAAGAGACCATCGGCCACCTCTCTGCACCCTCCTATCAGGTCAGAGTAGGTGGTGAGAAGGTCTCCCCTCAGCCTCCCTTTCTCCAGGCTGAACACCCCCAGCTCCCTCAGCCGCTCCTCAGAGGATTTGCCCTCCAGCCCCTTCCCCAGCCTGGCTGCCCTTCTCTGGACTCACTCAAGGACCTCAATGTCCTTCTTATAGTGAGGGGCCCAGAACTGGACACAGAAGTGCAGCAACAGTTTCAAAGCACTGGCTCAATGTTTCCCCTCTCCCTGGAAACTCAGAGCAGAGACATCAAGAAGCTCCTAAGCAATCTGCTGAGTGAACCTCAGGCTAAACCAGAGCTTCCCATCCTAAGCAAGCAGAAGCAAAATCGGACAAAATTAGCATTTCCAGTTGAGTTTATGAATCTGGGGGGTCACTGGGGACACAAAGGTACCAGAGACAAGTTCCTGCTTCCCCAGGACCAGTTCAGTAACACTACATGACTCCATGGCCAAACACGTATGTGATTTTCCCAGAGGAATGCACAGCCTGGACAGTAACACAGCTCACACTCTGGGGATGAATTACCCAGCAGAAGAATTACTCACTCGGCAGAAAATAATAGATCACCCATCTAATCAGATCCATCTGATCACTGAACCTGATGCATCATCAGGTGACAGGACACTGCAGTGGGACAGAGGCACCTCAGGCCAGCTGTAAAGCTGTATTACAGCAGAGCCATTGCAGGGAAGCGATCCCATGGGAACCGCATGCAGCCGTTGCTGCCTTGCAGCATGGCCATCAAACTGCCCAGTCCAGCATCGTACAGAGCTCTCAGGGAAGGAGCCACCACCACTGGTTGCAGTTTGCAGATGCTGCTCCAAAGCCCTGGCAGTGAGGGGCTGGAAGGCTCCAACCAACTGGCCTGGCCAGGAAAGAGGTTTCAGCATCTTCTGTGTGTCAAGAAAAGCCATGCACCAGAGAAGGATGGAAGCGTTGATCCCAAACAAGGTTTCAGGAGAGGTCTGATGGACCAGGAGAAGGATAGGGAAGATGTGAATGGTCAGAGCAGCTCTTAAAAGTAGCTCCAAGAGTAGGACGTGGGACTTCTTTTCTCGGAGAGCAAGATCTCCAAGATTCGTCTGTGGAAGGTGAATGTCGTGTGCTTTTCATTGGAGGTTAGGGCTTGGCTTTGTCATAGATTCATAGACTGGTCTGGGTTGGAAGGGCCCCCAAGGGTCATACAGTTCCAACCCCCTGCCACAGGCAGAGCCACCAACCTCCAGTCCTGGATCTACACAACGTTGCCCAGGACCCCATCCAACCTGGCCTTGAAAGGCTGTCACCCTTCTATGTTTCATTTGGAGCCTTCTGTAGGTTGTCCTGGAAACGCACTTGTGCCCTCACATGGAGTGACAGATGACTTACAGCCAGGTGGCACCATGAAGTCAAGGCAAAGGAAAGCACACATCTTTCAGGATGCTTTAATCAGTGGTAATTGCTGCTCCATTATGGGTTTATCCATCCATTCTCCAAAGGACTGCTTCACAACAGCATCTCCACCAGGGTAAAGGAGGAACTCTCCTGAAACCATGAAAGAGTTCCCACAGACAGAGCCTTCTATGTCAGTGTCCTCAGGGATGTGAGATGCTCAACAGCTCCTGTGCTGTACCTGGGAGAACCCAGCGAAATGAGAGCACTGCTTAACCAGCAACCTCATGATGGGCATCATTGACAGGTGCTTCCCATGCGTGTTGACTTCAGGACACAGCAATCCAGTCCAAAGGAGATGTGCTGAGATTTACACAGCCTGGGTTATCTGGTTTTAAGGGGGGGAGGTGTAGAATGTGTCTTTCCCAAGCAGAGCGCGGGAGGGATACAGAGGAGGCTGTGAAGAGGTGAGGAGGAGCTGGGAAGGAATAAGGGTGAGGTGGCTGTGTTTACTGTAAGCATTTTGGATGGTGGCGTGGAGGAGGCCATATGCAGAGGCAAGGGCAGCGTGGCAGACAGCGCTGTGCAGGGAGGAAGCCCTTTCGAGTCATGAATTAGCTGTAAGTTACAATGATCCCACGAGATACCTTGCAGGAGAGTGTGTAATAGCTACAAGAAAACCCCTCCAGATTTACAAGCAGAATAAATCCAAATTTATACATTTAGGGGAGAAAGACCCATCCATGGAATCATAGAAAGGAGGGCAAGGAGGGACTTAAGAGGTCAACCAGACCATACTGCTGCCTGAAGTTAGGATCATCTCCACATAAGCCATTCTTGATGGATGTGTGCCTAATCGGTTTTTAAACCTTCAGTGGTGGAGATTACACATCTCCCCAGGCAATCTCTTCCCGTGCTTAATTATCCTGACTGTTAGGAATGCTTTCCTCCTGCTTAGGCAACATTTCCCTTGTCACAGTTTAAGCCTATTGCCTCTTCTCCTGTCTGCAGTGGACACAGAGAATCATTCATTGCCTCTTTCTTTGGAGGTGGTGGGTCCTCTCTGTCTTCTCTCCTCACTGGAGACCTTCAGCCCTTCTCCTGGAGACCTTCACAGCAATTTTCATCCCATCATTTCTATCTCCTTTTTTGAGGCAGGCTACCCCAACCTCCATGTAGGAACGCAGCAGAGACCTCTTCACTTGTGATCAGTGGACCCCTTGGTTTTTTGGGGGAGAGTTTAGCTACTCTTCATCCTTCTCCAGGCTTGGAAAGCACCACTTGTGCTAAAGCAGGAGGGCTGGGATGCAGAGGTTACCGATAACAGCTCCGGCTGTCATTCAGTGCCTGCGCGACACGGAGCCGTTCGTGGGCGTCAGCGGGGTTTGGAATAATTGTCTTCTCTAATTAGCTGGTTATCAAACAAGAACATTTCATTACGGTACAATTACTAGCTGCTTTGCTGAGACACAGAGGTGTCAGGATTACGATCCCAACATATGCTTCTTACAGCTCTGATTTTTTGTTTTCATAATCACTAACCATTTTTGCTCCCTCCCAACCCACCCACTCACTTAATGACTAATGAATCCTCCTGCTAACGAATAAGGAAAATAAATCAGTGGGCATGGCAGGTTAGAAAGAGAAGCAGGCAGAATGTTTTGAGGATCCTTAAATCTGATAAATTACTTTGAAATTAAAATCCCTGGGAGAAAATGGGATTTAATTAGAAAGTAACATGGTTTTGTCAATGTTTAAATTAAAATTTTAAAAGTTATAAATACTGTGCTGGAGCTGCCATTACACAGAGGGTTCCTGAGGAGTTTTGTTCGGATCTGCTCTTCCCACATCAGCGCGTTTCCCAGCATCACGCTGCAGTGCCACTGCTCCCTGTCCTTGGTGGAGTGCTGGGTGGGTGCAGAGAGACACCCACGTGAAGGACAGCATCTCCAAATCCCCACACGAGACCCTCAGGGTGGTTTTGTGCAGTGAGGGGTGAGGCACAAGGTGCCCAGAGAAGTTGGGGCTGCCCCTGGATCCCTGGCAGGATTCAAGGCCAGGTTGGATGAGGCTTTGGGCACCCCTGGGCTGGTGGGGGTGTCCCTGTCCATGGCAGCGGTGGCACTGGGGGGGCTTTGGTGTCCCTCCCAGCCTAAACCAGTCTGTGCATCCACACTGGGGCTGGAAGGCTCCAACCAACTGGCCTGGCCTGGAAGGAGGTTTCAGCATCTTCTGTCAAGGAAAGCCATGCACCAGAGAAAGATGAAAGCACTGATCCCAAACAAGGTTTGTGCATCTATGGTCACAAATGAGATAACCCACTTGGGGACCTTCTGGAGCTGGGAACGCCACCTGGGCTCATCCTCTTTCTTTTCTCTGTAGCCCAGGGCTGCTCCAAGCAGTGTGGGGACTCCTACGGGAGCGAGCCCCTTTCCCTTTGGGAGGACACGCTGCTCCACTGCCCTCCCCAGTCTTGCTGCAACCCAGCAGCTCTTTCCAAACGGTCATTGAGGCTCAGCGCTGTCTAAAAAGACAAGGATGGATGAAGAGTGGGGAGGGGAAGGATAAAAAGAGGTGTAGCAGAAAAAGCAAGTGATGGAGATGAAGATAGGCACCAAATTTATTAGTTATTCATTTATTTGCATTTAGGTTAAGGAAGTCTCATTTACCTGCCCTCTCACTGTCCATAAATTGCAGATTTTTTTTCTTTCCGACAAGTCTTCCTAGTAATTCAATTCATCTCTGCGTAGCTGTGCATGCATACACTGATTTCCCACTGTCCCAGAGTTATAAAAAAAAGGCAAAAATGCTTATTTCACTACTATGGAGGGGAAAAAAACCCCTAACTCTGCTTTAATACATCAGCACCCAGCTACAGCCACTGCTACACCAGCCCCAGACACGGGAATTAGTATCTCACGGCCACGCAGGCATCAGGTACCACATTTCAGAGCATCTGTTAGAGCCGAGCTGGTGGGCACCCCCCAGTAACAGCTTTTATTAGGGGAACCGATACAGTTTGAAGAAATAGTTGCTTTTCACAGGGAAACTCTTCTTCAGGCTGACATTTTGAGATGTAATTTCCCTCTGAACTACTGCCTGAGTGCCGCAAAGCCCAAGACAAACTTAGGGAAGCGCTCCGCTCCAGGAAAATCACCATCTGAGACCTCCAGCACGTCAAGTCAAAACGTTTCATTACAGGAATCTGCTTGATTTAGTGATGAAAATAAGGTTTTCAAGCCGCTTTTTAATAGAATTTAGCTGTACTGTTTTCAAATGGAAATTCAGCCATCTGGGTAGGTTAACCGCTGGAAGGTTATTTTCCCATCGGAGGTTGGTGTTGGGAGGGAGCCTGGGGTGCTGCTGTGCATGTGGAAGTTTGCAGGGTGGAAGGGAAGGAACTAAACATCCTCACCAGGTTTCATCATCTTGGCTGGTGAAGGTTGACAGGGTTTGGTGTGGGGTTTTTTTAAAGCAGAATTAAATGTATGCAAATCTCTCCTAATTGAAATCAACTTTGGGTGCACTGCTTGAGGAGGGCTTTGAGTTTCCAACAGAGGAGAGGACTGATGGGGATTTTTCTTAGGAGTTTCTGCCTTTTTGCTGAAATTTTTTATTCCATTTTCAAGTATTCCTCTTGCTGGGTGAGTTTAGTCGCTTTTACCCGTGGGGACTCACGCTGCTTGAGACAGGCTGGATTAGCCTCCTATTTTTACATGCACAGAAGGCCAAACTCTGGGCTGAAAGGGGAGCAGCACTGTGAAACGATCATGGAACGTGTCTCATCGCAGGGAAGAGAAGGAAGAATAAATAATAATTCGCTCTCAGAAAGCTGTATGATTTTATTTCTTGAGGTAGCAAACTCTCCTGATAACTTGTCGTTTTCCCTGCAAGCCCCAGCTCCCCGAGTCATAAGACTAGGTAAAAACATTGGCTTTTATATGATGCAAAAACACTTTCCAGCTGTCAGGACTACAGAGGAGAGCTGGAGTTTGGAGCTCTGAAGGCTTAATGACAGGAAAGCCAAGAAAATGAACAAGTAGTTCAGGATTTCTGAACAGCTCGCCATTTTTTAAGCTGGCCTTGGCATTTGGGGATACTCGGCTCTTGTCTTGCTCTTATTAATGTTTATCAATATCTGAAGTGTGGGACCCAGGGGGAAATGGCCAGCCTCTTCTCAGTGTCTGTGGGGATAGGACAAGGGGCGATGGCCTCAAGTTGGAGCACAGGAAGTTCTGCACTAATATGCAGAAGAACTTCCTCCCAGTGAGGGTGAGGGAGCCCTGGGACAGGCTGCCCAGGGGGTATGGAGTCTCATTCTCTGGAGAGATTCAGGACCCATCTGGACACTGACCTGTGTGACCTGTCCTAGGGACCCTGCTTTGGCAGGGGGTTGGACTCAACGGGCTCTGGAGGTCCCTTCCAACCCCTACGATTCTGTAAGTCTGTGATTCTGTGATTCCAAGAGCCTGGGTCACACTTTCCCCTGGTTCCTGTTGGGAAGTGATTTTCCTGAGTTTGTGACACCTCTAAAAAATCCCCCCGTGGTCCAATCCAGGTGCTTTTATTTACTTGATTTGGGGTAAATTCCTCTCTGGCAGAAATCAGTTTTTCCTGCACACATTTTTGCAGGGTTCAGCCGAGCCCAGCAGCACCTTGCTCTGCTTATTATTCATTATTATCCACTCTTTGCTCCTTTCAGGCTTACAAGAGGAAAACAGAAGCCGCAAAGAAGGAGTACCTGAAAGCCCTGGCAGCGTACCGGGCTAGCCTGGTCTCCAAGGTACGGCCCGCGCTCGCGGTCGCTGGACGTGGCAGTGCTGGATTAGCTGCAACTCACGGGACTCTCCGGGGAGGAGCAAGTTTATCCCACACGCAGTGTAATTGTGCTGTCAGCACTGATCCCAGTGTTAGGTACAAGAAATGCCCTGCGGTGCAGTTAGGGTGGGCACCAGGCTACCTTCTGCCTTTATGCCCCAAAATGAGACCCCGCTTTGGGGTGTCTTCATCAGCAGGTGTCAGAGCAGGGGAGGAGTGTGCTTGGGGGTCCCTGGTGCCTGTCCCCACTGCCAGCGGCTGTTCCTCACCCAGCTCTCCGGGTGTGAGTGCAGCAAACAAGGGACTGACAAGCAAGGGCAGGAGGATGGGACAATGCTCACTGGGAATAGCCCGGGGGAAGGTGACACCCCAGCCCTAGGCTCATCAGCATCTTGCCTGCACCCTGCTCCAGGCCGTTAGGCTGTTCCCCCTGCTCAGGACCCCAGGTCCTGCTTCACCCCCATGCACACTCAGCCAAGAGCAGGGATGTGAGGGAATGAGCCCCAAAACTGCAGGTTGATGAGCGTGTGAGCACATACCTGCTGAACACACTGCTGTGAGGCTGCCGCGGTTTCACCACAGCTGGTAGGTAAGCACCACACAGCCCCTTGCTCACCCTCCTTCCCAAGGGAATGGGGGGGAGAATGGAAAAAAATTGTGTGGGTTGAGATAAATAAAGAGGAAGTGAATGGTAGAAGTCTAAGTAGTAATAATAACAATAATTATTATTATTATAACAAAACCCAAGTGATGCAGAAATGCAATTGCTCGCCATGCATGGGAAGGGTAAAATCATGATGCCCAGTCTGTTTCTGAGCAGTGACCCCACCGTCCTCCCCAGCTTCCCCAGTTTCACATGATGCATGACGTGATTGGTTGGGGAATTTCCATTTGGCCAGCCATCCTGGCTGTGCTCTCCCAGCTGCCCCTGAATGGGCCTGGGAAGCTGAAAGTCCTTGACTTGGTGTAGTCACTACAACTACCTCACAACAACTGAAAACATCAGGGTGTTACCAATGTTCTCATGCTAATCCCAAAACACAGCCAGCAGCTAGAAAGAAAACTGATTTTATCCCAGCTGAAATCAGGACACGCACAAAGCCCAGAGAGTCACCTTTCAGGGGATTTCAGGTTCATATGGGAACTCTGGGTGCTGCAAGGCTGCACCCAAGGGGGCAGTGATGGACATATCCCAACCCTCCAAACATGGACAGCCATCCCGGGGAAGCCGGGACCTTGCTCTCCTCCATGCCTTCAGAGACATGGGCATGTGCTGTCTGTGAATTTGAGGTGGCTCCTGCGGAACTCATAGGCTTTCTGGTTCAGTGGGATGTGCTGCCCTTGGGTTGTGAGTCTGTGTATTGGGTTGTTTTCCCTTCCAAGCTTCTCCTTGGTACTATACCACACCCTCAGTACTCAATCATCGCATCCAGCTGTCACGAGAAATAATGTGATCTCCCAAATCTGTGTGATCTGTGTGATCGTGGGGGTGTGCTGGAACAGCTCAAAGACATGAGCACCATTATCTGTCTTAACTTGTAAACCAAACGCCAGCAAGGACAGAAAAACAGCATGGACAGGACAGAGTGTGGGTTTAAAAGCTCTTCTTGGTCCCACTGGAAAGCAGAGGGCCTTGCCTTGAATGTGCCCAGCAGCAGCGTGGGGCAGGTCGCATGGAGGGCATGGAGTCACCGAGCTCCAGGGCTTCATTTTTACCCAGTTTCTCCGATGGTTCTTTGCAGAAGAGCAACTTTGTTTTGGGTAAAACCACACAGTGTGATCCTGGCTACCGGGCGAAAAAGGATCTGGAGCATCATTACAGAACCCATCACAGGACAAAACCCTCATTGTTCAAGCCAGAAAATGTCCCGTTGCTCTTCTTTTCCCTGCAGAAATGAGGCCACCGTTGGCCTGTATGTCACAGACCCTGCTGGGACTGCAGGGATGTGGAAGCAGAGTTTTTATGGTCCCATTCGTTATCTGTAGGAAGCAAAAGTCATTTTGTCACCCACCTGTGTGAGCCGTAGGTGTGACCTGTGGGTGGGCGGCTTGCTCTCAGTGCCCCTGCAGCACTCCAGCTCTGCCCCAGGCACAGCTGAGTTACTGGATGTCCCAGATGTGGACACGACACCCAGCCCCAGGGCTGGAATTGGGTGTGCTGGCTGGTGGGCAAGGAGCAGGAGTAGCTGGTCTGGATGGACAGACATCTGGAGATAGGTAACTGTGTTTCCTCCCTTCCTTGCTCATCAAACTCCGTTCTGTTTTCCCACAGAGCTCTGCTGACCAGGGGGAGACGAAAAGTGCCCAGAGCAATCCACCTTCCAAAATGATCCCCCCCAAGCAGCCCATGTACCCCATGCCACCTCAGGCTTCCTCACCATACCCTGGCCTGGGCTCCTTCTTGTCCCCATCGGACCTGCAGAACTA
>VZTU01032147.1:144362-183763 GCA_013400835.1 Zapornia atra | reverse complement strand
CCTTCCAGATCAGCCCTCCCCTCCACCAGCAGCTCTCCTTGCACCACCCGCAGAGCTCCCTCCTCAGCCAGCCCCTCAGCATGCAGCAGGTCCCCCAGCAGCCCCTCCTCTCCCCCCCCATGGCACTACAGGTACAGCCCCCCATGAACGCCTCACCTCCTGGGCAGCAGGTAGGTGCTCAGAGGGAGGGAGGGTTTGCAGCATGAACCATGCCATTTCCCATCTCCCCGTTGGGTCTGTGCCTTTCTGGATGTTTTGGGGGTGGTGGGTGTCGATGTCCCCAGGGAACTCTTCTCCTGGCTCCATCAGCTTGCTGATCTGGTAGTTTGGGGGTGATGTTTTCAAGAGCCCTGAGCTGTCTGGGAGCGTGAGCACCCCCATAAATGAGGCAATGGAGCAATGACAGCATTTTCTGAGGGGGGAGGATGTGGGAACTGGGGATGCCTCCTGATGCTCCTTGAGCTCATGGTCCCCCAGCTTTGTCTCTGAGGGATAATCACCACCATCAGTCATCTGAAACATGGGGTTGGTCGTCAGCAAGATGCTCCTCTTAACGCCAGCACTAAGGAAAGGCAGTGCTGGAAGGGCATGGGATAACAGCAAGGATCCAGAGGGGCTACCAGGGGGGAAGAGGAAAAGGATAGAGGGAATGTCACAAACAAAATAGAAAATCAGTATTTTTCCAAAATCTGCCTGGCAGCAGGAGAAAACTTACTTTTGTGGCAGGGAGCCGAGAGCGTGCAATGTGTGCTTGCATGTGTGCCTATGCTGGCAGCAGAGCAGCAAGGCAAATCCCATGGACATGTGCTGTGGACATGTAAAACCTGCTGAAGGAAACCATCCTTAGCCAAGCCTGGCTCAGCCCACGCTCAGGGACCCAGCCTGTGGGCCCCGAGGCTCTTCCTCTTTAAACCTGCAATTAAGAAAATGTATCTGGAAGAAAAATGGGCTATAGCAAACCCCTCTTCCTATACCTTATAGAGAACGTGCCAGTATACGAAGGAGGAGATGAGTGGTTTCCAGAGCTTCTCCATCTGGAACACGAACTGGACGGACTATTCGCAGAGGAGGACATATGCTCTGAATTCAGAGCTGCTACCATTACTTGATGATGCTTTTAACTGCAGTATTCACCCAGCTGGCTGAATAATTTGTGTTTCATGTGTTTGTTAGCTGCATTTCCCAAAATCCATACAGTACTTTAGCGATGAAGAACGTTTTCTTTCCCATAATGTGTCCTATTCAGTTTGAGGCTAAGTTTGGGAATTAACAGAAATTGTTCATTTGGGAACAGCTATTGCAGTGGAAGAAAAGCAAAGGAGAGCAGGGGTGTGGAAGTGCAGCTATCCCTGACCATACTAAAAAGCACACGTGGGAAGGTCAGATCCTCAATCAGATTTCAATTTCTGACCTGCTCAGAGTATCCGAAGTAACTTCCCCAGCATGGTGATTGGACTTTGGCTCTGCATAAGCAAAAGTGGCTCCTGTAATCCAGTGATAGTCCAGAAATGAGCAGAAAAGGGGGTCCTCATGATCACTTTAATTTGTTGTTGCTGAGGGCACCGTTTGGTGAAGCTTCATTCCATATATGCTTGATAATAAAAACTTAAATGTAAAAAGAAATCCCAACAAACAAACAAAAAACACACTGGAAGTTTTGAAGAAATCCATGTTCTTGGTCAGTTAACTACCATGACTCTTGTTTATATACATTTCCAAATGTTGCCTAATTAAGCCAACCCCCAAAATGGGGAAAGCTAATCAGTTTTCAGATAAAACAATCCCACAGCATCCTTGTTAAATTGCCAGTGGTGACAGCTGATGGAGCGAGCGCTGCCTGTGTGGATGTTGCTTACTGTGTTACTGTACATGATGATGGGATAACACATTGCTGCAAAGGGAGCTGCACTGCGAGTGGAGAAACAGTTTAGATTGCCAGGCTGCTGATGCAAAGGCTTTCAGGTCTTCTGCAGCCGCTAACCACCCTCAGGGAGGGAGGTCCTGAAAAACAAGAGGGAGGAAGAGGGATGTAAAACAGCTGTTGCTGCGTTGGCACCTGCTTGGGATGGCTCTCGTTCCACAAGGTCCCACCTCGGTGGTTTTGAGTCCTGCACTTGGACCTGCTGCTGTCCCCAGGGCTCCCCCTCAGCTCTGTGCTGCCACGTGTTTGGGGCAATGAGTGTAAAGGTGTTTATGCAGTGTTAATCTGCTTGTCCCACGGTTGGTGCTCCTGTAACCCTTCCTTTCCTTTCCATCCCTTTAGGACTTCTCACATATTTCGTCTGAGTTTCAAAACAGTGTTGGGCCCCGTTCGCCTGGTGCATCAAACCCCCCAGGAAGCAGCGAGTGGGACAACGACTACCCCAGCAGAGAGTGTGGGATTAACCACTGCAGGCCAGTAGACAAAATAGGACATTGCTCATGTACTTGATGTTATCTGACCTGTGACAGTGTGTGACAGCTGAGAATCTGTCCTAAAACGTACCACACGTTTGCGGGCTAGTTATGGTCAATGAGGTTCAAGGCTTCCTCTTCTCTCTAGGCTCACTGAAGTGATGCTATGGAAGCACAGAGCTTAAAAATCACAAATTCTTCATTGGGCATGAAGAGGTTTCCTTTCTTTGTGCATCCATCCTATTAGGAAGAGATGAGTTTGTTGCATTTCCCTCTGGAGCAGGCCAGGGAAGCCGTCCCCCAGGCAAAGTCCCCAGAGGTTATGGTCATGTCCGTAAGCAATGTCCTTCTGCTCCTAAAGTGATTGCTTTTATTGCTGAGGCCACAACCTCCTGTAGCTTATTGGTCCCTTATTGGTCCTGGGGTTTCACCAGGTCAGGGTACAAAACCTCGTCCTGCTGAGTGTTTGGCCCCTGCCCCTAGCAGGAAAAGGCCACAGACCGATGCACAGACCTCCCTGCTCATGCCCTATGAGCTCTGGCATGAATGTCCCTCACACTGATCCAGCACAAGGGTCCCTTCAATGCTGCTTGAATTCGCGGATAACTAAAAACATCAGGATAGTCTCAAAGTGGGGGAACAGCGCAGATGTGAAAGCCATTTACAGCCTCAGCTCATCCACTGCTCGTGGCTCAGCAGTAGCAGTTTGGAGACAGCTATTGTGCTCTGTAAAACAGGCACGTGGTCTGCTGGGGGAGCAGGTAGGGAAGGAGGCATGGTAGCTTCTGAGTATTGTTTGATTTGCTTCAAGTACTGGAACACAGTGCTTTCACTGGAGATAATAGCAAGCACCCAGTCTTTTCAGAGCACAGCTCCCACCGGTGCCAGCAGTGCACTTACAATTGCTGGGCTGGGCACAGACTGTACAGACATTTATTTCTTTCAGGGAAATAAATAACTTGCTGAGCCATTAGAATATCGCTGCTATCTGCCTGTCTGAGGGTGCTGGGCTGCGTGGATCCTTCTGGGCTCTGCCAGCCGCCTTCACATGGTCCTTCCCCAAGCCTCTCAGACAACCCGAAGGATGTCTGGGACCCGATGGCAAAAGCTGGTTTAGATGCTATGGGCAAAATACTAAATAATAATACTACTTGTAGGGTTGTGGCAAGTGGATCCCAGTTTCCAAAGGGCCTGGACAGAGGCAGCTCCCACAGACATTAGCACTCCCCCAGGAAATAAGCATTGCTGTTTAGAGGATCAGCAGGGAAAACTCTCAGCAGGGAAAACTCATGTGGCTCGCTCTGCAAATCCCACTGCTGATAACGTGGGGCACTCTAGAAAGGGGTGAAACACTCCTGTAGTAGGCAGGACTGAGTTTTGTGTTGCTAAAACAAGCTCTGTGACATCTGCCCGGAGTGCTGTACTGTAGGCAAAGGGCCCATGCAATTCATGATCAAAGCTCATGCATTTCATGCCTTTGTCACAGCAGAAATATTGAATTTCATGGGTTTATCGCAGCTTCCTGGGAGGAAAAAAATCATTTTAAAACCAGACAGATTATGCAGAGACTTCCAGATAATTATTAGAGTAGATTACAGCAATGAACTCAGATGGATATGGATCAGTGCTGCAAAGAGTGCTTAGTGTACCAAAAAATGCCATAGTCTGTTAGGGAAGGAGCCCAGCTCCCCTGGCTAGAGACACAGGAGCTGCTCATGTTATTGCAGAGCCCAGTGCATTGGCAGTGCCAGCACCTCCTGCTAGCCCCCTGTATTTGCTGCCTAAGCCCATGCCCTGTGCTGCTTGCAGCATCAGCAGACATTTGTAGGACTGCAGCCCCAGTGTGCCTTGAGGTTACTCTTGTGTCCAGAAAAGAGACAATCTGGTGCTCATCATCTCCCCATCCTGTTTGCTTTCTCCAGTGTTCTTAGCACTGATTTGCAAGTGATGCTCCAAGTTGCCCCTGGGGCTCCTCTGTGGCACCTTGCCATGAGCGGGGCGTGAGGGGTGTGGGGTGAGTGAGGGGTGTGGGGTGAGCGCTGTGCTAAGGGCCCCGGCAGTCAGCAGGGCCTGGGCAGAGCATGGGAAAGGGAAGGCATTCTTGGGTTGGACTCCTCAGCACCGCTTTAGGTATCACTGGGAAGTCTCTGCATCATGTAACTGCCCATTTCAACCTCAAAACTGCATTCGTCTTAATTGTAATTTAAAGCAGCCAGCACTCTGAGGAGTGCAACTACCTGGCAAGAAAAGGGATTATTTTCTAGTGTGATGTGGCTCAGCCACAGTCCTGGGTTCCTGAAAGAGGAGGTACTGAGACCCCCAGCACCAGGCAGTCAGCTCTCCATGTTAGGATTTTTATTTCACATCCCACCTCAGTATTTATTCAGCTCCCAACATGCATTGGCACTGGGTTAGCTGGGGTAAAGCCTCCCTAATGCTACATTTTCTTTCATGTTTGTCATGCAGGTGACTGCTGAAAAACTAACAGGGTTGTCTTTCTGTCCTTCCCTATCTAATAAGGGAACTGCTGTAGGGTTTGGGGTTTTTCCCAGCCTACCAGTCTTGGTTAAGATGCCACTAAATGACATTTCCTACCTTATGCCCCTCCAATTCTAGGATCCTGTGAGCAGACACCCCTTGATTCATAAATCAGCCATGTTAGAGAGGGTTTTAAATGTCTCTTAGCCCATCCTCTCCCCATTCTTAATGATTTTCTGCTTGCTGACTTCCATCCAATTTTCCTAGCTCTTTCTGGGCTTAAGCCCAAGCTGTCCTAGATTGCTAGCAAAGACATGGGTAGCATTTCTCAGTTCTTGCTTAGTATATAACTATCACTTCCCACAAGCAATTGTAGCATATGATTTTATTGCTTTTTTTTGCCATCCTATCACAACCTACTTACACAGTCCCCTGTCTCCCTCACCTGACAGCCTTATTCTCACTCACTCTTTCCTGCTGAATATACCTGTGTTTTGCAGTGACTTTCTCCAGGGGAACTAGCTCACTTGTATCAAGGGTGCAGCTTGGTTTACAACCGCTTGTAAATCTTCCCTCATTCCTCGTAGCACCTCACTCATTTCTCCTCATCACCTTCTGATTACAGCTCTTTCTGTACCAAAACTGTCCTCAGGGGTTTCACTTAGATTTGTTTCCTGGCGTTTGGGTATCTTGGTGATAGCACTGAGCTGGATTCATCTATGTTCTTCCACTCCTTCGCAAGGCAGGGATCAGGTTCTTTTGGGGTACCATCGTTCAGCAGCTTTTCTCCCTTCTTCCCACTCTTCTCTGTGCTAAAAGACAGGATGCTCTCAGTTCCACCCTGTCCAGATGCACAAAACATGTACAGCCACTTCATCCAGACACTTAGAACCTCACTAATTCCTGCTAATGATGAAGTGATCCTCTCCAAATGGGGGAACTTTCCAAATCAGAAACTAAATGAACAAACACTGTCAAAAGGCAAGGATAAACCCTCACAAATGCACTTAGTTGGGATTCAATTATTTATGGCAATACTTTTTAATGAACTAGGAAATGTTCCGCGGCATATTTTGTAAAATTAATGAAGTTTTAGTACTGGAATACCTCACTGCTACTCAGTGGCATTAAATCTTTGCTGAGTGCAGGAGGGAAGACTGCATTTTAAATGCAGATTGTACAGTGTGGAGATTAACGAAGTGCAGACTCTTCTGTGCTCTATCAGAAGACAGCTCTATCAACAAGAGCATTACCTTGCTCTCTGCTATTTCCCTAGTATTCTGCTCACACTGGGATCTCCCAAAGCTTCTTAATATTCTTCACCACCTTTTAAGGCCAAGATGCCTTTACAGAGCCAACAATGTTTCCACCAGGTCTGGGTAGATGATGAAGCCCACTAAAATGCCTGGATTTCCACACAAAGCCACATTAGGATGTCAGCCAGGGGAGAAGGACGTCAGCCACTCCTCCCTGTGCTGTGTCTGGGAAAAAAAGAGCATCTGGGCTCCCTTGCAGGGCACTGCTGAGAGCAATAGGGAGGGCTGAAGCACCAGGTATTACAGACAGGGACGGGAGTGGTGATACCTACTGCAGACCTTGCTGTAGAGCCATCCACACGCGGGGCACCTCAATGGTGCAAGCTGGATCCCTCTCCAGGACACGCCTGGATCTCTGGAAATCAAAGTCTTTGCTTTGATAATGTGATTTATTCAAGATCTGGTGGACCAGGGATATGCAGAGCACACAGCCTGGCTGCTCTCCCACCTGCCCTCCTCCATAGCATCCTGCAAGTAAGGCAGTGCTGTAGTCTTCTTGGGTTCCTTGTACCTCCTGATGTCTTCATCAGACCTGCAGGAAAGGCCAGCTAATCCTGCTGTCTCAAGCCATTTTTCCTCACTTCCTGATCATTAGGTTTTCTAGTTGTGCTTATTTTGGGAGAGGAGGAGAAAGGCATCAAGAAGGTGGTGTCTTCTGCTCTTGTGCTCCTCAACTGTCAACCTGATGTCAGTTAGTTATCCTGGACACCCTCAAGTATCTTCAGGCATAAGCCTCTCAGTCATATTTTTGAGAACCCTAATCCTTACACAGTTTCAGAATGACAGATTTTACCCAAAACCAAGTGTATATTACCTGAAGCTCCTTGGCTTAGCCTAAGGACACCAGTGACCAAGGGGCTGATTCCAGGCACAGTACTCCACAGCATGATGGTGGACTTGGTACCAGCATCACACACATGTGCTCTGCAGGGAAATCCAGAGTTGGTCTCCCCAGCAACCCTGGCAAGAGCAAAATTCAGCTACAGGAAATAATTTATGGCTTAGACTTGACTGTTGAAATTCAGGAAGAGCTGCAATCACACCAGGCTCTTAGTCCTACATGTCTTCTGCTTGGTTCACCTCTGCACACCCCACCCTCAGTGCAGACCACTATGCTTTGCATGATGGAGTGCCATAAGCTCCATGGCAAGGCTGGAAACAGGCGTGTGATCAGGTGTGCAAATGGTCATTTCAGCTCCCCCTGGGTGACTTCCTGGCTGTTTCCCTGCGCATCTCACCCCTTCTGCCTCTCCTTTCTCTTACAGCATGCTGCCAAGGGACAAGGCACTCTACCTCACCTAAAACTCAACATCTCTTTTTGAGGAGGCTCAGATGAAGGACACTGGAGAGGGTCTATCTTACAGACTACCCGGAGAGGCACCGAGCAAGTCGTACGGACGAGAGAGCTACCACTGCACCTCGTCGCTGGCTTCGTTCCCAAGCTCTAAGAGCAGTTTCCTTTCATTATTTTTGAACTCTAAAGTCTACTTTCTGTGGAAGCCCAAAACCTCATAAATCATGAACAAAACAAAACAAAAAATAATAAAAAAATAAAATAAATAAACACAAAACCACAAAAAAAAATACCGAAACCCCAAAGCCAACCTAAGGACACCATCTTTCTGCTTGCCATCAGCTTAGCTACAGGCTATTTTCCTAGTGAACTGCTTTTAGACACAGTGTAGGCCCAGGTCTGGTGTCCTACAGCATTAGGCCAGCTCAGTAGGAGGATGCACTCTTTTGACTTGCTAACAGCACTAAACTTTGTGCAAGAAAATGTGAAGTTTGTGTGAATATTGTACATGCAAAGGCCTTGGATGTCTGGCAAAAAAAAAAAATTACAAAAAATAATTAAAAACTATTGCTAGGTAGGTGGGGGGAGAGAGCAGAAGGCAAAATATGAGAGAAAAAATGTGAAAAAGATCATGAAAATATAATTTGTTGGATAGTTGTAAGTAGTTTACTAAGTGTTTTAGAGCTGTGCTAAAGACATCTTTAAGATTTTTTTGTGAAAAAAATTAGTAGTTTACTTTATAGTAAAAGCATTTTATATTAATTGTAGCACATTTTTTAGTTATACATAGAAGTGTATAAAAAAAACCAACAAAAAAAAAAAGCCTGCCAAACTTGTTTCTATTATTTGTACAGCAAGAAATGGACAATTTATATCCATGTTGTATGGCATTATTATATTTTTTCTGCCATATGTCCATCTATTTAAAAATTGCTGACAATGATTTTTGTCTATTTATGAAAAAAATTAGAGAGCATAATTACAGTTTCTCATAAGGTGCATTTTTGGGGTTTTTTTATTTTTTATTTCGTTGGTGCTGCTTTCGCAGCGCCCGGCACATTCGGTTCACAATGCTTATCTTACCTTTCTTTATAATAAAACATATGAAAAGTAGAACTGAACCAGTCTGTCCTTATTCTGGGGGCACCCCCTGGAATTGTCCTGCCCAGCGATGTCCAGGAGTTATCCTCCTCAGCTTTCCCATCCCTCACTCCCCTCCCATCACTTCCTCACTTGGTTTTTCTTTCATTTTCCTGTAAAATGCCAACTTTACACTCAGCAGAGGGAACTTTCTCAAGCAGCAACTTGTTGCCTGATGCAGTTCCTTAAAACTTTATCCCATACCCCAGCAGCCCTCTCGACCCTCCTCCCTTCTGCCAAATGACCCTACAGACATGGGGGTCATCAAGCTTCCTGGTGGCCACCAGCTATGCCCACAAGAGCCCCATTTCCAGCTTTCCCTGGGAAGCCTGGATGAGAAGGACATGAGAAGGATGGAAAGTTCAAATGGTGTAAAAATAACTGTCCATCTTAGGGGACCCCGTGACAAGGAGGATATGGAGCTGTTGGAGCAAGTCCAGAGGAGGCCGTGAAGTTGATCTGAGGGCTGGAGCCCCTTTGCTCTGGAGCCAGGCTGGGGGAGCTCGGCTGGCTCAGCCCAGAGAAGGGAAGGCTGCTTCTGGGGAGAGCTCCGAGCCTTTTTCCATCCTTTGAGGGGTTCCAGGAGAGCTGGAGAGGGGCTGGTGCCAAGGGCAGGGAGGACCAGACCCAGGGGAATGGTCTTCAGCTGCAGGAGGACAGATGGAGAGGGGCTGGGAGACAGAAATCGTTCCCAGGGAGGGAGGAGGCCCTGGCCCAGGGTGCCCAGAGAAGCTGGGGCTGCCCCTGGATCCCTGGCAGGGTTCAAGGCCAGGCTGGATGGGGCTTTGGGCACCCTGGGCTGGTGGGGGTGTCCCTGCCCATGGCACACATGGCACTGGGGGGGCTCTGAGGTCTCTGCTCACCCAAACCAGTCTGGGGTTCTCTGAAATGACACAGCTTGAGCCTCCTGCCTGGGGGAACCTGTTAACACACCATTTTAAGCCCATTTGTCTCAGCACATCCTGTCATTAACTGTCAATTAGCTAAGGCCTCATTTCTTGCAGTGAGCATTTAAATGGGAACCAAGCGGGGACACAGCTTTATTTCTCATGTAACTTGGGACATTGGGTCTCCTTCAGGTCCAAGTGCCGCCACTAAGATCCGTTTTTTCTCCACTGCTGCCATCTATGGTGAAAGTGCCCTTAACATTTCTGTTCTCCAATGACTTGAACTGTTCCAAGCTTTCAGGCCATTTAATAGGCCAGGGAAGAGCTCACCCTTAAGAGTTAGGGGGATTTTTGATGAGGTAAAGGGCTGGTTTTGTGACATAATGAAATGCTACAAGAAGTTGCTGCCATGCCCTGTGCCCGTTGCACTGAGCCCCCATCAGAGTACCAAGCCTCAGGTCTTGCTGGCCTGCAGGCCACTGGACAGGAGAAGTAATGTAGTGGGAGTTGTAGCTGACATCTGCTGTAGCATCTTCCCACACACCCTGCTGGCACACCAAACAAGACCTACCCAAAAATCCAGCGCAGAAGCTGCCAGCTCTGGATGGGGCAATGGAAAAGACCTTCAGAGATGGAAGGGTGGTCTGGGGCATGGTGGGTTTGGACCAAGCAGTGCCCAGCAGATCACTGATGCCATGAAAAGCCAAAATAAGAAGCTCACTAGCCTCTGTGACTATTAAGCCAGTACTCTTTATTGCAGCACTGGGCAGCACAGGTGATCGCTCCTCCTAATGTGTGAAGGGTCAGTTACACAGCGTTTATACAAGACATATATGCATATTCATAATATATTCATAGGGTTTCCAAGAAATGGTTGGGGTTTTCCATGATGAGAGCTCATTATCACCCACTCTAGCATGAGCACTACAATCTCTTGGTAGTCTTCAAAGGCATTGAATGGTCGTGAACCCCTCTTCATCCCAGGTCCTTTTGGTGAGCTTCAGATTTTGTCTCCCTAACAAAGCCAGGGAGCTCTTTCTGCAGCCTCGAGGCACCTCCTGTTCTCCTTCCTCTTTATCACTCCCATCTCAGAGATAGGTTGCTTCTCCTGAGGTATCACAGTGCACACCACGTGCTAGCATTGGAGTCCCTTAGGCAGAACTGTGCACACCCTTTAGAGAGGTAGTTGCTGGCCAACTAATATTAATCATGTGCCCCCGCTTCATCACACTGGATGCTGGGACAGATGGAGATCAAGGCACCATGGCAAGGGACAGCAAGTCCCTGGAGCTGCAGGACCCAGTAGAGCCTCGCAGAAATCCAGGCAGGTCACAAACTCCTGCAATCAGCCTGACCTAAAACCTATGTCCTCCTCCACTTGTGAGGCCATGGCAGTGTTACTGCAAGGCAAGTGAGTGGCAGTCCTCTCTGCTAAGAACATTTGCCTTCTCAGGCTGAGAGAGACATGAAATCAAGATGTAACTCTGAATCAGCTTTCATTAGAGCAGTTACACTTTTAACCCCGAGCTTCCTGCTCTCTGCAAGTATAAACAGAAATGGTGCCTGTTCCTTCTCCCATTGACCATGGTGACTCTACATTTTCTTCTGGTCTAAGCACAGCAAAATCTCACCAACACAGTGTAACAGCTGTGGAGATAAGCAAGCTTCTGGATGAAGCTATAAATGTGGGACTCTTCCTCGCTGGTGGCCAGCATAATGCTGTGAAGGTCCCTTTTTATCTCTGTAATCTTGAGACGTTGGAAAATAAAACAAAGAGCATAAGAAACCTTCCTGAGGAGCAGCACGAGCAAGAGCACCTCAGCCCAGTTTGGCTAGGTAGTAAGGAGCAGGTAATTAACTCTGCAATATCTCAGAATCTCCTGAGTTGGAAGGGACCCATAAGGAACATCAAGTCCAACTTGATGTTGCAATCATTCAACTGGGGGTGGGTGGGGGAGAATAGGACACTAAAACCTACCCTGATAACCCTGATAAATCACAGCAAGGAGATAGGACTTTATGAAACGTTAAGGGATTTTGTGTGTAGCAGGTAAGTGGCCCTGAGAGACTGCAATCACCAGGAAGCGGTTTCCAGCCCAAGGAGGAGGTGTGGAAGAGGCCTTCACTGGAAGTATTGCACTATCCCAGGTCCCTGTGCTTTCTCTTCTCAGAAGGACGGTGCCTGTCCAGGATGCCCAGCTGCCTGCTCCCAGCAGGCACCCTGGGCTGCCTTGTCTTTTGTGTGGCCGTGGCACTGGTTTCAAAGCCATTTGAAAGCCCTCACTGAGCAGGTCTCCTCTGTTGATGGGACCACAGTGCAGGGACCCATTGAAAGGCGACCGTGCCAGTTCAGGATTAACCCATACTTCTAATGACTTTCTAGCCACCCTACCTTAGCCATTTCTGCTTATGCACAGACAGGCAATGGCAAAGGGCTGGTGGCTGCTGGAGGGTGGCCATGGAGAACACAGCAACCCATCTCCAGCCACGAAAGCTGCCTTGGGGATGCAGGGCAGTTGGCTATTACAGAGCCTGGGGCATTAATAAGAAATTGTTAGATGATCCAGACTGCTTTAATCCCTACTAATCTCTCAAGTCGCACTATGGCAGCTGTGCTTAAATGGTATTCCAGCTGTCAGCCAATTGTTTTGGACCTGGAATTGCTCCAGGGAAGCAACTGGGAGCCAAGCCTCCCATCCACCACCACGGCTGGTTCACAAAACACACCCGCTCTCCACTAATAGGTCCAGCCCCAGCCCTGCACAAGCAAGGGCAAGCATCCCAGGGGCAATGGGCCAGGCAGTGATGGTGTGGCCAGGTGAACCTTGCCTTGGTCTGAACCCTCAGTCTGTTAGTAGCATTAGTAGAAAAGGTGATAGCTGGTCCTCAAGAAGCCATCCAATCTCCTCATGCACCTCAGGGCAGGGTCAGCTCTGCCTAAACCTTGCCCATGTGCCTAACCTCCCTTTAAAAACCTTTACATTGCAGGCAGATAATCTAAATCTCTCTCCCTACAAAGCAAATCCCTCGCTTTTGAACACAGGGAAGGATTTATTGCATTCCTTGTTGTAGTCATTTTTCCTGTATTTGGAGAAGGATATTGGCATCTCCTCTCCTCCCACCCAAGCAGTTGTGATTGGGGAGGTTGTGTTCCCAGGCAGGACAAGCTGCAGCGCTTCCACTTCCAGTCAGTAAGCACCAACTAGATCCTCGAAAGGCTCCGAAACAGCTTTGGGGCAGGGGGCTTGCAGGGCAGACGTGTCCTGTGATGTCATGGGGGAGGCAGGACCAGGCAGGTGTTCCCAGGCATCCCAGCGTGGAGGGAAGGCAAGAGGCACTGGGCAGGGAGAGACCTAGCTAACTGTCTTTGGTTTACGAAGACACAATTAGCAGCACTGCAGGATGTAGCAAATCTCACCAGCAGGATCTAGGTGGTGTTAACCCTTCAAGCACAAGGACTCAGCCCTCTGGGCCAGCCCACGCAGCCCCAGGAGGGATGGGATGGGACGGGATGGGACAGGATGGGATGGGACAGGCTGGGACGGGACGGGACNATGGGATGGGATGGGATGGGATGGGATGGGATGGGATGGGATGGGATGGGACAGGTTGGGTTGGGATGGGATGGGATGCAACAGGATGGGACAGGATGGGATGTCTCCAGACAGAGATGCCTGGTGCACATGGAAACGGTGATACCCATCAGCATCCACTGGGATACAGCCTCCTGTGCACCAAGGGTGTGCAGGAAGGACCTGGTCTTTCCCTGTGGTTTCACTTTAGGCTCCACCTCGAGCTGCATCCATGGCACAGGCCCATGGCCACAAATGCCCCCACAGCACTAAGAGGACACTTTGTCACATGTGTGTTATTAGTATTAAGATGACAGAATGGAAGGGAAAATGGTCCTGACAAGCAGTATTGAGAACTTTATGCAAGAAGGATCAAAGGAAAGGACATAATTTGACAAATCCCAGGTCCCTGACAAGTGCAGCACATGGTAGGAGCAGAAGTCCTGTGCCAGCCCCAGTGAGGTCCTGGTTCCCAGCTGAGGGCAGCTTTGCCCCTAGGCAAGTGTCCCCATTCCCAAGGGTCCCACTGGGGCTGGGGCTGCTGTGTGGTGCTGGTGGTGAGAGCAATGGTCCTTGCTGTGCTCCTGCTAGAAGCAGAGCGGTCAGACACAGCAAGTCCCTGGTGAAGGAAACACGCTGCAGCACTGGGCATGTCATGACTCTTGGCATGCTGTGACTCTTGCAACAGTGTTGGAACCCCCATCCTCAGGCTCAGCAGTACCCTGCAACTGGGAAAAGTGGTTGCAGGTCAGACCCAGCATCAGCTGCACAGCACCTACAGCTCATCACCCCAGACCTACCAGTGCTTCATCATTGAACTCTTCCACCTGTGTCACAGCCCAGCTCATTGGGGCAGACTTGTGTTGATGGGGTCCTCGCTGCACGGTGCAAGTGGCTGCAGAAGTTGGGATCTGAGCCTCATCAGCAGGACCTGGTGGCTTTGCCTGCCCTCTGCCCAGCACTGTTACACCAGGTGATGGAAAAGCATCACCCATCAAGCAAACACAACGTGATGCAGCTTTGCCATCATCTTTCATCATGCCATCATCACAGAAGGGCCTAAAAGTGAGACTTTGCGGCAACGTACCGGTCAGTTTGCTCCCTTTCCATGAGCACCAGACTGCAGAGGGTTTGTGTGGCCCAGCCCAAAATGCTCAGCATCACCTCAGCAGCTGATCACAGGGTGCAGGAGAAGTACTTACTCTGACATACAAGGAGAGTAAGATTATCATTTTGAGCGATGGTTTTTGAAGCAGAGAGATGAGAGGAACAATAGTTCTTCAGCATTAAATACTGTGCTGTCCAGAAGGGTAACTGAGAGTCAGATGTGAGATCAGATGTTTCATCACTGTATCCACAGTTTGTCTTGACTTTCAACTGCAATTTGCTAAATCAGCATAATACCTGGCACAGTAATTGCTGTAGATGTTATTCCTGCTGGGGTTACTTTATTACACTGCAAGCACATTAGAGGGCTTTCTGTGGCTCTGCCATTACTGTGTGTAGGGACCGAAGGTCAAATAATGCAGAACTTAGGAGGTGGCTATTTTTGTAGATAATATTGGTGAGCTCATTTGCAGGTATTTGTGCAGCTGAATGATTTTTTGCTCAGCAGTGCTCATCTTCTCCATCCCAGCACCTCCAGGGCTACTGCCAACTCGCTGCCTCGCTTTTCTGAATGTGTTTATGCTCCCATCACAGCACTAAGGCAGCAAAAGGCTGGGAACCCACCAGGGAGTCTCTGCTCAGGATTTTGCTGTTTCCCTAGGTAGTACGTTACCTACTGCTCCTTTGCCTGAGTGGGATGATCCAATTTCCTAGACCAAAAAGATGCTGAGGACCCTGTGGGATGTGAGCAGACACTGCTCACCATCCCATACCCCTTGGTGTGGAAAGCCTGGGCTCTCAAAGTCCCCTACCCCTCTCCTTGCCAAGGTCCTCATGGTCTTCATGCCCTTGCCTGTGCAGATTGCCTCACGTTCCTCATGCCCTGAGGCCCTGGTCACATCACGACTTGGAGCCTCCGCTCTCACAGCTCCTGGCCCAGAGGTCCCCTCAGCCTGCGCCACCATCCAGCCACCAGCACCACACCTCTGCAGTGATTGTGGCCACGATGGGTGGAGACATCTAGACCAGCTTTAGGATGGGGATAAAGGAGAAAGTAATGAAAGGAAAGGCCAATCCGTGGCCCATGTGCATCATAGCCTGGTGGTGTGTAGGGGGGGGCGGTGTCAGAGTATCCTGTGTTGCACTCTGACCCACCCAACTCTCCAGCACCAACTGCAAACTCACTCACATAAAAGGATCACAGGTGACAAATACATCCCCTGGTGGGATCCTTACCCCAAAACATCCCCCCAAATCATCTCCCAGCATCCTCACCCAGGGACAGTAGGAAGGACCAGGAGATGCTGCAGGACTGCCCACAACCCCACTTTTAAGGTCAGACAGGCCGGGCACCCACAGCTACCAGAGGTTGCTGGTGGGACTCAGTCACAGCAGCAGAGCGCAATTCCTTGCCCTGGAATCACATTGAAGTTTTATTATGAAGGAAGCCTCTTGCACTGCAAGTCTGTGGGAAAGAGTAACACTTTTACTGCTCTTCAGTATGTAATTAATGTACGTTTCATTGCTTTCCAGATGAGTTTTTGGTCACAGGAGATAGTTATGACTACAAAATGACAGTTACTTTTGATGGGGTAAAGACTAGAGGTCAGTGTCTCCTGCAAAGCCACGAGGCCACATGCTTGTGCCCTGCAATCCCATCTCCATGGGGCTGGTGCTTGTGAAGGGAAGGCAGAGAGTGGAGCTGCCTGGATCTGGCACAGGGATGTGCGATCAAGGCAGCAATACCACACTCACAGAAACCCTGCGGTTTGAAGTGGTTCATAGGGTCAGCCTGGAGGAAATGAGCAGAACAAACCCACCTGTTAGAGGCATCGCCAGTCTGGTGACGATTTACCAGTACAAAAACAACAAGACTGCAAAGCCTGAGATGCATCATCTGTCCTAAAGGGTCTGTCAGAGCTCATCCTTGTCTTCTTACACCCCTCTGCCCTGTGCCCGAGCATCCCTGCCCCACAGCACCCACACTGCTGGGACACCCAGCTGGGGTTGTTCTGCTCCTCAGCCGCTCCTATGGCTCCCAACCAATGGGGGAACAAAAAAATGCCACCAATCAGTGGTAAATAGCAGAAAATCTGTAAGGCCTGTTGGTCTATGAGACATATCTGGGCAGAAATGGCAATTCCCCCATAGATTTCCTTCTGATCACCCACGGGCTGGTCATGTCTCACCATGGTTGTGTCTGGGGAATATGTCTCCCTCCATCCCCAACTCAAACCCACACTTCAGCCCTATGAGGAACACTGGAACCACTGCTCACACCCTACACCTGATGGCAGCAAGTGGCCGAGGAGGGGTGACTGGAGAGAGCCACGTGGGCTTTCGGACCCCTCTCAGCTGCTGTCAGCTTCATGCAAGATCCCTCCGCGCCCCGCGCAGCGCCGGCAGCAGGAGTCTGGAAGCCGGATGCCGAAAGTCAGGCTGCTTCTCTCCATCCCATCAGGGCACACATGTAACATGAAATCACTTCTGTTTCCTGATGAGGAGCTTGTAACTCCCACAATAAAGAGGAGGGCTGGAAGAAGTCCCAGGGATTTGGGATTTCTCCAGGAGACAGAATGGCTTGGGGGAAGTTAGCAGAGAAACAGGATAAAGGCATTTGAGAACATATTGAACCTTTTTTCCTTTTTCTGGAACACAGACACTCGCTAGATACTGTCTCCGGAAGCACTGCACTGCAAGTAGATTTATTGGCTTGGAGCACAGTTTATACTAAATTTTTTCTCTAGCAATTTACACAAAATATTTCTGTAGTTATGCAGGGAGTTTTTGTAATTAGAGTCTTATTTGACTGCTTTAATTGTGGCTAGTCTTTTGCCAGAGGGCTTGTGTAGTACTACCCCTCACAGGGCTTGTGCTGTCTCCCTCTCACCTGAGTGGTACAGAGGGAAAAAAAAAGGTCTCAAGCATTCTCCCTGTTTCCCTGCCAGCACTTTGGAAATGGCACAAGGAGAGGCTCTTCCAGCTTCTAAAATTACCAAAGGAAAAAGGTGGGACAGGAAAGACTTGAAGGCCTTTTCCACCCTGAAAACTCATCTCCTGGGAGTTTCTTGCATCATCTCGGTCCGTGAGTGAGCGCTGTGAAGGACCACAGCTTTCCTGCTCTCCCTAGGGATACCCAGCCTGTAAACTGAGGCTGACACCCGGAGCAAGTCACACCGCTGCCCTGGCCATGGGCAAAATGAGCCTCAGCCCACCAATGGTCCCACTCACCATGCTTACACAAGTGGGCAAGTCCCAGCAGTGTTCACAGGGCATCTGGCTCTCTCCCTGGGCCATCTGAACACCAAGAGAAGAAACAGCTGAATATCTTGGTTTGAATAATTGGAAAGCAATCTAAAGTTGTCGCAAAACAAATGCACAGTTCCCCTTTTACAGGTTAGGAAGCGTTCATTTCTTAAAGCCCCTCAGTAATTCAAGACTCCTAATCAAGATTTTCATGTTCTGGGTTGTTGGGTTGTAGTTTTAGGTCTTTTTTCTTTGACCCCTTCATAACACTGAATGCATTAAAGCAAGTAATGCTCAAGAATTGATTTCTTTTCATTTCTCTGCACTGGAATGTCTTGACACTTCACTTTTTTACTTTCCAAGTTGCCATTTTTCCACAGTTGCAGGCATTATTTAAAGCTATAGAGTTGAAAAGACTCAAAAGCCTGGAGAGAGTAAGTCTCCTCTTCCCTATAAACATTTGCCATCCATCTCCTTGTGTTCTCATTTTTGGCACGGAGAGAGAAAGAGAGAAACGAAAGGGAGAGAGAAGGGTGGAACTGGAGACATGAATAATTTCTCCTTTCTCAAAACCCAAAATGAAAAGAAAATGTGAATACAGAATGAGACATAAACCATAAATTTTTTTTCTTTCATCTAGAAATTTCCCATGAAAAGATAATAATGCACCTCTACCACATCCTTATCTTCAGTTCCCATGACGCACAGATCCTTTCCCTCACACCCAGGTAGGAAGGCTGGGGACTGCAGAGCCTCCCAGGGAGTGAGAGGAATCCTTTGGGGTGTCTGTTGTTCTGGATTTCCACAGGCATTAGCACTCTGGAGGTATGGTCTCTGCAGGATGCTCCAGGTAGGGCAGCCACACAAATAATCAGTCCAGGTCTTTAAGAGAGGAGCACAATCAAAATGGGTCATTTCTTCCAGGCTTGGATATTCTCCTCGGGGCACCCGTTGCTTCGTTAGAGTGAACAGTGTAATACTGCCTGTTGCAGGTGGGAATAGTTAAATTCTGCTTGACGTCGGACCGGAAAGAGTGCTTTCTGTAGGACATAACATGGCAGAGCCTCAGCCCATCTACAAGTTCTGCGCCCACACCCCTCACCAGGCTCAGTGACAGCAGCCAGATGGGTGGCGCCCCTGCACAGTTTAGCAGGGCAGGGGCTTAGCTGTGTAACCACAGAACCGGCTTCGGCACAGCCTGCGACGAGCATGCAGGAGCCATCACAGAGTATTTACCTGGAGTATTGTGTCCAGTTCTGGGCTCCCTGGTATAAAAAAGACAGGGACCTCCTTGAAAGAGTCCAGAGAAGAGCGACAAAGATGATTAAGGGCCTGGAGCATCTCCCCTGTGAGGAAAGGTTGCATGAGCTGGGCCTGTTCAGCCTTGAGAAAAGAAGCCTGAGAGGGGATCTGATCAATGGTTATCAATATGGGAAGTGTGGGACACAGGGGGACACGGGCAGCCTCTTCTCAGTGTCTGTGGGGACAGAACAAGGGGCGATGGCCTCAAGTTGGAGCACAGGAAGTTCTGCACCAGTATGTGAAAGAACTTCCTGGTGAGGATGAGGGAGCCCTGGGACAGGCTGCCCAGGGGGCGTGGAGTCTCCTTCTCTGGAGATATTCCAGACCCATCTGGATGTCAACGTGTGTGACCTGTCCTAGGGACCCTGCTTTGGCAGGGGGTTGGACCCAACGATCTCTGGAGGTCCCTCCCAACCCCTACAATTCTATGATCCTATGATTCTATGATCATCAGCCGCTGTCCAGGCTCCACGAGCCTGCCTGTCCTTAAGTCACGCTCTATATCTAGCCCCACTGATTGCTCAGGGTGCTCCCCAAAACCCAAGCTTACGTGACTACGGGTACAGCGGCGCAGCCTGAATGCTACAGGCCTGGTTCCACATGCACTGCAAGGAGCACATGACCCGCGGTGCTTTCGGTGGGTTTTCAGATCAAGCCGGCTTTAAGCTGCAGCGTGGTTAACTTCTGAGCACCCTGGTTTTCAAAACGCCAGCCTTGCCGAGCCAAACCAGAGATCCCCACACACTGGTGGGCACTGACCACAAAGTTCAGCCCTGTTCACACACTCAGGCAGTAGGTCAACACACGGTCACCCCACCAAAATGTGCTGGTGCTCCCAGCTCTGCCTGGTGCTGCAGGGCTCGGTTTCACTGCTGTGTTCCGGGCTCTTGCACAGAGCACTGCTCAGCAGCAGCTCATCCGAATGGACAAGGCAGGCCAGACGTCATATGGCCTCCATGCTGAGAAAGGTGGAGCACACAGAGCTCCTGAAGCTCCCTGGTGCTTTTCTGCACAGCATGTTAAGGAAATTGGTTCATTTGGGGAACAGAAAGAGTCTGACTTTGCAAGCTGGCAGCTGGGCTGGTGGCTCTGTTCCATTCGGTGTCCCCAGGACCTACCACAAAGAGAGTTGGCAAGGTGGTGGTACCGTCAGGTACCATTACGTTCTGTAAGGGTTAAAAAGAGCTTAGGGATATGCTTGGACAACAGCCCTGTAAGCGGGCACTGAGACACTCCCATGTGCTCAATTCTGCGGGTGGAGGTGCTGGTGGAGTGCACAGCCATGTGCTCTCCCAAAGAGCATCACCAGCACTGCTTCTGCATGCACAGACCATCTCTCCGGCCCTGTACAGCATTGGGTATCGATTGTGGAGAAGCACAGCAGTACTCTGAGCTCCCTTGAAGCCCTGCCTTGTCTTATCAGGACCTAAGTATTTGCCCTAGGATAACCTCCAAGGATATCGAGAACAAAATCCAACACTGCCTGTCTGGGAACTGGCCTGACCTTCCCAGGTGCCTCCATCTCAGAGGTGCAAGGGAACTGTTTGGCTGTGACAAACAAACCTGAGCAAAGGTTTTCCTCGAAGTCGTGCCTGAACTGCCAGTGCTCAGCTGGCGGTTCCTGGAGAGCTGCAGGAGCCTTCTGTTCGTGCAGCTTTTTGCTGTTCTTCCTAATTATAATGTTTTAGGCATGAAATATGTTCTGGGGTTTTGAGCAGCAGTGAATCCATCCTGCTGCCAGCATGTCTTCAAATGCACAGAGGGCTCATCGGGGCAGGGCTGGGGACACACGTTGGGTTGTGCTGCCCGGAGGTGTCTCCTATGCCTGCTGAGTGGGTGCCGGCAGCCTCAGCGTTCCCCTCCCAGCATCGCTGCTGCGATGCCACTCTTGCTCACTTCAGCATCCTTAGTCTGAAACCCCCGGGTCAGAACAGGACCAGAGCTCCCTTCTGCTAGCCTTGCCACCCTAGCATCGAGGATCCAGTCCCTCTCTGCCAGCAAGCACGGAGCTGGGATGTAGGTGGCCTAAAAACAGCCAAGAGGAGGAGAAGAGCCATGTAAAACCCCCCCCAAAAAGCTGTGCTAAAATAAGTAGTGGTGAGACCCCATCAAGGAGCTCCCAGAAGCAGAAGAGCCCCGTGCCACAAGCCCTGGGTTGCTGGGGCTGCCGGAGAGGCGGTGAGGGACACAATGACCAAAAAAAAGATAGGAGAAGGTCAGGGGCTCAACCGAGCACCGCTGTTTCGGGGTGAGCACCCCGGCACCCCAGCCCTGGTTATGCAAGCAGCAGGACAGAGGTTTCCGGTGATATTTGCAGGGCGAGGTGGAGCCCCCGAGGTGCAGAGGTCCACCTCCCCCCACAGACCTTTTCACTCGCCGTCTGACAGCGTTTGCTTCTCAGTTTATTATCTTGCGGTTTGAAACAATACAGGAAGGATGTAGGTGTTTGCAAGAAGAAAAAGAGGAGGGGGAAGGGAGGAGGGCTCGCCAGCCGCTGCCTTAGCGGGTGTCACTTGCTGGAAACCGCTCTCCCACGCACATTATTAAAGGTGATGAAATTAATTTGGGGGGAGAACAGAGCAGAAAAGGGTCAAGTTCCCACCAGAGCTGGGCCTGGGAGGGGCAAAGATGCTCCTATGAGTCCCGTCAAGCATAGGTGATGAGTATCCATGGCAGCCCAAGCTGGTTCTTCTTAAAAAGTCAAGGGAAGTTGCTGCTGGGAATGAACTGGGAATGCAGTAGAATTGGGGAATTAGTGCAGGCAGCCCCCAGCCAACAACCCAAGGACTTTAGGAACCCAGAAGCATGCAGAGAGCTTGGGCAAGGCACTGCCAGGAGCCCAAGTGCTGCAGGTCAGCCCCTTTGGGTTGCCCACAGAGCATTTGGTGGCCAAAGGGATGGAGCTTGCTGGTGTAGCCGACATAGGGCCTACAAAATACTCCCAGGGAGTCATGTCTGCCACACACCAAGCACTCGGAGGGAAAGCAGCATGAGGGACAGATGGAGAGGAGCACTGCCTCTCACCTGGCACTGGGGCACAGTGCTGGCACAGCAGCAAATGGCTCTGAAAGAGGAGAAGTCTGGTCAAACTCCATATTTCCACTGCCTGGTAGTGTGCTCCTAAAGCAGAACAAAAACAAGTGTTTGTGTAAAAGCCCCCATATTCTTCATAACATTCTCCCCGAGCAAGAAACCCCACCAGACCAGCATTATTTTGAAAACTTAACCTTGGAAAAATATTGAATTGCTTTTTGGAAGGATATTCTCATCTTCAGAAGTATTTCACAGCATTGCTACTGCCACATCTGAAGTTGGGCTGGTAGCAAGAGAGCAACAAATTACCAAATTAGCATTTTTTTTTCCCCCCCAAGAGGACACCCCTTCCCCAAGGCTGCAGAAGCCTCCATGGCTGATCTCCAAAGATCTGTTTTTTGTCCCAGATCCACAGCAGAACCACAGTACTGTGTCAGGACCATGGGGGAACGTCAGTGCCTCAGTCCAACCAACCACACAGCACACAGCAGCTCAGCTCTGCAACAAGGTCCTGGGCCAGTGATGCCCAGGCGCTCAGTGTGACCCCCCCCCCGTCCCCTCAGAAGGGACCAGGAAGGGAGCTGGCAGCTCTCCAGGGCAGGATTTGAAAGGTGTATCACTGCTTTGGTGACAGGAAAGCTGTTCTCTTGAGCGGCGTTATCTCATCTATTTTGCAAATACAAATGTGATAGAAATCTGCAAAATAAGGAATATGCATTAACTTCTGAAAAGTTTTGACTACATATCATTATCTGTAATTTCACTGCTTTGATTTGCATATTCATAAAAGAAACATACAGCACGGATGTGTCAAAGGCTTTCAGATGAACCGAACAAAACCAGCTTGACTTGCAAGCTCAGTTCTGAATTAATTGCCAAGGCACCTTCCCAGTCCCTGACAGCAGGGCCATATTCTGTCCCCGAGCTTGCAGAGCACTTCCTAGGTCCTGCTCTGGTTGTCTCAGCTCTGAGGAGGCTCTGAGCAAGTGCTTTTGGCTGGGTGATTGGCCTTTATGTGCAGGAAGAGCAACCCAGTTGGATAATACACACTGTGCACAAGCACTGGTACCACAGCTAAGAGGGTTTCCAGCCTGGATGCTGTTACCTGGGCAAACCCAGCTCCCGCAGCACCCAGCATCCACCCACAAGTGAGGTGACATAAGAGACACCAGGTGGGTGGGCTGCGCGCCCGACCGAGCTTTAGGAGCTGGGAACTCAATGATCCTTGGGGTCCCTTCCAACCCAGACCATTCTATGCCCCATCCCACCTCTATCAGTGTATGCTTTCAGAGGTGTTGTGCAGCCCTTATTTTTAGAGCCATGCAAACCCTGGGGCTGCCGTGGCAGCAGGGGGAGGTGGCAGTGCCTGCGGCACAGCCGATAGCAGGGCGATAAAAGTGCGACTGACTTGGCTTTTAACTTCTTTCCATGCTTTCAAGCTGCTGAGTAGGTGAAGCAACTGCAACTGCCGCTGCACTGAGCCCCTCTGCACTTGCTCTCAGTATCACAGTGATGTTATTCCAGTACTTTTGGGGCACTTCTGACTCATATCTGGGTCTCTCCATCTTTACAATGAGCCTGTACCAAACTCTCTCTCTCTTTTCCTTATCCCTTCTCTTTGCAGAGGAAGAGCTCGTCAGAGATGGGGTCCTATGCTTTTGCCCACACCCCTGGGGAGAAGCAGAACCCCACCATGTTTGGGCATCCCTGGGATCTGTGGGTGCCTGCATATTCCCCCTCCAACCGCTTGCGCCCATCTCTGTCAGCACCCATCGGCACAGAGCTTGTCAAGATGCTTGGAGAAAAGCCAGTTGCTGTTGAAGGAAAGCAGGTGTGGCAGCAGGAAAAGGGGAAAATGTTATTTTTCAATTTCCCTCTGACATTTTTCAGGCAGGGAGCAGCAGGTTTTTTTAACAATGGAGAGCGAAGCGGAGCTGACAGGCTCAAGCGGACCCTGGTCGTCAGTGGTGTTTTGGGTGCAGAGTGTGAGTTTTTGGTTAAAAAAAAGAAAATGTTCTGGCTTTGACAGCTGAACTCTTCCTAGCAAAGGAACTCTTCCTTGGCAAAATTTGAGAGGAACATTTGGCATTCAGTTGAGGGTGCTGTCCTGCTGGTGTTTGCTGGGTGCTGGACGTGTTGTGATGAGACAGAAAGGATCTTCCCCATGACATCCCTGTGCTGGTGGAAATCTGAGTCCTTGGGGGATTTTGAGACCACCACTGAATCTGGACAATCTCAGGCTTCTCCACATGTGGCCAGCACCAACCCTGGCCACCATCTCACCCCCAGGACAGGACATCCATGGCCACCTCTCCACCTGCACTCCCCAGCTGTGGGCACCTCACCAGTTTTGCTCAATAGCTATAAGCTTTTGTGCGTCACCAAACAGGTTTTATTATAGGATGTAAATTAATTTGCCTCTTTAAAGAGCAATCGTAAAATCAGTAAGCAAAGACATATTATCTGGTGAATACACCATACCCATAAACAATGCTGTGGGCTTGCTGCATTGCTGGCGCTGGGCTGGGAGCAGATGTGGGAAGGAGCTTGTGCATGGGGGTAGTTTACAATGGGATGGCTTGTCTTCCTCAGAAACTCCCCCAAAATATCCCAGAAAAATACCTGAGACTGAGGTAAGAGAAGATAACAGAGAAGGGGAGATGGGTCAGCCCCAGGCTATCAGGATGAAGTGTAATCAATCCCACTTTCTCACCCCACAGACAAGAGGTGTAGTTTTCCCAGAAGGATTTCATACTCCTTTCTCTCCCAAACCAACCTGCCATGGCTCATGCCCAGTTCCAGACCCCCCAGCCCCAGTGAGTTTTCTGACGGTCACTATGGTGCCCAGCTCCACAGAGGACAGGAGTTGTGGTTTTTTTAAGACATCTGAGATCTTGAACTGGAGCAAAAGAGCAAACAGAAAATCCCTGAAAGAGGAAATTTATGATGGACCAAAGGGTTTTACTTTGGGATGACTTCTGAACAATTATCACTTAACTATTAGCAACAGGTAATTTACAAAACCTCTTTTTTTGAATTTTATTTGTTAAGGCCATTCAAAATCAGCAAATGAGATATTTATGGCATGCCTGAATTCTGATGATGCACAAGTAGGTGATGGTTTAACTGTGATGGGGTATATTAGGCTGAGGAGAAGCAGCCCATGTCTTGGACCAGTGTCTGGTGCCCTGATAGCTCCAATTTCAACCCAGTATAGCCAAATTCCTCCTTCCTACCATTTCAGTCAGAGCTAAATGTTTCCCAAGCTTTTTCCTGGAAGTGCGAGACTAAGTGGGAACAAGTGTTAGTACTTGAGCATTGGCTTTGGGTTTGGGGCTGAATGGTTCTGACACCAAAGATCTCCTGTTCTACAGGCGTCCCAGGGATGGAGGGAAGGTCCAGAGCAGACTCTGGAATCACTTCAGGGATGTCCACCTGACAACCTGCACCCTCCTGCCACATGGGGACAGGTTCCCATTGCAGCTGGGGACACCACATCTCAGCCCAGGGAGCAGCCTGCACCCCTAACTTGCAGCATCTGGAGGACAAAAGGTCACTCCAGCTCTGCAGCCATCAGGGCTAGTGAGGATGGAGAGGAGAGCTGAACTGGACCTGCTACACTCCCACTGCAAAGACCGAGCCCATCCCCAAGCACAGGGCTGCCGCCCCTCTGTGTTGCAGGGCTTGGTGTGTGCTGACACAGGTGCAGAGCCTTTCCCCTGGCTACTGTCCAGTTGGTTACACAAAGGCAGAAAATAAGCTTTTCGGTTTTCAAGGGAAGCCTGAAAATGGAAACTCTGCATGCTCAGAAAGCAAAACCGAATACCCGGAACTCAGGACGTGTTGGTTTTAAAACCAGGTTGTTCTGGTCATCCACCCAGTGGGTGCCACAAGAGATGATGTCTGAACATTCAGTAACTCCAGGTTACAGAGCTCTACTGGCCACTGCCTGTCCCCTTGTGGTGGTTTGGCCCTGGCTGGAGGCCAGACACCCACCAAAGCTGTTCTATCACTCCCCTTTTCAGCTGGACAAGAGAGAAAATATATATTAAGAGGCTCAGGAGTCGAGATAAGGACAGGGAGAGACCATTCCACAATGAGCATCACGGGTAAAGCAGGCTCAACACAGAATAAAGGACAGAAAACTCTCTAATTGATGACACTGCTCTGTACCCCCAGTGACACCAGAGTCGGGTGATCAGAAGTGGGACTAGATCTTAAAGCACTTCCTCCCACCCCTCCCTTCTTAGACTTCACTCTAGTCATGATTTCACCCCCTTCTTCCCCCCATTGTGGCACGGGGCGGGGCAGGGACTTGGGGAATGGGGGTTTGGGGCAGTNTGGGTCAGTTCCTCGCAAGTTGGTTTCCGTCTTGGCTGGGGTGACATTCATTGCACATATCCTTCCCCTGATGCACTGTGGAGTCCCACCCGTGGCAGACAGTCCTCTACGAACTTCTCCAAGGTGAGTCCTTTTCCATGAGGCTTCAGCTCTTCCCCAGCTGCCTCAGCATGGGTCCCTCTATGGGGTGCAGGCATAAATCACAATCTGTCTCAGTCTCTCGGTCCCAGTTCCCCACGGGGTCACAGGCTCCTCCAGCAAACCTGTTCTGGCATGGATCTCCCTGTCCCGCTCATCTCTGTGTCTCTGTCTCTCTCCAGGGGCTGCAAGTGCTGGCAGGGGCTGGCTCCAACGCAGGTTACAGCATCTCCTGTATGTCTCCCTCTGCTCCAGCGTGGGGCCTCTCCATGGGTTACAGGTGGGGTCTGGGCCTTTTCCGTGGGCTGCGGTGGGACACCCACTGCACCATGGGTTTCTCCAAGGGCTGCTGGGGCATCTTTCTCTTTGGCACCTGAGGCGACTCCTCCCCGCCCCCCCCAGCCTTTGTGCCTGCACAGCTCCTTACATCTTCTCACTCCTTTCTCTGGAGGCACAAAGCAGCTGCTTGTGTTGCTTTTTCTCCTCACTGTGACTCCCAGAGGCACTGTGACCATCACTGATGGGCTCGGCCTTGGTCAGCAATGACTCCGGCCTTGATCCAGCTGGTGTTTGCTCTGTGGGGCCTGCAGAGAGCTTCTGGCTGCTGCTTGCAGAAGCCAGCCCTGCAGCCCCCCTCCTCCACCAGAACCCAGCCATGCAAAACTGCAACGCCCTTGGGCTGTGCTGGTATCCCAAGTCACCAGAGCAGTGGGAAGCCAAGCCAGGCATGTGCCCTTGGCAGTGGGGTTGCCCTCGCTGCCCCTTGCAATGCTCTGGCACGTTGGCCTGAGGCTGGACACACAGACTTTTTGTGGCCAGGGCACTGAGGGGTGAGATGTGCTAATAAGCAGAAGCAGAGCTGTGCTGTGTTTCTCAGAAAGCTCACTTGGGGCTTTCCCTTTTCTCACAGCAAGAAGCAGCCTGGGAAGTGCTGGGGCAGGCTCTGGGCTTTGCCATGACGCAGTGAGGTGCACATGGGGTCCATGGGGTAGCAGGACAGGAGCAGACAGGCTGGCTCACAGCATTTAAGTCTCCAGCTAAAATCCCTGCATGCAACCCAGTGCCTCCTTCCCAGGAAAGCAGCCATTCCCAGGGGGACTTGCCAGGTGCCTCCTGCTGGGAACTGCTCAACTTTGGCCTGCGTCCCTTCCCAAAGTGCACCCATCCCTGTTCCCCTCCACATCCAGTCCCCAGGTCCCCCTTCTCTCCTGTTTGCTGTCCCTCCTCCTGCTCCCTGCAACCTAATGACACAACATGGTGAGGCCAGGTACACACCCAGTGTTCAGTCACCTTGTGAGGACACTGGGGAAAGAACGTCCTTGGAGGAGACCCCTGGTTGGGCTTCCTCAAGCACCCAGCCCCAGCTGGTGTTGGCAGCCATGGCCATGCCACTCTCCCCTTGAGCATCAGGTGATGAGCTGGCTCCAGGGAAGCATCCAGACCTGTAAGTCTCTCTTCCCACCAGCAAAGCGAGGCCAACACCAACTATCCTCTCTGTCTGTTATCCCTTTCCCAACTGTCCCATTGGACCTCTTTCCTACTCCATGGGACAGGCTGCTGCAAATGTCTTTCTCAATACCAGCTGCTTTTGTCCCCCTTTTCCCACGTTCATTCCTCCCTGATCCACCTCGACCTTTTTACCTCCTTTGGCCCTTCCCCTAAACAACCCATAAGGCCTGGGCAACCTCCAGGTTTTCTTATTCCATCATAAACTCCCACCCCAACACAATCCATAAGAAGCACCCTTCACCCCCTCTTGTCTTGGCATGTCCCTGGTGAGCAGTTCCTCTGTGGGATCCCGCAGTGGAAGGGACAGCAGCTTCCTTGCCACCCCTAGTAGCCTGAGAGGACAAGGCTGGCTGGATGGCACATCCAGCATCACTCCTCTGAGTCTATCATTGCATCTATTTTAGCCATTAGCCTGTCTGACAAATAATCACAACTCATATTATGGACCAAAATGATGAAGAAAATAACTCAAATCAAGTCTTTTGTTAAGATTAGTCACTTCTCTCAAAGCAAAGGATGGTGTTGTCATGTAACTTCCCAGCAGCAACGAAAAAAGCATATTCCAGATTTTTTTGAAACCAGGGAAGTTCTTACTGAAAAAGCAAACTGGCCAGAAACACCTCAGCCTTTTGGGGTCACTTTTGCAGTTTCACATTAAAAGCTCCACACTGCTGACACGGGGTCGCAAACACTTTCCAACCATCAAACTCCTACTCTGAAGCGTTGTGCCCAGATCTACTTTGATTTGACACTGCAAAGACAAAGTCATGGAGCTGCTTCCTGGGTGGCACCTGCCCTTAACCCAGCGTGTGACCACCAGCACCAAGGACTGGAGAGTGGCATCATCTGAACACCAGCCTCCTCCCCATTGGCCCATCCTCAGTCCTTGATAGTCCTTATCAAGGCATAGGTCAGCACTTTATGTCCACCTACATCCACTCCTTCAAGACATGGGCTTGGACAGCCAGTGCTCCTCAGTCCTGCCCGAAATCAATATTCATGGGTGCACTTTTCAACTATTCCCACTGGTCTCTGTGTCCTCTGATGCTGCTTGACTCAGACACATCGCCACTATCCCTGGCCAGGGCTGCAGTTCCTGCTGCAGAAGGAACTGGTCCAGCTGGCAGCAGGAACAATCAAAATTGTCATTTTAAAAATAATTTTCAATTTATTCCCTTCTCTGTGCAACTCAGATGGGAGTTCAATTGATTTTTTTACACTGCCTTCGTTTAATGTACACAGCACTTCCCCTCTCTCTGCAGCACTGGAAGAAACCTATGAAAATCAGTTAAATAAACACATCTGTGCTCAGAGCCCTGGAAACGCAGAGTGGGCGTCTCACCGGAGAAACCAGGGTGGTTTGTGGAGTCCAGAAACATTCCCCCATCACGTAGGGGCTTAAGACCGCCGTGCCTTGAGGAAGCTGTGTAGATCAGGGCCTACAATTTGAGGCATGAACTGGGTGCAAGCGACGTCGTAGCAACATGCAGAGCCTGGTCTTCTGCACCAGATGGTGCGTGGTGCCCAGGTTACACAGGCTGTGGGAAGGTTGCAGCAGTCACACGGTGTACCTTCAGCATCTCACTGACATGCTCTGAGATGTCCTGCCCCCATGTCCTTCCCCTCCGGGTTCCTGGCTTGGCATCCAGGCTCTGCAAGAGTAACACACCACCATCCTCGGAAGTCCTCCCAGCCTCCCCCAAGCCCCAGTGACGTGTCCTCCACACATTGTTCCCTCCCCAGGCTATGGCATAAACTAGATCTTTGCTTCTTCCTACAGGAGCTCCGGCCCCATGTCTGATTCAGCATGTTGCTGCACAACCTCACAGCCTGTCCTGAAGCACAGACCCATCCCACCCCTTAGCAGGAGTGCTGACACCCTGGGACTCTCACTTGGGTTAGATGCACTTGGGTCAGAGATGCAGACTGCATCTCTAGAGCACATCCTACCTTCCCCACATGCTGCTGTGTGGTGGGAAATGAGACCTTACACGTGGTCCCAGGCTTCCTGCTCCTTACTTGACTGGGCAACTGTGTCACTGTTGTGCCAGGACAGATGCAAAGGGCACCCTGGGCCAGACTCGCTCCAGCCCCTGCCCATCATGGGACCTGCTCTCTGCCCACCAAATAGCTCTGATGAACAGAAGACACTGTCTTTGATCCACAAGGAAAGGCAAACAGTTCATCTTTGACATCATGCTAAAGCCATCTCAGATGAATTCCAGCCCCAAAGGCAGGTGTACCACGAGTCAGAGGCTGAAAGTGCCTTGGCTAATTGTAACAGGTCCTGGGGAAAACAGTCCTGGAGTAGCCAGGTGGGGTGGGTGCTGTTGGGTGCCCACACCATTCCTGGCTCATCAGCTGGACCCACAGAGGCAAGCAGGGCCTGGAGGAGGGGCTAGCGCTGGCACCTTTACCTCACCCTGTCCACACAAGAGACTTCAGCCCTTGCCTCCACTTCCACACATCATCCTTTATCGGTGTCCCCAGAGCCCTGACAATCATCTTGGAAAAGGATAATATATGGAACTGGTCCCATTGCCCTGAGGAGCCAGAGGGTTTAATTCAAGGCTTATGGGCTTTGCTGCTCAGAGAAACAATGATGTTGTTGCAGGTGGGTGCCAACCTCATGCCCATCGTGAAAAGCAGACGTAGTGGGGGGCAGCAGCTCTGTGCCCGAGGAGCAGGCATCTCCTGTCAGTGGAGAGCAGGAAGGAAGGAGAAGGATGATCTGGGTGGCCACGGTGACAGCATAGCTTGAAAGAAGGCACAACGGCTCCGGGGATGGGGCTGTCAGGGAACCATGCAATCACTGGGTGAGATGGAGGTGCAGGTAGAACTCCCCCACCCCAGATTTGCCTGCCTGGAGCTGCAGGAGTCATGCACGCAGCGACGGGTGCTTTGAAGAGAGTTTGGGAGAACACAAAACTTCTTCCTTGGGGCCTGTTTTCAGTCCAGACTGTAAACGTTTGCTGGATGAAGAACAGGCTCCCAGAGGTATGTACCTAATGGATCTCAAGGAGCCACTGTCTCTTTGCTGATGGTTTATAAAGAAGCTCAACTATTCGACCATTGGAAAAACATGAACGGAGACTTAATAAAGGCATATTTCCAATCTACAAAAAATTAATGAATTTGTATGGTATCCTGCCTACAAGATGCATTAATTTAGACAGACAGCACTCAAGGCTTTAAGAGCTGGTCCTGCAGAAGTTGGACAGAATGAAAGCAAAGGAGAGTAAACAGAGGAGAGATTTCTAAGTGCTCATGACATTTGTTCAAATACTTTATTTCAATCAGCTTAAAAGGGAAACATAAAGCTGAGGTTGCTCCTAGGAAAGGGAATGAAATTGCAAACCAAGTAATGCACTGAGAGCAATTCAAAGGGAGCTGAGAGGCAGCCGTCTGCTGCAGACAGGGCACGAGCAGCCCCACCAAGGACAGGCTTTTGCTCTTCTGATGATATTTTTGTTTCCAAATACCATCTCGCAACTTGTCTGTGGAAGTGAAGCCATTCCAAAAAAAAACCCCAAACAAACCAAGAAATCAGTGCCTGGGGGAGTTTCAGCTGCAAAGACAAAGTGATTTCATTCTTTTTTTTGCCAGATACTGGGGATGGGTGTCCAAACCAAGCAGAGGAACTTACCCTTCAGGAGAGCATCCAGCCTTTAAAGCTCATGTTTAATTTACTTTATAAACACCAAGAACTGTTGCAGGGGACGGGGGAAAACCCAAAACAAAAGGCAAACCCCAAAATACCATGCTAGAAAAGGTGTGAAATTCCACTTCAGTGTTAAAATATTTCCTCTTTCCAATTCTCTAGCCTCTCTCACATGAACTGGGAGCATGGTGAGGTGAGGAGCAGCATGTGATGTCCTACCTGGGCAAACTTTCCCAGGCAAAACCATCCAGTGCCACCCTAAAACAAGGCTTGATGAAAACCACTACAGTTCCCACCCAGACCCCAGCCCTGCAGCAAGGCATATGCTGGGCTGTCCTGGTGCCTCTACCACATCAACTGGCAGCACCAAGGGGGATGTTTAGGTGGAAAAGTGGATTTTGGGTTAAGTGATGCTTACAGCTTGGTTTCCAAGGAAGGTTGTGATGGGTTTTTTTGCTTGAAATATGGAAAACCAGCAAGCTGAGGAAGAAGGGAGGCTGTTTCTGACCACCTCCACTACAGTACACTGTGAGGTGAATGTATTTGTTCAGCAATGTAATTTACTTCTAGCAACAGCAGAAAAAGGTGAGGCCATTGATTTATCACTATTTTATGTTTGTTTTCCTCCTTTTTTCCATTCATTAGCTCAGAGGGTTTCTTGTATCCACGGGCTGCCTCTGATAGCATTCAATACATTTAGCATTTCTATAAATATGTAAATACAAGATCTGTATGTGTAAACACACACACATAAATAAAATGGTAATGATGTGTATATCTATATTTGTGTATATATAAAAGCTAAATTATCTCCAATTTATCCAGAGTCCTTTATATCTCCTATATGCATCCCAAGCCAGCGCTACGTTCCTAAGTACATATACTCTCTGTATTTGTATGAAAATGGCACCTGTGAGGAATACAGATAAAAGGCTAAAAGTGTTTCTGGTGGATAAGCAACTCCTAACTAATTCTTTCATTTCTTGTTACTTGTTCCCCAGAGCAAGCAGTGGAAGATAGATAAATAAGCCTGCACACGTTTATTTAACCTCCTTGTTTAGGTGGTTTTTCCTGTGGTTTGGATCGGAGATACCTGAGCTGATAGGGAGAGGAACCAGTGATTCTCCCTGGAGCTCCTTTGCAGCTGGTCCTGAGCCAGAGCAAAGTTTGGAATTACAAGGAAGGGAAAATAAGGTTGTGCCAAACAAGGTAGAGGCTGTGAGGGAGGTAAACATCCCAGAAAGACCTTGAGCTGAGTTTTCCTTGAACACCAAGCGAATTGGGAGGGAGGTTTACATGGATCTTGTGTAGATCCAGGCCTGGAGTTTGGTGGCAGGAGGGTTGGAACTCTGTGATCCTTGGGGTCCCTTCCAACCCATAGCAGTCTGTGTTCTGAGATGGGGCTGCACATGATCTTCTGCTGGCCCCAACCCGGCTGTAGCATCCACAGGACCTTCTCCTTTTCCCCATGCATACGGTTAGTCCTACTTAATCCTGAACCCTCTCTGGCTGTTAAATTCCCTGTTCTTCTTAAAAGTCCCACCTTTGTCCAGCAGCACCCCAAGATCTAGACTGACTCCCAAAGCGTGACTTCTTGGAGTCACCACATCTATTGCTGCCTCCACCCTCTGCACGTGTCCTGGGAAGATTTTGCTGGAGCAAGGAGGAAAGGTCCTCCTGTGAAGGCTGGCCCATGGCCTGGGGTATTGCTAAGCACCAGCAAACTGAGCTGAAAGGGCCAAACCGAGCTGAACGGGCCAAGCTGAGCTCAAAGGGCCAACAGCTGCTGGTGAACCAGGCACAAGAAACAGGAAAATCAAAGGGGCCGATGCATGAGCAGAACGAGCCCCAGAACTGCTGCTTAGCTCACTTATTTCAGGCTAAAGCAGCGCTCCATCCAGGCCAAAGCCCTGGGACCATTCGCTCTCAGAGCTCAGGTGGTGCAGGAGCATCCTCGGGGAGGGGGGTGCTCCGGCTGTATGGGCAGAGCATACACTTTGACATATTTCTGTGTACATGTGAGTCCAGCTCCCAGGTAAACACCCTTCCTCACCCATTGGCTGCTATTCCCTTCACGGGCTGGCTGCCCCGGGCTGCAGCCGGGATCGGTCGGAGCGCGGTGTCCCCATCCTCAATTTCTCCTGGGTTAGGCTGCAAGATAGAAACTTGGGCTCATTTGCAAGAGAATCTCTCCCAAGAAGGAGGCGTGGATCCGGCGTGGGCTGCAGAGGGAAGCGGTGGGAGTTGGGGTGCTGCCGCACGGCACGAGCTCCCCCTGCAGCGCCCTGGGAAAAGCGGCCGCTCGCCAGCCCCTGGCAAGAAATACAAGCTGAGCCGAAATTGTCCCCTTTAAGCCAAAACTCCCACCCCTGCAGCTAGCGTTGCACCGGGCCGGGGTGCGGGTGAGCCCCCGGGGGCACAGGCAGGGACACTGAGCCCTCTGCTCCCCGTTTCCTGCCCTTCCCACGCCTGCCAGGATCGAGCCCGGACTCGGACACCCAGCAGCGCCCGGGGGGGACCGGCAGCAGGACCCGACAGCTCTGCGGGAACGGGGAGGGGGGGTCCCTACAGTGGGGGGTAGCAGGGGTGCCGAGTGAGCCCCCGCATCCTCCTGCTGCTCCCAGCCCCCGGCTCCCACCTTTCCGCTCCCGGAGAGTCTCCAGGAATCTTTTACAAACTCAATGTGCCTGTGGGTCTGATGGAAGGAAAAAAGCCGCTGCTATTTTGGGGATCCTGAGAGCCTTTCCCCAAATGCCAGTGCCTGGGACCGTGCCGGTCAGAGAGCTGCTCTCCACCCCACTGCCAGTGCCTTTGGATGCAGGTTGGGTTTGCTGTCTGATGAAGCAGGGAGGTTTTTATAGCTTGAGTGGGCTGTGCTGGGCATTAATGATGTTCCAGAGCCAAGAACCTTGATTGCTGCTTTTAGGCTAAAATAGCACTACCAGTACCACCCCACGAGGGAAAAGGGGAGGTGTGAGGGTGCTGAAAAGCATGCTCGCTGGGGCATGGAGCAAATCCCTCTGTGGATGCAGGACACTGAGGTGGGGGCTCTAGTGTGGGGTTATGGGGCCAGGGTTCACCAGTTCCTGGGTGAGGAACCACAAGCAAAGCCTGGCCAAACCCCACCAGCAAGGGGATGCTGCACTTGCTGCTGGCCAATGCAGCATTGCCAGGGGCTCTGCAGGGAACTCACATGGCTTTTCCTTCCCTCCAAGATGTGAGGGTTGTAGGAATTGCTGTCTGTTCACCCCACACTCCCCGGAGCTAAGACAACATCACTGGGACGTGGATGTGTTGTGAGATGCTGGAGGTAAGGTGTGGTGTCCCAGAATCACAGGCTCAGAGAATTGTAGGGGTTGGAAGGGCCCTCCAGAGCTCATGGGGTTCAACCCCCTGCCAAAGCAGGGTCCCTAGGACAGGTCACACAGGTCAGTGTCCAGACAGGGCTGGAATCTCTTCAGAGAAGGAGACTCCACACCCCCTGGGCAGCCTGTCCCAGGGCTCCCTCACCCTCACTGGGAAGAAGTTCTTCTGCATATTGGCGTGGAACTCCCTGTGCTTCAACTTGAAGCCCCTTGTCCTGTCCCCACAGACCACTGAGAAGAGGCTGGTCATGTCCCCTGTGTCCCACACTTCAGATATTGATAACCATTGATCAGATCCCCTCAGGCTTCTTTTCTCAAGGCTGAACAGCCCCAGCTCGCTCAGTCCTGCATTTATCTACGGGTCTCAAGATCCTTTGCATCCTCCAAGGTGGAGATGATTTCTCCCTCTCACATGGACTCCAACGTGGTGTTGTCTCTGGACAGGAGGTTACCTGAGCCCTGAATCTGTGCTCCTACTAAAGCCCCTGGAGAGGGAGTTGTGCCAGGACACAGAGCCAGGGGGATGCCATATCCCTTCCCTCAGCACCCAAGGTGAGCCAGATGTATTTTGAAGTGCTTTGCCAGAAAAGATTTCCTGAGTGGTGAGAGCGTGGAAGGAGACTTCATGGTTCACCACAGACAGTGTGAGGGATGAGGGGGGAGAAATGAGAGTTAAAACAAGCTGAGCATTTGATGGCATCCAGGCAGCCAGAAAGGTTACAGCAGGGATGGCAGGTTGTGGAGGGGATGACACAGCCCAAGAACTCTGCCAGCCCACAGGGGATTTGCACATCTTTCTGGGGCAGACTGTGAGGTTACCTCCATCAGTGGTTACTAACGGTGCTGCAGAGTGGTCCAACCTAGAAATCTTACCAGCCAGGGGGACCAGTGGGAAAAACACAGAGTGTTAGTGGCCTCTCCCAGTTGGGAATACGGTCATGGATGTAACCCTGGGGGGAGATGACAGCCAGGGATGAGGGGGTGGTGGGCTGGGAATCCCAATGGGTCCTCTTTCTCCAGATCCCTGGCTGCCCAACTTCAGCAGGGACTTCCTAAAAGTGTGATTTTTGACTCCATCCCTTTCTGGGCTGATCTGAGCAGCTCCCTTACCCATGGCAGGCACGATGCTGGGCCAAAACTCTGGCTTTGGCAGGGCATGACTGGGGAGAGACGCTGGAAGAGAGAGAGAAGAGACACAATCAGTGCATTGAAGATGAGAAGGACCAAAAGCATTCCCACCCTGCACAGCACACTCTGAGCCCCCATCTGGGACTGGAGGGAGCCCATCTGCAGGGTGGCTGTTCCCCTCCAGATGTGCAGGAAACAGCACAAGCCACGAGCTGCCTACAGGCTGTGAAGGGGGACAGGGGGGACCCCTGAGCTCCTCTGCCACCCTGTACTGCCAGAGCACAGGGGATGCTGTGGTCCAGCTGGGTGCTGGGCAGCTGAAGCAGCAGTTCCCCTGGGATCCCAGCTGTGCATCCCACCATGGGCAGGGTGCGGAGCGGCGCCTGCTGCCCTGAGCTCAGCTGGCTGTTGTCACTGTGCTGCTCATGCCCTGCTTCTTGCTGGGGAGAAATCCCCAGGTATCCAGGGGGGGAATAAAATGCAGCTTCTCCATTCCCCCACCTGGTTCCGAAGTGTTCTGCAAATCTCCATACATCCTTCTGTCACCACGGGTGAGATGCTGATTTCCCAGCATCAGTTTTTAGCCTCTTTACCAAATTCAAACCCAGGAAAAACTCAGCCAATATCCTGGTTTTCCACATTTTTTTTTCCTTTGCCAAAACCCTCAAAACCTTCCCAAAAAGCTGCTGCAGCTCCACAGCTCACAGCTGGCTGGCACACGTCCTGCAGCCAGGAGCACACGATGGGCCTCAATGCCATGAGGATGCTGGGTGCCAACTCAAGCCAGGGCTTTGACTGGTGCCACCAGACCTCAGCAGGGTCTCCCCCGGAGCTCCCCTGCATCCCACACCACCCTGCACCTGCACAGCCCTGTGTTTTCCAGTCTTTGCCTCCAGCTTTTGCTGCTCTGGGTCTACATGTCAGGGTGGGCCTCCTCCACGGTGGTCTCCCAGTCACGTGCACGGGATCGCAGAGGAGATGGAGGCAGACAAGTCCCATATACAACTGTGGGATGCTTCCCCATCCCCCTGTCCAGTCTGCATCCCCACTCCCACCCGTGGCAGGCTGCAGAACGGCCGGGATCACTTCCCAGACTCCTCTGGCTCACTCTTCACTCTGCCGCCCGCTATTTCATCATCCACCTCAGCAAAATGTATATTTCCCTTTTAAGAGCTCTCCTAGAATAATATATTTTTTTATTATCGTGACAGTGAGGGCTCCTGTTGCCATGGATACATGCCCTTTGCTGGAGCAGGAGCTTTCTGGGGGTTGGAAATTCTGCTATTTTTCATGATCTACAGAATTGGTTTAGTTTATTTGATTTTTTTTAAAATTTGTTATTTATTCCCATTATCACCATCTGAAACAACAGGTCCTTTCCACTGTGTAGGGGTGTGTGACTGTAAACCCTTCAGGAACAACCTGCTGGTTTAGGAAGGAATTTTTTTTGGTGGGGGGGTAAATCTACCATGTGGCACTGACAATATATAGTACAACAAAACACAGGAACCCTGGAAAGGTCTTGCGTGTGTCTCAGCACATTATACATTAAATCCCAGTTCTGCCTTCAGTTCTCCTGAATGAATGTTATAAACCTGAGTCCAATTTGATGTAGGTCCTGTACCCTTGCTTTAGAACCAACCTCTGTCTTCTGGATGACAATTCTGCCACTGTCTGGTCCTGAGCGTCTCAAAGCCTGATCTGTCAGAGAAGACACAGAGAGAGAAATTAAATGGATATATTAAACAGAGAGAGAGATATGGATGGATGGGCAGATGGATAAATCAGTTCAGCTTGTTACTACAGCGGTTCCTTGCAGATGGGTGCTGTACCATGGGTTTATAAAGGTGTCACACATCTACAAAGGCATCTCAGGAACTATTCCAAGGCACCTCGTCCCTTGGGGTAACTCGTGGTGCAGGATTGCACCCTGCTGCTGCTGCTCATGGCTGCCAATGAGCACCAGCGGGGAGCAGGGATATGCCTGTTTTACAGAAAGGGAAACTGAGGCACAGGCCCAGCCTGTACCTGTCCCAAAGCAGATGAATGGCAGAGCTGGGATGACCATACCCAGCTTTCCCTGGCTTTCTGTCCAGTGCTGTTAGTGACAGCATCCATACCAGCTGCCTCCTCCTTTTGTGGCAAGGAGGGCGATCGAGATGTCACCTGTGGGCTCGTTTCCCTTGGTGTCCTCAGGACTAGAGGTGCTGCATGAGACACATTCACATCTCTCCCCTTGTACTCCTGGCTTTTTTGTTACCTTTTTAAAAACTGAAGGCAGTAGGAAAGTGTGGGAGCAGGCTAACATCACCTGGGAGCTCCCAGAAGAGCAGGCACTGCAGAGAAGGTCCGAGATTTACCTACAATGAGACAGAAGTTTTGCTACTGAAGTTTTCAAAGGAAACAGCTGAAGTGAAGCATGAAGCACACAAACTCACACTGAGCAGACACTGGTGCTTACTGGTTTCCAAGATTATAGCTGGGTGGGAGATGGTTTAGCCCTGGTGAAGACTGCTGCCCTGCACGATGCTCAGCCAGCAGGGTGCGAGGGACCCGTGTGCCCTGGGCAGCTCCCTGTGCCTGGGTGTCTGCAGCATCCACAGCTCCCAGGTTCAGCAAAGAGGTGGGGGAGAGATGAAAACTCAGGGGTGTGTTGTGGTGTTACAGCCCAAGGGAGTCAGGAGGCTGCTGGAGGAGCCTTTGCTGTGATGGTTGGGACCTGAGACCACACCCCTCCCGCGGGTGACACCGACAGGGAGGGAAGGGCCACTCAGAGCCCTTTGCTGGTGGCTGGAGCACATGAGAGGGCCCTGGGAAGGGACATGGAGCTCTTGGAGAGCAGGTGATGGCAGGGGAACATCAGCAAGGAAAGGGACATAGGGCCCAGCCCCATGGAGAAACAGGGATGTCCTCATCTGCTTGTGGGAGCCCAGTTAGAAAGTGTTTATACCCCCCAAGCCTTGCACTGACACCAGTGCTGCACAGAGGGGCGAAGGATGCTCCAGCGGTGCCCGGGCGGGTGGAGAAGGTCCAGCTGAACAAGGGGGTCCCGCCTGGGCATGGTGGGACATGGCTGAACACCTCCCCCGTCAGCCACGCCGCAGCGTGTGGGAGGGAGGCTCCTTGAGAGTGTCACACGTTAAAACATATCCCACCACAACCCAGCGTGCCTCTCCACGGGGAGGGGGGAGAGAGGGGTTATCCATGACTCATCCCTCGCCTGAGCCCCGCAATCCTAAATCACGCTCTGTCACCATGGCGATGTCACACGCTGGAAGGGGACCCAGCACCCCAGCAGGCAGACCCAGCACCGGGGCAGCAAGGGGGAAGAGAATATATCCCAGAAAGAATGAAAGGGCAGGTTTTTTAGGTATGATTGGATAAAAGAGGGAAAGGAAAGGAAAGGAAAGGAAAGGAAAGGAAAGGAAAGGAAAGGAAAGGAAAGGAAAGGAGTGGAGAGGAGAGGAGAGGAGAGGAGAAGAGAGGAGAA
>VZTU01032147.1:125906-136401 GCA_013400835.1 Zapornia atra | reverse complement strand
GCACACCGCTGCGGCCGGAGCGCAGGAGTTCCCCCTCCGCCCGCCCGGAGCCCCTGGCACTGACACCCCGCCACCGCCCCGGGACACCCTGCCACCCCCCCCGCGTGCCCTGCCACCGCCAGGCAACGCTGCCGGCTCTGCCCTGACCCCATCCCTGCCGGCACCCCCAGCCCCTGACACTCCCCTTGGGGCGCTGCCCTGATCCCAGCCCTTACCAGCACCCCATCCCTGCCAGCACCCCTGGGGCTCTGCCCTGACCCCAGCTCCTGCCACCACGCTGTCACTGCCAGCACCCCGTGCCTCGCACAGGGCAGGAGGGCGCTGGGCTGGTGGTCCCCACCTGGTAGCGATGAGGGGGTAGCTGTGCGCAGGCTTGCCCAGGGCGTCGCGGCTCTGCGGCAGGCTGCCATACAGCAGCAGCTCCTTCTCGGTGAGGACAGCCAAGAGGTTCCTGGTACCGGCGCTGGGGAGCTGCAAGGGGAGGGGGTCAGGGCCACCGGCAGCAGGTTGGTGAGGGGCAGCAGTGGCATTGGGGTACCTGCTCGGTCAGCCAGCCCACGTGCTTGATGTCCCGTCCAGCCACCGTGCTGGTGCCCGCCAGCTGGGCCCGCAGCTCCTCCTTCACACGGGGCAGCAGCGCGCCCGCGTTGGCCTGGATGGCGCTGAGCCATGACTGGGCTGTGGCTTCATCCTTTGCCCGCAGGAAGAGGGCAACATGCCCATCTGCCGAACACACCTCCAGGTACCTGCAGGGACAAGGTCCCACTGGGTCCCCAACAGCTCTCAGCACCCCGGGGCACCGTGGTGGCAGTGCCACTCCCCGGCACCGTGCCCTGACCTGTGCTCTGGGTTGGCAGGGAGGCACTTGCGGGACACGTAGCACATCTTCAGAGGCACAGTCCTGCCCTCCCGGAGCTCCCGAGCGGGGAGGAGGGGGGATGACCGCTTCTGCAGGGCAGCAGGAGAGGGGTCCCAGCTGACCGTTGCCCCCGCAGAGGAGTTCTTGAAGTAGGGTGAGATCTCCTTCATGTACTTCACTGGAAAAGAGGCAGCACCCAGCTGAGGGCACAGCAGGGGCTGTGGCATCCTCATCCTGCCCACCAGCACCCACCTCCCCCCCGATACCCCTTGTGCCCTCCCTAATACCCCTTGCACACAGAGCTGATAGATCCTTGCTACCTCCCCAGAGCCATCCCCTGCCAGAGGTTCTGCAGCAGGACCTCTGCTAAGCACCCCATGGGTGCGGGAAGGGGCTGGCTCTGGTGGGAAAGGCTGTACCAGAGGGTGACAGGACACTCAGCATTCCCCCAGTGCCTCTGCCCCATCATCCCAGCCCAGGGAGCCCCTCAGAGGGGTAAAAACGTCTTTTTCCCTTTTTCTTTCCTTTAACCCAGATGTGCTCTCAGATCCAAGTCTGGTTGGGTCCCCAGGGCAGCACATGGAGGCAGGAGGCGGGGAATGGGCAAGAGTCCCAGGCCAAAATTACACAGTCCAAACCATGCTGGTACATCAGGTCCCACCGCCAGTTGGGAACAACAGCTCTCAAATACCATGGCTTGGCCCCAGGAAAAGCCTGGAACCGCCTGCTCGCAGCTCGCACGGCCCTGCCCCATGAGTTAGAAACCAGCTTGTGGTCCCCAGCCAGTCTGGCTCCGGAGCCAGGGCCCTCAGAGCCGTGCTGACTCCCGAGGTTTAGGGGAAGGGGGAGATAAAAGGCACTATGAATTGGCGGGGTCCCACAGCTATGCCTGGGATATCAGCTTGGCAGCACCAGCCAAAACGCTTGGGCTGAGCGGGGTGGAGGGAATACCCCACACGCCACAGCCCAATGGGACCAGTCATGGCCCCGCCCTGGGGACAGCATGGGACAGGGTGGTGGCTCTGGGAATGGCTGCCCTCCGGTGGCCCTTGGGGAAAGGACCACGGGATGGACGCGTGCCTGCTGCCACGTCTCCAGCTGTCACCGCTGGTTCCACTCCAGCTCCAAGTCCGCAGCGTGGCTGGCAGGAGAGGGGACATGAGCTTGGCTTTGCAGCCGATGCTAGGTGGCTGGTTGGCGGACCAGCTCCATCACTGCAGCAAAGCCACTGCAGCCTCATTTTGCACCAGAAAAACATCCTTTTACCACCAGAAGAGACCCCTCACTCAGAGCATTATCAACCCCATCCTCCACACACCCACCACCCCCATCTCCCCCTTCCTTCCTATCCCAAAACCTCCAAGTCCCAAGACCCCACCCAGAGCAGCGGTGGGGCATGGCGGGGAAGCAGAGCCCCTCAGGGTGCCCCGCTCTGCCCGGACCCAGCAGGACAGGGCTATAAATGGCTGCGACGCCGCTGCGGCACGTGGGTTGGGTTACCCGCACGGTGGCCGGGGCCGAGGAGGTGGCGTGGGGCCACCAGCCTCGTGCCCTGCGCCTCCTGTTATAAATAGCCACCGCGCTCCCGCAGGCATCTGAGCCGGGCTGGATTTTACCCCGAGTCATTAATCTTGGCAGCGGGGACCAGCCATTATCCCGGTGCCTGGGAACTAATTGGAGTTCAGAAAGATACCCTTCAGCCGCTGAAACCCGAGCAGCGTCCCCGCGCCAGCCCGTGGCTCCCTGGGCACGCAGAGGACATCACCAGCGTTAGCTGAGCGATGGTGGGGTCACGTCCCGACGGAGCAGAGGAGAGGAACGCTGCCCGGCCCAGGACATGGGCATGAGTGCCTCTCTGGCGCATGGATTTAAGGCAGACTCAAGGCTGGTGACGAAGCACTGACACAGGCTCCCGCAGCACAGCAGGGTCCTGAGCCAGCGCACGGAGCCAGGACGCAACGGGGGGCTGTGCTGCCCCCCAGGAAGCTGCTGGGCCAGCATCCCATGGGAGCTGCCACCTCCCCCGAGGAGAGCAGCAGGCTGCATGGCCAAGGACACATTGTGATGGTGCCATCCCCAGCCACTGCACCTCTGCCCAGCCCGGAGAAGCCCAAATGAAGCCATGAAGCTTTCCTGGCACAGGCGCTGCAGTCACACTTCAGCCGGTCCATTCACTGTGCAGACTTGCCTGGCATTGAATGGATCCATTAATTACACCCATCTCATTAAAGAGAACAGATGACCATATTGAGCATCACCTCTGGTGCTGGTAACTCTAAGTATGGGGTTTCAGTGCTTTTTAAAACCAGAACCCTCGCTGGGCTGGGGCTCCTGGCTGGCTCACCCCCCGCCAGGGATCACCCAGCAGCAAGGAGTCCTCCTGGTCCTGCTGCTCCCCAGGGAGATGGCCTGCCCCACTGGGCCTCTCTGGCATCGAGCAGGAGGGACAGAGAGCCCCTTGGGGTTCTGCAATGAGTAACATTTTATTTTAGGTTTTGGGGAAACAGCAGAAGTCTCTGGGGAGGCCACTCCGAATTCTGCAGCGAGCTGCGCTGGGGACATGTCCGACCCAACACCTGAGGCCTGCCCTGCTTGGTCTCTGCTACAGTTGGGTGTTTCCCTCCTCCAGAAAGGGGCAAAACCATCAAAACTCCCTAGGTTTATTTCTTGGGCAGCAGACCCTCCTGCTCCGCCAGCCCATCCCTCCCATGGGTGGGGAACAAGCCCAAACCAAGCACTGCTGTGCCCTCAAGCCCGAGTCACCATGACCTGCCCCACACACATGCTTGTGGCTCAGCACAGCCCAAAGCCAAGCTCCTGATCCCAGAGAGCTTTGCTGAGGAGCCAAAAACCTTCCTCCAGGCAGGAAGTCAGCCCCAGCCACACGGACACCCAGCAGCGGGCTTCAGGTCACCCACCCACTGCCTGGGCCACCAGCCCCGTGCTGGCACACTCTGCTTCATCCCAGAGACCATGGCATGGACACAATGCAGAGAGGTTTAATACAGCATTGCCAGTTAAGGGTAGGATGGGTCCTGCTGTTCAACCCGCCGAGAGTTCCAGAAGCTTTCCAGCACAGCCTGTCAGAAAAGTCCAGCTGTACTGGTGGCTGTAACACCAGGCAGGATTCCAGAGAGGTCCTGGAGATCCAGCGCTGGCCCTAAGGAGACACTAAGCCCATCTGCAGCTGGTCCCTCTCTGCTTCAGGACTAGGCAACGCAAAATTAACATGTTCCATCAGCGGGGTGAGCAAACACCCACCCCAAAGAGACACCCTGAAATGACCTGTAAGCGTCAAGCTGACGCTGTGACACACTTCCAAAACACCCACCACAGAGGCTGCCCTGTCCAGCATCCCTGGCTCCAAGCACACTCAAGGCAGCAGCTGATGGTCTCTGCAGCCTCAGCTCAAACCCTTCCACCCCAGGGAGGAAGACACCATGGGACACTGCAGGGTGGAGGTGCCACTGCTGTCCCTCCTGGAACAGGCTGCCCAGGGGGTGTGAAGTCTCCTTCTCTGGAGATATTCCAGACCTGTGTGACGTGTCCTAGGGACCCTGCTTTGTCAGGGGGTTGGATCTGATGATCTCTTGAGGTCCCTTCCAACCCCTACAATTGTGTGAGTCTGTGATTCCTGCCCCAAGACCCTGTCCCAGCACCCTGTGCCCCATGCTGTGCCCCAGCACTTTGCTAAGGAGCTTTCCCATGTGCTGCATGGCTCAGCTTCCATGGGAGGAGAAACGTCCCCAGAAAACTCACCAGGGAAAGCAAAGCCTAAGGGCAGTGAGGTGTGGAGAAGGTGGGAGGATGTGGACACCCACTGCCTCTCCACATCATCCCCAGGGCAGGTCCAAAGCCTCCATTTCTGCTCGGGTTTGCTACCACACCAAAACCACAGAGCACACAGAACATTGTCGAGGGCAAATGCAGCTGCTGGTGCCCCAAGGACTGACACATCTGCCAGAGGACATTCACTTCAGTGTCCTGCAGAGGGATGGAGACCACCTCAGGGCTTTCTCTCCTGAGCAGAAGGTGACAGGGAACCACCACAAACCCCAGCTGCTGCCACCCGCCTCCACCCAAACCCCCTTCCACTCTGCATCATGTGTTATTTACCCGAGGGGCACCTAAGTCTGGTGGGCATTTCACATTTCACACCACGCACACCTCCACCCCCTGTGACTGCCCGGGCTTCCCACGGCTGGGACAACCAGCCCACCAGAGCTGGGCATCCCCAGCACTGCAGGCTCCCGGTATCCCTTAACCTTGCTGAACTTCAGGCTTCTGAGCTGTAACTTGTGCCAAGTCCTGGAGAGCTGTGATGGCCCCAGGAGCTGCGATGCACAGAGACCCCGACTGCCATGGAGTGAGATGCCCACCACCACCCCAGTTAACTCCCAGTGCCAGTACATCACAGGGGGCTCAGCAGGACAATTGCTCCTGGCACCAAAGCCCCTCCCGGGGTGGGTGGAAGGACATGTACCAGCCCTTCCTCTGCTGTGGATGCTCTCTGGATACCAAGCAGTGGAGGGGGGGGAGAGGGGGGAAGAGGGAAAAATAAGGTCAGGGGGAGCATCTCCTCTCAAAATAACAATGTAATATAAATATAGTCAAACTCCTCCTGCAAGTATCAAGAGAGTAGCTTGGCACATCCAAAATAAAACCTTGGCAGGACACCCCGAGAGGTATCTGTGTGTCCTCACGCCCGGCCAGCAAGGACACCCGTGAGCCAGAAGCCACGCTGGGGGTGAGATCAGGCCCATGGAGCCACTGCTGATGTTTGGGTTAAATCATGTCACCGCCCAGCTCTGCCATTTCGGAGAGTCTTGTCCCAACTCACCATCCCAACCCACAGATGCAGGAACCATAAGGGAAGTCAGCAGCCTGGGACAGCGCCTGCCCGAGGTTAAGGCCATCGTGGGCTTTTCACTGAGCCCTGGAGCGAGCCAGCAGCAGAAGGGAGCAGGGAAGCCCCCCTTTGCCACCTGTGAGGGCCCCCTGTGCTTTGCAGCGCTGCCACCCCTCCCCAGGACAGGCCGGCTCCTGGAGAGCCGTCAGGGTGACAGGTGTAAGGCAGGGGACACCATGTCCTGAAGCAGGGCACCCCAACCGCGACCCCCACACAGTGCCAGCCCTGCCATCCCCCTCGGGCAGTGCTGTCCAGCGCCGGCCGGCCGGACGCAGTGGGGAGGGGAGACACACGGTGTGTGTACGTGAGGTCAAGCAGGGAAGACCCCAGCCCCTGAGCAGCACCACGCCGCCAGAGACGGACGGCAGCAGCTACAAACTGATCACAAGGCCTCCAGCATGTCATGGTGGGAACCAGCCCAGCCCCACTCTCCTCCCAAGGGTCCTCCCTGGGAGGTTTAATTAATTAAGAAGCCCAGCGGGTCATACCTGAGCTACAGCAAAGGCTCTGCCTGCGGCTGCCTCTGGGGGGGACAACCTGGCTGGCTCCCCAGGGGGGGGATGGAGGAGGAGGTCCAGGGAGAGAAGTTGTTCTCTACAGAAAGGCCAGCTCATCTCCACCTCCCGCAGAAAGGAAACCCACGCCAAAGTAAGGGATGAAAAGAAAATAACAGGGAGAGGGTGGTCCCAGAACAGCGGCTACGGGGAGGAATTCTGCAGGCTCACAGAGAAAGAGGCTCTTGTGTTTCTCTTTGGTCAAAAAAAAAAAAAAGAGGAAAAGAAAAGCAACCCCACCACCAACCCTCTCTGCTCCCAGCAGCTGTGCAGAGCAGCACATTCCTCCGGCTGAATCGTGGTCCTGCGGCTCCCAGGAGAGGAGGAACCCACAGCAGAAAGGGCTGAGCGAAGCTAAAAATGAAAATCTGGAGCTGAGACAATCCGGGAAGGCACAGGAAAGCAAGGGCCACGGCGGTTGCTGGCAGCAGAAGACACACAAATCTTCTTTTCTAAGCAGAGTCCAGCATGCTGCCCCCAAATAAAATCTCTCTTAGGGATGTGCAGTAGGACAGCTGCCCCAGAAAGGGCCTGTGGTGCCCCCCATCTGTGGGGGCAGCTGGGGAGGGAAGGGTCCCATCCTCAGGGACAGACCCTGGGTGGTCACCCCTGCACAGCTGAGCTGCCAGAGTGCGGGCAAGCATAAACAGACGTGATGTGAAGTGTAAAGGGAGAAGAGCAGGGTCCCTCCTCCCATGGTCCCAAACTAGCAGCCCACACCCACTCCCCAAGCAGGGCTCGAGGGGCTCCTGCAGCCTGCCAGCCCCCACAGGGTAGGGAGACACCAGGGTCTGGCTAACTAGTACTAAAAGGGAGCCCATTCCCAAAAGAACCAGCTTCAGTCTCCCCTGGGCTGAAGAGGGCTGCGGTCCCAGGGATGTCAGTAGCCTCAACTGGCACATCTCAGGGAGCAGCACCATTGGGGTTCAGCTATCAGACAACCCCTGGGAAGCAGCTCCTGTGGCTGCACTCCTGAGCTGACCCAGCATCCTGCTCCTCCTGCCTGCCCAAAACCCACCCTGGCAAGAAGCAGTGTGCCAGTGACCCCATCCTGAGCAGTGCAAGCCTGCAGAACCGCACAGCCCTACTCCAGCCCAGGGTGTGGGTCTAAATGAAAATCACAGGAAGAGCAGAAAGTTTTCCATGGCTGCAGGAACCTCAGGGCATGATGGAAGAGTCATAAACCCGCCCCAGGCCTCCCATCACTGCCTGCCTGTGGTCCCACAGCAGGGAGATGGAGCCTCTGGGCATGGAGAGCACCACACACTTCTCCCTCTCTGGAGGGAGGTCCCAGCAGTTACCTCTAGCTCTCTGGATGAGCCGTCAAACCAGGCTGCACATGTTGTTTTCCATTTGAAAGGGTATGCAAATGAGTATGCAGATGATGTGCCACCCACATGCTCCCAGCACATTGCCAGGAAAAATGGGGATCAGTCCCCAGAAGCAGGAGGACCCTTGTCCCTCCTCTCCTCCTCATCTCCTACCTTCCAAGACCACCTCCTTGCCCGTCTTCTTTAGCGCCTGCACTGCCTCATCGTGCGTCGCCTCGGACAGGTCGGTCCCGTTGACGGAGAGGATGGCGTCCCCCACGTACAGCGCCTCGGTCTGATCCGCTGCCAGCCCCTTAAATATCTTGGAGATCAAGATGGGCATTTTATTCTCTCGGCCACCTTGAAACAGAAGAGAAAGGATGTGTTTGTGGCTGTTGCAGCACATGGAGGAGCAGGTGGGGAGGGGGATGCTCAGGTACCAGCCACTCCCGGCAAGGCTGAGCCCTTCTCCCAGTGCTCAGCCGTGCTGGGCAGCCATGCTGGGCAGCCTGCTGCCCCATTTCCTCAGATGCCCATGACACCCTCGTGAACAACCCCAGTAGCCAAAACACCTCGAGGCTTTACAGACTGTTCCAAAGCTGCTGTGAACAGTCGCAGATGGAGCAGAGCGAACACGTACCCTGACCACCTCGCCATCGATCCTGGTAGGAAAGCATGTCCTTATTTGCATTATTAATTGTGTGTGTGGAGCGACGATCCCCGCTCTGAGGACTTCATGATCCAAACAGATCAGGCAGCTGAACGTTTTTGGAGAGGCAAAAGAGCCAGGGAACAAATCCGTCTGCTCCTCTCCGCGCAGGAGCCTCTTTTACCTGCTGCTCCCCATTCTCCTGCCTAACAGGATGCTATTCAGACCTCCCAGCAGCTTGAGGAGATCAATTTGCACGTTAACTTTTGAACCCGCAGGGAGATCTGAGCAGCAGTGCCGCAGGCGTGCCAGGGAGCAGGGGTGCAGCAGCTACTGCCAAGCCCCAGCCCGGGTAGGAGCAGCTGGGGATCAATAGCCCCCGACATGCCCCACACCAGTCTGTCCTGAGGAGCCTCCAAGAGATGATCTCTGGTCCTGGGGAGTGATACTGAGCCCAGCCTGTGCCACCACCTACCACCCCAGGGCTGCTCCCGGCCAGGGTCACAGGCATCTCCTTGCTCAGACGCTGTCCGAGCCCCTCAGAGGGCTCTGGCTATCAGCTGTCAGAGGCCCCCGCGGGGGCTGCTCCGAGCTGCTGAGCCCGTCCTTACGACAGCGGCTCCCTGCCAGATCTGCCTGACCAAGAGCCCGTGCCAGGGCCCGGAGCCTCCGCCAGCTCGGCTCCGTGCTGTCCGGCCAGCCCCGGGAAGGCCAGCCCAGCAGCTACAGTGCCTGTCCCGTTGTCACATCCCGAAGCAGGACACCTCGCCCACACCCCAGGCTGGGGCGCAGCATTGCCGGGAGAAGCGCAGCTGGCACGGCTTTTAATGGGGAAGTCTCAGCATCCGAGGAGCGATGCTCCCCGCCAGCAGCGGCGGTGGCCCCCCCGCCCATCTAACAGCTCACAGCTCGGAGGGCAACTACCCAGTTTCCTCATACAGCTCTGCCAAAATCAAGTTCTAATTGAACCCAGTGACGTTTCTCCTGTGCTGGGAGAGCCCCGGAGTGAGCAGTAACTTGGCAGCCAAGGGGGTGTTCCGAAGGGGGTTTTATGCTTCCCAAAAAGGACTGGCAGGCTCAGGCATCCTGCTGACACAGCCAGCGGCACCGTTTCAATCCAGTCGCAGCATTCGGACATCCACAAGGCAAAATGTTCCTACTTCCAGAGGGAGCCAGAGGCTGCGGCCACATCCCCTCCGAGCTGGGAGGAGAAGCCACGTCAGGAGGCCAGAGCCTGGCTGCCGCTGCCTGCCCTGCCTGCACATGGAGTCACGAACCCCCTGCCCTGCCCTGCCCGCACACTGGGTTACAGACCCCCTGCCCTGCCCGCACACGGAGTCACGGACCCCCTCGCCCACGCACGGCGATGGCCCGTCGCCTGCCTGGCTGCTGCCTGCCTAATCCTCCTTTCACGGAGTTTCCAGCTCAGGCAGAGCTGCGTGACAGGCAAAGGCAGGCAGAAGCGCCATCCCTTCCCCGGGAAGTTTCCAGCCTGAAGTTCAGGCAAATCCCACTCGGGAGGGAAAACAGGGATGGGAACAGCGAGGCTTCCCGCTGCCCCGCTCCTCGAGAGCGGGTATCTCCCGGCTCGGGAGTGTGGGTTCAGCACCCCAGCTCTCCACGCCCGGAGGTCTCCGAAGGGTTTGGGATCGCTTCGTTTTGCCAACGCTTTAACAGGGACATTCTTGGCACGGGGAGGGGGCTGGGAGGGGACAAGGGCGCGCCGGCAGGGCCCCGCTTTGGCTGCAAAAGGGCAGCTTTTGTGTAACCGGGTTCCCTGCGCGTCCCACCTGCCTCAGGAGACGGCACCCTGCCCCTGCGCGCAGAGGGACTGACAGTGGGGGTCCGGCTCCCAAACACCGGGGGACCCTCCCCGCTCCGTCCGGTGCTCGGCGCTTGCCGGTCACTGCTTCACCCCAAAGCCCGTCTCTCCCCGCGATGTCTGTGTCGGTCCCTCACTGCCCCGGGCCAGCGCAGTGCCGAGGGGTGCGAAGCCCCCAGCCCCAGCTCCGCTCCCCCCACGGGGTGTGATGCCGAGCCGGGGAGCGAGCGGCCGGGAAGCGGCAGCAACAGGTCCCGGTGCCCGGTCCCGGTGCCCCGGACACATCTACCCCCCACGGCGCCGACCCTCACCTTTGATGCTGATGCCGAGCCCCCCCACGTCCTGCTTGACGACGCGCACCGTGCGCCTGATGTTGGCGAGCGCCTCGGGCA
>VZTU01032147.1:101392-123309 GCA_013400835.1 Zapornia atra | reverse complement strand
GAAAAATTGCTGTTCACAGAAATAGAAACTCCCCGCAGGAACACACACGCGCCGGTGACAAAAGCCCAGCTGGGAACTGCTCCCTGGCAGCGGGAGCGGTGGGAGGGAAAGGGCCCAGGGAGCACGGGAGGCTGCAGGGTGGGGCTGGGGCTGCTGCCAGGGCACCCAGACCCCAACCCCCGAGGGAAAATGCTGCCTTTTAGCTGGAAAAAGCATCGCTGGTGTCTCCAACCATCCTCCAACCAGTCCCCAGGAGGAGGACCTGGTGGTGTGGGTGTGATGGGCTCCATGCCCCCCCACGCTGAGCCCTTCTCTGGGCCCTGTTCAGGCCCTTCCCCAGCTGGTTGCACCCGGGGCTGAGCCCATCCTGGCATTTTCCCTGCCTGATCTCTCGGGTCCCCTGAACTCCAGCGTTATCAGCTATTATTAGACTCGTTCCTTGGCATAGCCAGGCGCTGTGTCAGAGCCCACCCGTCTATTTATAGTGTGCTGTGGGGGGATGTTTTGTTGCTTGTGTTAATTAAATTAATTCCTTCTGAAATAAAAATGAAAGATCTTAAGAGCTCAGAGTTCAGGCCCTGGAACAACGTTCCCAAGCCATGAGGATGCAGGTAACATCTCGGGCTGCCAGCTGGTGCTTGGGATGCTCCCAGGCTTATCCCTCAGCACTGGGGAAGTGCTGCTCTGCTTAGCATCCCCTGGGAATTTGGGGAAGGATGGGGGGGGCAGAGCACCAACACTACCCTGCAGGACTGAGCCCCATGAAAACCCCACAGGGGATGGTAAGGGAAATAAATCAGTTTTTATTATATAGTTCACAGAATCACAAGGTTGGAAAAGACCTTTGAAGATCATCAAGTCCAACCAATCCCATCCTAAGCTAAACCATATCCCTGAGCACCTCATCTACCCCTTTTTTGAACATGTCCAGGGAAGGTGACTCAGCCCCCTCCCTGGGCAGCCTGTTCCAGGCCCTCACAACTCTTTCAGTAAAAAATTTTTTTCTAATGTCTAATCTGACCCTGCCCTGGTGCAGCTTGAGGTCATTTCCCCTTGTCCATCACCTGCCACCTGGCTGAAGAATCCATCGCCCACCTCTCCACAACCTCCCTTCAGGTAGTTGTAGGTGGTGATAAGGTCTCCCCTCAGCCTCCCCTTCTCCAGGCTGAACACCCCCAGCTCCCTCAGCTGCTCCTCAGAGGATTTGCCCTCCAGCCCCTTCCCCAGCCTGGCTGCCCTTCTCTGGACTCACTCCAGGACCTCCATGTCCTTCTTGGAGTGAAGGGCCCAGAACTGGACCCAGCACTCGAGGTGCAGCCTCACCAGAGCCCAGTACAGGGGCACAATCACTTCCCTAGACCTACTGGCCACACTGGTTTTGATACAAGCCAAGATGCCATTGGCTTTCCTGGCTGCCTGGGCACACTGCTGGCTCATATTCAGCCTGCAGTGCCCCAACACCCCCAGGTCCTTCTCTCCCTGACAGCTCTCCAGCCAGTCTCCCCCAGCCTGTAGCACTGCATGGGGTTGTTATGTCCCATGTGCAGTTGATCATATAGATATATTTATATATATTTTAATATAGGTAAGGATAGATTTGACTATGCAACATGCATTCAACCAACAGACTCACCCTATGTTATGTAGGATAGGCAGCAAAAAGGCATTGTCTGACCTTAATTTCACTGGAATCTGAGTCCCTTAACTCAGGAGTGCTTTCTCTTTGCTTTAGGACACAATTAGTCCCTGCAGTTTCCTCTGTCTCAGTCCAGACTCTTCTCTTGGTGGATCCCTGTAAGAAAGGCACCATCAGCTGGGCTCTCATGGTGGGAAAACACTTCTGGTGCAGCGTGGCAGATCTTAGGCTATCAGAGCAGGATCAGTTCTATCAAAGAACAAGAACATGGGGAAAAGCTGAAACAGCTTTGGGAAAGGCCAAGACCTCAGTGTTCAGTGGGGCTTCTGGCTCTTGGATGCTGTAAAGCCACGTGGCAGCGGTGGCAGGGCTGTCAATCAGCCCTTAGGATAACTCAGCAGATGTAAATTAATTGTAAAATCAGCACATGTGCTGCAGATTGTAAACTCCACTGTCCCACATGCAGTTTTGATTGGGCTGATTCACCTCTCTGGCTTCTTCCATGGGGAATGGGGAAGACACCCCCAAATTGGTTAATTTGCAGCTTGCAAAGGAAAGTGGTGTTTCCTCCCTGCTGGGCAGTGGGAAAGAGTTGCTCCTTGGACAGCAGAGCTGGTGGGCAACACCACTGGAGAGGCCACCCACTGGTGTGGTACCTGCAGCACCAGCACCCCTCTGTAGCCAGAGCTTGTGGGGAAACTGAGGCATGAAGCAAGGGCAGGCAAGTCCCAGCTCAAACCAGGCCTTCAAAGAGCACTGGGGACATTGCTGCTGTGTTCCCTGGCTGCACAGGCAATGCACAAGAGCTTGGAGATGTCCAATGCTGGTGATGTGGCCTTTCCCACGGGCATGGGAAATATCTCTCCTCCAGGCAACACGTGCCCAGGCAATGCTTCCTGCCAGGCTGTTCCACTTTTGGGTGCTTTATTGAGTGATGTCAAACCCTTCCCTGCTCCCCAGCTGCTCCAGCCTGGCCTTGGTTGGATCTCACGTGTTTGCCAGGGAGGCTGCTAAAATCCTGGGCAGGCTGCAACTTCAGGGGGCTGACAGACAGACAGAGAAACAAACACACTTGCAGGCAAAACCATCCTCCCCAGCACATGCAGTCCCACGCACAGAGAGGGTGTCTGGATGTGGCCCTGCAGATAGGGACCCACCCACACCCCTCCCAGTGCCTCTGGGTCCCACACACCCCAGCAAAACCACAGACTGGGAGCCCCATCCCTTCCTGGCTCTGCCACCGCCCTGGGATGCCCATGGGAAGTGGCAGCTCCCCCAGCACATGCCCCTGAGGTTTTTTTAACTCAACAAATAGAACTTCAAAAATGTCACTTCTTTCTGCTGCCATCGTTTCTTTGTGATGGGCCATCAACATGACCACACGGAGGCTGGCTGGGGCAGGAGGAGCCCCTGATGGATGCTGCTTCATACTCTGGCCCCAGGGATGTTCACAGAATCATCAGGTTGGAAAAGACCTTTAAGATCAAGTCCAACCGTCCCTGTCCTGTGCTGACCCAGATCCCTGAGCACCTCATCTCCCCTCTGTTAAACACACCCAGGGGTGGGGACTCAGCCCCCTCCCTGGGCAGCCTGTGCCAGTACCTGGTAACCCTCTTGAGGAAGAACTTTTCCTTCACAGCTGAGCTGACCCTGCCCTGGCACAGCTTGAGCCCACTCCCCCTCATCCCATCTCCTGTCCCCTGGCTGAAGAGACCATCCCTCACCTCTCTGCACCCTCCTGTCAGGTCAGTGGAAGTGGGGATAAGGTCTCCCCTCAGCAGGTCTCACAGGTCTCCCCTCAGACCCCCAGCATCCCTGCCAGCTTGGCTGGGTTGCAGGCTGTCCCTAGCACAGCGCAGAGGGGTGGAAGGCTGGGAAGAGTCTTGCGCCCCGGAAAAATCCTGTTCAGGAGCGCAGGGGGGTGTTCCCCAGGTCTGGCTGGGAAGCACGCAGGTTTTGAGTCCATCACATCCCCCCCTTCCCTGCGGGGCCGCGGCCCAGCCAGGGATGCCGGACCCATCCTCCCGCGGGCCGTTCTCGTGCCGGGACCAGCTCCCGCTCCCTGGAACAAGGCAGCTGCAGGATCTCAAGCTGACAGCAGATGCCAGCAAAGAGCCGCCCTGCAGCCAGCCGGGGCCCGTCGTGGGCAGGGGGGTGGCCCGAGCCCCCCCTTCCTGGGAGCTGGGGCGCCTTCTGCCCAAACCCACCCAGCTGCCTGCTGGGGGACAAACAGCCCTCCCTCCCCACTCCCGGTCCCGGAGGAGGGCAGGCGGTGCTTGGCTGCCAGCTGAGAACCCCCCCACTCCACTCACAAATTGTTGCATCTGCCCTGACCCCCTCCCAGCCCAGAGGAGCAAGTAGGGCTAAGGGGGCACTGGAGAGGGATTCACACCTCCTCCCAGTTATTCTGGGCTCTGGGCTGGTTCCAGCCTGGGGTGGTTTCGGGGTGGTGTCCAGCAGGGTCCTGGCTTTCTGCTCAGGACCATGACTCCCAAAGCCACCCTCCCCTTCCTCATCAGTTCCCCTCCTAAGGACCTGTGAGGCACCTCACACTCCCTCCCTGTTTCTCAGGCATCTGTGATGCTCCTGCTCCCCAACAAGAGCTATTTTTACCCCCTGGCTGCACTCACACTCCCCTGGCTCTGCCACCATGGCCCCCTGTGCCCAGCACCACCCCCACTCCTGCCTGGGACCCCACTGCAGGCTCTGCTTGCATCCTCCAAGCACCCTGCAGCCAGGAGGGATGCAGGAGGGGCCCCTTGCCTTGTGTTTGGGGGCATCACTTCTGCGGGTCCCATCCACCACCCTGGGCAAAGCTCTTTGTCCAACTTCACAAGGAGCTTGACCTTGTTCTACAGGAAGGTGCATACAAATACATGTGTGGCCCCTGCTGTTTCCTCCTTCCCAATGGTCTTCTCATGTCCATGGACCCTCAATGAGCTCAGGGCTCAGGAACTTTGCCAGGTCTTCTTGATGGTCAGGGAAGGGTGTTTGACCTGGAAAAGCCCCAGCTCCTCAGGTTCAGAGGCCAGGCAGGGGCTATTAGCTCTCCTCATCCTCCATAGGCTGCTGGAACCCCACGTGCCCCTGCCACAGCCCCCAGCTCCAGGCTGCTGCTGCAGTGGGATGTATGCTGCCCATCTCAGTGCTGCTTTTAAGGGCTCTCACACCAGGGCAGCAGCTTAGACCCACACAGCAAGGGGAAGACTGAGCAGGGTAAATTACAGGATGGATGATCCAGGCATGAGCCCTGAGGTGGCTTGTGTAGGGGCTGGAAGGGCTGTGGCAAAGGCATGGGTGGAATCGCCCTGCTGTGGGCTCCCCATCGCACCTATGGCATCTCCAAAGGGTTCCACCAGCACAAGAGGGGACCCAGGGACAGCAGTAGTGGCTCCCCTGGGAAGGACACCCTGAACATCACCCACTGTCCCTGACTGGCCCCTGCTCACCTCTGATACGGCCCTTTGCTCCTTTCCAGAGAGAGGTTTTAATTTACCCTCTTGGCTGGTGAAATCCTATCCCAAGCAATTCCCCAGCCGTGCCTCCAAATCACAGTAATTACCTCATTACTTTGATATTAATAGAATTCATATGGGCTGGAGAAGATAATTGAAATTAGCCCCATGCCATCAGCGAGGGGAGCAGAGGGGGCAGTGGGAGGCTGATCCAGATGAGGGGTACAAGGCTGTATCCCAAGCCAGATGAGGGGTGCAGGGCTGTGTCCTGGCTGGATTCTGGCATCCTCAGTGGGTCCTGGGGCCAGTGATGCCTTCAGAGCTGCATCCCTGCTGGTCCCCACCCCAGGGATGAATTATCACCTGCAGTTTGGAGTACTAGAAGGGAGTAGGCAGGACAGATGCCCGTGTGCATCCCTGTTGGGCTCCTCCGAGTCAGTCTGGGAGGATGCTTGGCCAGACCCTGCCCCTACTTTGAGCCGCTCACCCTCCCATTGTCGTCTGCCTTGTCCCCCGCTCCAGGCCAGGGCACCCAGCAAACCCCCATCAGCAACTCCCACCATGGGAGTTCATTCTGGGAGGAAGAAAGAAAGAAAATTTTTAAAATTAATTATCCAGAAAGTCAACAAAGGCAGGATGGTGCTGAACAGCTCCCAGGGCAGTGCCGTGCCCCTGCAGCCAGCCACTGCCCCGCAGGGCCGTGATGGAGCCATCCCACCGCCTCTCTGGCCCCAGGCACGGGCAGCCCCCGCCCCACCTGCTCCCCCTCAGATGGAGTTGACCCCCAACAAAGGCCGGGGCCGCGTCTGCCACCCTTGGGCTTTGGCCCGACACGTGTCTCCTTAACCTCTTCCTTGGGACCAGCTGCTACTGGGGGTCCCTCCTTTGTGGCCCCGGCGCGCGGCAGACGAGTTTCCCCATCTGGCCAGCGAGGCCTCGTCTGTTGGAGACCCCCTGCCCCGGCTTATAACGGCATTAACCTCCCTGCTGCGCCCTGCCCCACTCCCACCCCCCAACCTCCCTGTCAACTGTCACTGGGCACCCTGTGTCCCCGTGGGGCCATCGGGCTGGGGACAGCCCGCATCCCAAGGATTATCGCACCGCCCAGCTGGCACGGTGCAAGGACAGGGAACCCTGCCTGCACCGCACACAGGGATGGGGAGCCCTGCCTGCACCCCATGCAGGGACAGGGGTTTGAGAAGTTCCTGCACTGGTGAGTCCAGCCGTGGGTCCTGCAGTGTTGAGGCTCAGGACCAGGACCCCAGCATGGGGCTCCATCCCAACCCCACTGCCACCAAGCTGTGTACCCTTGCCCCTTGCACTGAGCTCCCTGGGGAGCAGGGGGAATGCTGGGGTACCCCAAGGCTGGCAGGGGCCCAGCAGCAGTGTGATGTAGAGTCAGGTGCAGGGTCAGGCCCCAGAGCGTGCCAGGGAAGGAACAAGGCAGAGGCTGGGATCCCCTGGCTGACAAAGGCCAGGCCAGGGATAAGAAGAGGCAAGACTCTGCCACCACCACCTCCCTCACCAGACACCCATCCCTGAGGAGGCCTTATCTGCCGCTAATGCTTCGCAGCAGCCTCCCCAAAGCTTGTGGGCTTGGCAGGATGCTCCGAGACTGCATTTGCTCCAAATGGATTGTATCAGAGGGAGAACAAAGCACTGGCGAGTTTTCAAAGCAAAGTCGTGATCACAGCCTGCAGGAGAGGCAGCCGGTCCCCTCCAGTGGCACCTCACTGGGGACTCAGCAGGGTTCACCCCAAAACCCACTGCGCCACGGGCCGGTGCCCCTTGGCTGTCCCCTCCCAGCCCCAGCTCTGCTGTCCCACGGTGGTGGCTGGGCAGGAGCCATTCAGCTGGCCAGAAGACAACAGCTCCATTTTCACCAAAAAATGTCCTGCTGCAAGGCCTGGCCTCGCTCCAGCTGGGAATGAAAAAACCCGGTTGTTGTTCTGGGGGGTTTTTCCCTCCTCCAGAGTTTCTTGGAAAGCTGGTGCAGTCCAGGCTCTGGAGCAAGCGCTGACCTCGGCATCATCCCATGAGGCTGGGGGGGTCTTGCAATGGAGGAGCTTGCTGGCTTTGCTCCTCATCCCTGGGCAGCAGCCCCCAGGGCAGAGCAGCTGGCAGAGCAGCCCTTTTTCTTCCAACACCCTCAAGGATTTGAGGGAAAAAAGGGAATTACTCCCTTCTCCCTATGTCTTAGCATAAATTGTAATTTCTCTGTCAGGAGGGGTGCTGATATGGGGGCTTCCCCTGCCCAGCCTGCGCTCCAGGCCCTGGGAGTGTCGGTACATGCGGCCACGGGTGATGCCAGGACTCACCCAGAGCACCACGGTCACATGTTGCATGAAGCAAGGTGAGCACTGTGCTCATGGAGAGGTGTCCCCAAGGAAGCAATGGCACACAGGGAACTGGGTTTCTCAGGAAGGACGAGAGGAGGAGAAGAAATCTTGTAGGCAGATGAGGGAATAAGACCAGAAAGTCATGTTGGCTCGGCTTCCCCTCCGCTACGCAGAGACGATGGTGTCAGCAGTGAGTCAGCTCCGGGAGGTATGTGAAATCATAATTGAAGAATGCTGAGAAAACAGTAAAATCCCACCAAAAAAACCCAAAAACCAAACCCAAAAGTGGGGGAAAAAACCCAACACAACAACCCTCAAGCAGAAGCAACTGCGACGGGGCAGATCCCGGAGCCTCGGCACTGGGCAGAGACATGGAAGAGGATGGGTTTAGTAATGGGGCACTCTTCGGGGCACGAAGGGGTAACTGCAAAAGTGCATCAGGGGTGGGGAAAATGGAAAACAAACCTGAGAACAGTGGTTCTGCTGCGGGACAGAGGCTGCCACGTGGCTCTGCAGCATCTGGCCCTGCAGTGCTGGGCTGGAGGGACCCACGTGAGATCCTGGAGACTCTCCCAACGCATTCCCAACCCACAAGAAATGTTGAGGCCATGAGGGCTCCTTTGAACAAGTGGCATTGAGAATGTGGGGAGACAATAGAGCTGCACAGTGCTGGGTTCTGTGAACTCCTGACGTGTGGCACTGCCGCATCTTGACTGACAAACTCGCTTGTGCCACATCAGCGAGGAGGGGAGACACAAGGGCTGCTCCATGGAGACCCAAATGTCTCTGTGGCCACAGCAAGAGAGATGCAGAGAGAGCCAGCAGCCTCCCGCAGGCTTAGCCTGGAGAAGAGGAGGCTGAGGGGAGATCTTATCCCCGCCTACACTGACCTGCCAGGAGGGTGCAGAGAGGTGGGGGATGGTCTCTTCAGCCAGGGGACAGGAGATGGGACAAGGGGCAATGGGCTCAAGCTGTGCCAGGGCAGGGTCAGATCAGATGGGAGGGCAAAGTTCTTCCCTGAAAGAGTTGTCAGGACCTAGAACAGGCTGCCCAGGGAGGGGGCTGAGTCACCAACCCTGAGTGTGTTTAAAAAAAGGGTAGATGAAGTAGTTAGAGGTATGGTTTAACAGAGGACAGGAACAGTTGGACTCGATGATCTTAAAGGTCTTTTCTAATCTGGTGATTCTGTGATTCTGAGTGCGGGGTGGTTCTCCAAGAGCCGGAGGGGAGAAGACGCGGGAAAATGAAGCAAAATGTCACAAACTGTCAGAAACTCTAAGGAAAAGGTGTAACCGGTGGGCAGAGGGAGGTCTGTGCCCTGCAGAGAGGCTGCAGGCTTTATGCAGCCTCTCTGCAGGGCACAGAGCGAATGGCTTTATGGGGGCTGCAGCACAGGAGGACAGAGCTGGATGGCGATGGGATGGGGAGAGCAAAGCAGTTCTGCCCATTGCTGCCAGGGTCTGCACCCCAGGCCTGTCCACCAGCCCTCCTGGACAGCCCTGGGCACCCAGCCAAGAAGGAGCAGGGACTGGAAGGACAGGGCATTGCACAGGTGAATTCACTGGTGTGAATTCTGGTGCAGAACAGGACCGTGAAGCCTTTCTCATCCTCACAGCAGAGAGGGCCAGAGGGACAGGGGAAAGCCAGACGAAGGCTCAGCGGTGACACAAGTCCCCATGGCCCACAGGTACCAGGGAGGGCTTCATGCTGCTGCCCAACATCACAGCACTGCCACAACGAGCCGCAGTGGGTGAGACCAGGTCACACACAACACCAAACCAGGGATAGTAACTCCCGCATGGGGACACAAGACACCCTGCACCCGTGTCCTGCAGCATCCCCACGGTGTGTGAGCTGAGCACCAAACCACAGCTGCAGGGGGCTGGGTGGGGACCAGGGCTCCCAGGGCTGGGAGCCAAAGTACAAAACAGCAACAGAAGACGGTCCTTTGTTATTGTACCCAGAAATAAATCAGCAAAACCCACTGGTTCGATGTGCCCATGCGCATTAGATGAGACAGAAATTATGTCAGTGAGGAATAACCGCATGAAAGGGGCTCCCAGCCCAAGGAGGAGCACAATAAACCACATGGTTCAGGGGTGTAAGCATCTGAAGCAGTGAATATTGCCCATTAGCAAGCACCCATCACTGCAGAGATGCTACTCAAGCTTAGCACCGGAGGTGAACATCAGTCACCACTCCAGGGTGAGCAGAGCCACTGGCAGGGCTGGACTAGGCTGGAGCATGGTGCTGGATCCTTGTCAGGCTCCCCAAGGTTGGGACCTGCCTCCAAAGATCTAAGAGCAATGTGGGAAATGCCCAGAGGACAGATGGACAGGGAGGTCCTCCTCCCGTGGCCAGAGGCCTGGTGTTACCATATGAGTGGCTAGAGATTCCACGCCCCCTCCCCGAAAACCGTCCCAGCCCTGCCAAGCTCTTTGCCCTCAGTGGGGAGGATAAGAAAGAGTTCTTACATAATCCCATGCGATATGCTCTATGCATGGCCCCCAAAATGTGCCGCTCTCCTCTGCCACATCTAACAGGGCTCCTGGATGTTCCTCTCTCGTCACACCCTGCCTGCTATTTCCCTGGCCACATATGGCAGATGGGACTGAAGCCCCGTGCGGAGCAGCTCTGCCCACCCTCCAGCTACAGGTACTTTTGGGGATGCTGCTGGAGGCACCCACAGCCTGACAGGCAGCTTTTACTCTGGCACGTAAATACCACATGGTCAACTGGGGAGAGACCGAACACCAGGGAAAACATGTTGTGATGTTTTCCTAGGGATGCTTTGAGGGTGCCACGCTGCTGGAGGCTCATCCAGAAAGGTCCCTGTCTCCTGTCCACCCATCACCTCTGCTCCCAGGAGAGGAGACTCTGGCAGCACTCAGGTGCTGAGCTTCAGCCGGGGCCAGAACCACGAAATCCAGCCCCCTTGAGCTGAGGAGAGAAACGGTCCCTGGCTGCTTGCTGGTTTTGCTTTAAAATACAAAAGCAAAGGCACAACTAAACCCCCCCAGTCCCTGCAGCTGGTTGCTGTGAGTGTAGGAGCTGCAATGCCCAAGTGCTGTGACACAGTGTTTGCAGGGCTGGAAGCAGCCACATCCAGCAGCCGTGCTCAGGCTAGACACAGCCCTTTGCCTCCCTGCTAGCCGCCACGATACAGTGACACAGATACATGCTGCAGCCCACTGCAGCCGTGCCGTGTGGGAGCGACCCGCTACAAAAGTGGCTCTTTCCACATAAGTCACCCAAAAGGGAGGATCCGTCCACAGCAGCAGCACAGAGCCGGTCGGGCAGCACCTGGGGACACACACGTGGGCACTCCACTCGCCACAGGACAGGCACCGGCAGAGCCGGCGGCATCTCAGCATCTGCGAGCGGCTCCAATAATACCACCCCAAGGCTCCAAAATGTAGGGGAAAAAATAAATATAGCTCAAAGGAGACTAAGAGATCGAAGGAAAATGGCCATTAGCAACCCTCCATCTGCAGTAAAAGAGCCAGCCATGTCCGGCACTCCGGATCTAATGGGTTTTTAATATTCTTGTGGCACGCACTGTGGTATATATGGTAAGAGACACTTGGAGGTCTTGCATGAGCACCGGTACTCGGGGGGCTGCTCGTGGAGTTCAGGCTCTTCCTCTCCCTGCCAGCTGCCTTGTAGATGTAGATGTTTCAATTATTCTGTCAAGCTGCATATTCCAAATTAAGGCCAGAGAAGTGTCTCTGTCTTATATAGAAAGAAAGGGGAAAAAAAATATATCCCTAAAAGGAAAAGAAATGAACTCAGAAATTAATAAGGCTGATTGACAATGCTGCTTTGGAAACTCTGGTACCATATGGCATCCTTGAATGGCTGCAGTGCTGTTAGGATGGAGCTGACCAGCTGGAGAGTTACTGTGGGTTGTTTGTAATTGTAATAATGGATATCAGATGGCTGGTGTGGAGCAGTTTATAAATGAGAACAGACAATGAGCCGCACTGTTTGTCAGGAAATCATTGCTGATATGGGCTTTGCACTGCTCGCCACTCCTCCTGTGAGCTGGCTGCTCCCAGGGTACCGTGTGCTGCCGGCGGGGCCAGCTCCGGCTGGGAGAGGCACCAACCTGGGGCAGGTACTGTATTGGCAACCGGGGCGGGTGGTCTGGCCATGAGCAAAACTGCCTCCAAACCCCCCTCACCATCCTGGTACTTTGGGCAGCGCCTCAGACCCCACTTGGTGAGGCTGGTGATGCTGATGTCCTCAAGTAAGGAGCAGGGTGTGAAGCCACGTGTCTCTCTAAGGAAGCCCAAGCAAACAGGGACCCGGCCAGGGATCAGCCAAAGCCTTGGGGAGCCACCTGGGATCACAGGGCTGATGGGGGCTCAGATGCTGACACTTCCCAGTTGGTTTTTGTGCCGAACAGCTGGAAAAATCCTGACATTTCAGAATGTGCCATTTAATGATGTGGCGTTTTTGCAAGTCAGTAACAGTGAAATTCATCATTTCAGTTTCTGCCCATCTCCAGCTCTATGGCTTATCACATAAAACGAAGCCTGAGCTTGGAACAAAAAGGTCACACGCTTGTTCCCTTGTATTTTCCAAAAGGAAATTTCATCCAGATTAGCACCAGGCATTGCCCAGATTAAATGGCCCTGTGCTGCAGCAGAAGTTGCTCCGTGCCACACTGCCCAGCAGCCCAGGGCACCCGGGGCATGGCATGGCTGGGACAGGCAGCTGCAGTCAAAGCTCAGCAATGCCTATTTTTAATTCCCTAGAGTTCCTGGATGGTGTGTGTGTGTGTGTGTGTGTGTGTGTGTGGTGGTGTTTCCCCAAAAACATATCAAAATAAAAAGCCATAACCAAACTGGATGAAGCACCAACAGCAGCAGTGGTGGCCAGGCAGAGCCAGGCGATGTGGCAGGGTCACAGGAGCATGCCCACACTCACCCACACACATGTCCGCACACCCAAATATAGCTCATCATCCCAACAGGTCTTATTTTGGGCTCAGCAGTCCTGGCATGGGGTGGAAGGAGTCCTGGCACTGGTGGGGTTTCTCCCTGCTCAGCTTCAGGCTGGTGGCATCTCTGGTGTGGGGGCCAGGGAGCGGTGGGCACCTCGGAACCGGCCAGCCAGCAGCAGGGAGAGCTTTCTAGGAAATGCTCCCCCAAGTCCCTCTGCGGGGCATCTCCATGGCCATGACACACCCCTACCTCAGCGTATGTAATACAATTAAATACACCTTGTATCTACTGTATATATTTCTATTTTATATATCCATGTGCTATATGTATGTACACACTCATATAGATATTTCTTTTATATCATTCTTCTACATTACATAATATTTCTTAGACATGCCAGGGAGTGCAAATCCTCCCACAAACCCACTGGAATAGGCAGGGCAGGAGGATTGAAGTTGTTGAAATCAGCTGGAGGAAAACTTGCTCTAAACCATCACCCCTCACTGAGCTCTGTGCTTGTTTTCCCAAAGAAAGTCTAACTCCTGTTCCCAGCTAGGAAAACACACCCAACTACAACTGGACACGGGTCTTCCTCAAAACTCCAGTATTTCTTTTTTTTTCCAGTTTGGAGAGGGTTATTTGTGTTGGAGTCAGCTTATTCAGAGCCTGGATGTCTGGTTTTCATAGAAAAGGCAAGGAAACCGCTTGTTTTCGGAGCAGATTTGGGGTTTGTCTGATTTATATCGATTGCTATTTAGGGAAAATGGACATTCGATTACCATGCACCAAACGTGATAACCAATTGGTTGTAACTAGTAAGGGGATGCTGAAATGTGTTTTGGATACCCTCTCCGGAGCTGGACCTGGTCCAGGAAGAGGGAGAGCTGGTGTAATCCCCAAGACCTGGCCATCACATCCCTGCTTCCCTGAAGATCTCCAGGTGACCCAATCACAGCCTGCTGGCTTTAGACTGAAGAATCATAGAATCACAGACTGGTCTGGGTTTGAAGGCTCCCCAAGGATCACAGAGCTCCAACCCCCCTGCCACAGGCAAGGCCACCAACCTCCAGGCCTGGAACTACACAAGGTTGCCCAGGGCCCCATCCAACCTGGCCTTGAACACCCCCAGGGATGGGGCACCCATCCTCTTGCTGGGCAGCCTGTTCTCTCTGAAAGAACTTTCCCCTGATATCTCATCTAAACCTTCCCTCCTTCAGCTTCATTCCATCCCCCTTGTCCTGCCGTGTCTGCCCTTTGGAAGAGCTGATTCCCCTCCTGTTTCTCTGCTCCCTTCAGGTACTGGAAGGCTGCAATGAGGTCCCCCTGCAGCCTTCTCTTCTCCAGGCTGAACCAGCCCAGCTCCCTCAGCCTCTCTTCACAGGGGAGCTGCTCCAGCCCTCTGATCATCTTTGTGGCCTCCTCTGAAAAGGTGTCACTCAGTAGGAAAACTCACCTCACTCTCTCCAGCTCAACTTTGACTTCATCATGGAAGGCAGCAAAGTCGGGAAATAGCCCAACAGCCCTTCCTGACGAGGCGATGGCTGTCAAAGCCTGTTCCTTGCATCACCCAGCCCCGGTGCCCTGCGATGAGCTGTGGTTCCCCGCTCGGTGCTGGCACTGCAGATGCATCGCTTACCGCTCGCTATCACCTTTGAGATCACTATAAATGCAAGTCCTGGTGCACACTGTCAGAAGGTCCCATGCAAAGAGGTTTAGATTTCAAAGGAAAGAGGTATTCAGCATGCATCCTTACTCAAATGCAGTACATTTGCCAGCACAGTCCCTCTGGAAATGCTGAGCACCCTGGGATGGGTGCAGCCCTTCGCCAGCACCCGAGCATCCTATAGCTCATGGGGTTTGGTGTGCTCAGCTTGGCTCTTCAGGCAAGACTTTTGGGGTGACATCTGTTTAATCAGTCCCCATCACTACCACCCCCCACTGCCCACGGAGGGGCCCCACTCGCAGCCGATCTGGCGCTGTTGTTGGGTTTTATTTTACAGGGGTAATAGAGCTTACCCACATCCTCCCGGCCCCGGCCCGCCCCAGCTCCCACCCACACGCTGCCAGCATTAATGGGTTTACTTTGCCCTGCCTGGCAGGTAACGACCTCCAAAAGCGGGTATCGGTTTGTCATCCCAAGCGCCAGCTGTGCGGCGGGCGAGGAGCAGGTGGCAGCCTCATGTCCCCTCACAAGGGGCTCGATGCTCGTGGAATCGGTGCATCCTGGAGGGCTGGATTCAGGATCCCCGGCTCCACTCCGAGCCCAGGCGCATCCCTGACTCTGCCAGCTCCCTGTGCTGCTTCTCTCCCCTTGCAAGGGAGGTTGAAAAATGCACTGAGAATCTGCTGGGGGGAGTGGGAAATCCAAGCCCCAAATCCCCAACAAGCTGCTGGGTGGGACAAGTGGACCCACAGCCAGACCCGGGATGCGGGAGGTGATGAGAACTGGGAAGAGCTGTCTCCAACTGGGAGGATGAGGCTGAAAGCACAGTGCCAGGGATGAAGCCGAGGAGATGTGTCAGGAGCAGAGGGGTGAAATAAAGCCAGGCAGTGGGTGATGGCAGAGGTGGCGAGTTGCAAGATGCACCAAAAGGTCCTTCTGCTTCAGACATCCACAAAAAATATCACAGTGATGGTGAAATCAGGCTTCCATCCCTGCCTCCACTCATCTCCCATTTACTGAAATCCCCAACACCTCTGGGATGGCAGCTGATTTTTGCTTTGTCCCTGTGTTTTGAACACGTCCCCTGCCTGGAAAGGGATAAAAAATTCCTAAAAACACTGTAGCAAATCCCAGGAAAGGGCTGAGTGCAGGGACGGGGGTGGGAATGACCAGGAGAGCTCTTCATGGAGTGGCAGTAACTGGGGTGTGCTCTGATGGGGCTGTGGCTGTGATGTGCAAAACGATCTCTCCTTAGAGAAATTATGGGATTTACCCCACGGGTGCAGGTCTGGCTGGAAATGGGGCACAGCGTCCAGGCTGGAGGCAATGCTGCTGCCCAAGCGGTGTTGCCCACCATGGGACAGCCCTTCTGCCTCCCCCAAGCCCCCCTGGATGAGGGTCTGCTCTGAGCATCCCCAAACCCTTCATCCTCTAGCCCATCTGCTGCTCGAATCCCTGCTGCCCGGCTGCGATGTCGGGGCAGCTCCCACTCCTCATTAGAGGTCGCAGCCCCTGAGCAAAGATTAATCTGGTGCTTATGCGAATTTATCTGCTTGAAAAGAGAGGGACCGTCTCTGACCTCACAGTCTGGAGACTGGTGGGGAGTTTACTGTCCCCTGAGCTGTCAAGCCAATTCCCTGCAGTACCAAGCTGTTGTTCTTGGCATCTGCTAGGCAGAAAGACTAAGAAACACCCCAAATATCTGTTTGCTTTAAAAGGTAAATATTAATTTCAGGATGCTGTTTACATAACCAGACTCTTCAAGCTTGAAGTCATTGCCTTTTGCTAGTTGTCACGTGGTATTAGTGTGTATTTAACATTTATTTAACTCTACTTAGTCCTGCTCGTGCCAGATGGCAGGCAGCCTGTGCAGCTAGGCACGGGCTTAGCTGAGTGCTGCTCTGAAGCAAGAAGAGGGGGACTTCAAGACCAAAAAGGGGAAAGATTGAGCAGTTTATGCTGCAGGACCCTGAATGACATGGATACACACTGTGGCTCCGGCAACCCTGGGGGTGGGTGGTGTGGGGATCCCCAGAAGTTAAAAGCAAATCAACCTGGGAGCAGCATCTTCTGACAAGTCCAAACCAGTGCCAGGTGCTGGACTTCCCTCAGCTCTTGCTAGGCATGGCAGCAGAGTCTGACAACTTTGCCTTTGGTGGCTTTGCATCACCTTGGCCTGACCCTGTCTAGCACTGAGCTCTGTCACAGCACACAGGGAGAGGGTCTCTAGACCCTGGCAGGAGACGTCCCTGCCGAGGCTGTCACGGTTTGCATGCACCCTGAGGTGCTGATGTGTGTGGCTGCCTGGCCAGACAGTGACCCACAGGAGCAGGTGACATGGGAGAGGACCTGTTTGTGTATCCTGATACATGGCCCTGATGCCTGGACACTCACATGCCTCTTTTCCACCCCTCTGGTCATTTCCTGTGCCAGCACAGGGCATTTCGGGGGGAATGCAGCCCTGGGGGTGTCACTGCCTCTCCAACAATACTGAAATGCATCCAGATGGCCTCTGAAAAACAATATTCAGGACAGTATCACTGTCTGTGTGGCTGCAGCAGGCGCCCATCAGCTTGACTGTACAGACGAGGAAGATCTGAGATGCTTCAGGGACAGGATTATGGTTCTAAACTGGGCTGGACACTCTCAGGTTCAAACATTCATGTTTGAAGAAAGGGACCTGTGTGATAAATAATGTCCCCAGATGTAGCCACAGAATTATTGCCTGTTTGGGCTCTGCCTCCTGCCTGGTGAACAGATCTCATCCCACCCCTCCTCTCCTCCAGCAGTTCTTGCTCAATGAGGTCCCCTCATGCTCCCCCCATCCACGCCTGCCTCTCTGGGCAGTGCTGACCTGCCTTCATGCACTCACCTCATGCCAGGAGAAACACTGACCGGACACAGGACTGACCTTGGGAAACTCCACCAAGCTTCCAGACCTCCCTTTCTGGCACCATCTGCCCTGCTCTCCTTTCCCTCAGTTCTCACCCATGCTAACGATGCTTGTACCAAACTTTCCATTTTGTCTTGTTTTGAAACCAGTTCCCAGCGAAGGAAGCAGGCAGGTTACCCTGCCACGACCTGCCCCATGAGATAAGCCCTTTATCTCATTTCCCACTTGTTTTTATGACAGTAATTACTCTTTCTTCAGCATTTTTAGAGCTACACATGCCTGTGAGATGAGAGATTTCCAAATGATGTTCCCTCTTGCGGTCGCTGTTCTTTGACCAGACCCGTTAATCCCTGCCACCAGATTTGCCTGCCCTGCAGAAGGAACGTCAGGACCAGGCTGTTGTGGGACCTGGGAGGGGACAGCAAAGGGGTGAGGAAGAGGCAGAATGAGCTGAAGGAGCTGAGCGGTGGGGAACAAGAATGGGTGCACATCTTTGCTGGAGAGAGCTTGTTCTAGCCCAGGGCCATGATCACCAGTTAAGACCTCCCAGAAATGGGAGTCACCCCACTCCCTCTTTTTAAAATGTGTCTGCAGAGAGGATAACTACCTTCAACTGCTCTCAGCTACCTTACCAGCTCCAGGGACAGGGTCTAGGAGGGATATCTCAGTGTTTCAGACCTCCTGGTGACCCACCTTGGTCTGTTCCTTGCAGTACAGGGCATCCCACAGGGTGGGGGCTCACACAGATCTTTGTACTTTGGAAAAAGGAGAGCAAGGCTGAGAAGTCCAACTCCCAGAGACTGAGCTCCTCACCCACAGCCACCTCTGTCATGCTGGTGGACAAGCTTTATTCAGAGGGGGACTCAAGGGCATGCAGCCAAGGAGGTTGCTTTTGGTAGGACCTTTGCAGGAACTGGGCCAGAACCTGGAAGGGGCACAGTGAGTGAAAGAGGCTCAAACCCAGAAGGGTGCTCAGGTGTGGGGGGGAGGATGGGGCAGGACAGCAAACTGAAATGGAAAGATGTCTCTTCAGAGCACGCCTCACCTAGTGTGGCACACGCTGTGGTGTGGGATGCAGAGCAGAAGCTGTGTACCTGCTCCTGTGGCAAGCACCACTCCCCCTGCACCAAATGGAGAAGGACTCCACAGAAAACCACCTTAACTATTTTTCTGACACATGATGACATGTGATCACCCCTTTCAAGGTGACAGGGCATTTCCTGAGCTGTGGGCCATGTGTGTGAATGTTTTAAGAGGGTTTGTGTGTTTATTACTAGTGTAATAGTGGCTGTGTAGTAACTACTATAGTGGCTGTGTGTTTACAGTGTTTACAGTCCTAAAAATGCTGTTTGCAAAGCCATGGATGCTCAGTGGGGTGGGATATGTGTATATAGATTTAGACACACAAATCTACCCCTATAGGATGTGTATGCCAACGTGCTGCATGGGACTGAGAAGTCTTCTGTCTCTTGTCCCAAACACCCCATGTTCAAATGATTAAAAACAAGGGTTCCTAACAAATTCCATGTGTCTGTAGAGCTTCTTCTCTAATAAACCAGTCTGTTTCAAGGACGTATAGAAACATCAGCTCAGTGAACAGGTGTTGCTTGGTTGGACACAGAACATAAATCCATACTCATAAAGGCTGGGTGTGTTTTTTCACTCTTAGAGCAAATGAGGAGTACCTGCTCTGTGTACCCATGTACCAACAGAGCAAAAATTGCAACCAGCCCCTTCATTTGACAGCTGTTGATGTTTTCCAAACCACACCCCAGCTCCAGAGCATGAGATGAGCTCAGTTCATGGTATCCCTTAAAATCTGGGGGGCTGGAGGCAGCGAAGGGGGACTCCCCACACAACAGGCTACAGCAGCATGTCTCAGGGTGACATGATCCATCAGGATCGGGAGTTCATCCTCCCTAAAGGACCGTGCCCGTGGCCCAGGTCTTACCCACAACCCTGGCAGGATTCATACCAAATCTAGTAAAGAGCACAGAGAGCCCATTCCCTGTTCCCTGCTCACACCTTTCTGTCTCTGCAGAAGACACTTGCCAGAGGAGCAGCAGGATGGCCACATCTATAAAACGTGAGCTTGTTTGTGTGGAGAAGTTGTGTGTGACTATGGAAGTTCCCAAAGCTGCTGTCCTGAGCTCCTGTGTCTTTCACCAGCATTGAGGTCAGCAAGATCAAGCCCCATGTGTACCCTACCCTGAGACTCTATGGGCATTATGAGTGTTATTTAGCACAATCCTCTCCTTGGGTTTCCCTCTGCCACTGTTTCATCTTTCCAAACAAAGTAGCAATGTATGCAATGGAGCTCTGTTCACACCTTGGGCAACACGGAGGCTGTTGAACAGAAAGGAATCCAAAAACACATTAGCTGCTCCTTTATGTTTCCCTCAGCACCCCTCAGCACTGTGTGGTCCCAGCCCTCCTGCCCTCCTCCCCATCCCGGGCAGTGACACTTCACACCAGGGCATACCCCCCCAAGGTCATGGTGCCCATGAAGGACAGGACACACAGCAGGGCAGCAACAGCCTCATGCCATCAGCACAGCTCTTCCCACCTCCTCCTCTGCGCTCAGGCTCCCGAGTAGGTGAGCCTCAGGGAGATGCCAGGCTATGGCTGGGGAGCTGTTCCCATCATGCTGGTGAAGCATCTGAATGAGCCCAACCTGCTGCTCTCCTAGAGGCTTCACAGGATTTGCAGACCAGCTAAAATAAAACAAAGCCCTTATCAGCACCCCACACAACAGACCTTTCTGGTTCACCAGCATAAATTTGGCCACAGTGAGGCTGTAGATGACACTGAAATGAAATGGAGGTAAACACAGGCGAGAGCCAAGCTGCAGACCAGTGAGGCAGGAGATAAGAGCTGCACAGAGGCTGCAGGCTCTGGACAACAGGCTGGTTCAGGGAAGTGCTGGTGCCTCTTAAGGGGAGGACACAAAGCCATGAAATTAAAGTGAGGATGATGGGACCAGATGGATGTTACTGACACTTCAGTGCAAATTTGGATTAGCTCCATCATGGGATGTCTGGGATGAAGAGATGCCTGTTCCTGGTCAGCAAACTCAAAATGAGCCTGTGGCTCCCTGAGCATCTAGAGCTAACCTCAGTCAAGCTGCGGTGTACCACAGCTCACCTGTAGCCAGGCTTTCAACAGGCTGCGGGCTGGCAGCCACCAGCCCAGAACTGGGAGATTTAATAACCCAGTTTGTTGGCAGCATGGTCCTACTGGGAAACAGCAGCCATGACCTGTGAGCCATTTTCTCCCAGGAGGCGAGTAGGACTCACAGCTCTTACTGCCCTGATTTTACAGGCAGTGGCCTGAGGGGATGGATAGCACCCTAGGGCTGCCAGTTTGGATCTCCTGCTCCATCCCACAAGCTCTCCTTCACTGATGATGTGATCTGCCAAGGCTGAGCCACAAGACCGCAGGGCGTCAGGAGCCACACCGGTACCAGTATGACTTGCTAACTGGTGGTGAGAACATCCACCAGAAAGGAGACTGGGTCCTGGCCCTGCTTCCATTTTATTGCTGGGAACAGAAACCTTGGCTATAACCCAATTTGTAGACACATGACTTTCCTCCTACAGACTCAAGTCTTTTGGGAAATCCCTGACCCAGCTGTCCTACTTGCATTTTCCCTGGAGAACACCTACCACGGCGAATCCCTCCAGGATGGGAGCAGGGTTGCACTTAGTTTACAGATGCTGATTGGATGTCAGCACAAGGCTGCGGCCTCAAAAAACCCTGGGCAGAACTCTCAGGCTCTCAGTGAAGCCCTCATGATCACAGACTCCAGCATTTCTGGGCCTTGATGTATATACCAGAGGTAAATCACACTCAAGCTTGGACTTTGCAAGACTTAAAAGACACTCACTTTTCAGCTCTGACGTGGACATTTGACTTAACCTCTGGGGCTTTTCCCATGTAAATCTAAATGTGTTTTCCTGTGGCCAGGCTCCCTGGGGCATTTGTGGAAAAGCAGAAATGCTGGGAGACCAGGCAGCCATGTAGGAGAACTGACCCGGCCAACAAAGTCACATCTAACCATGACAGCTTGTAGCAAGGCTTTTCAGGTCCCCACTTTTCCACAGAAGAAGGGCCGTGGAGTTATCTGGTCTTTGGGAAGAGTCCTGTTCTTCCTTATTGTAGTCTTTTAATAGATAAAGGCTTGTAAGAAAGATGGAGAGAGACTTTTTACTAGGGCTTGTAGTGACAGAACAAGGGGCAGTGGTTTTAAACTGAAAGAGGGTCAGTTTAGATTGGATATAAAGTGGAAAATTTTTACGACGAGGACGGCAAGACACCACTTGCCCAGAGAAGTTGTGGATGCATGAAGGCTGGATGAGGCTTTGAGCAACCTCATCTAGTACGAGATGTTCCTGTTACAGGACTAAATAATCTCCAAAACGTCTCCTCCAACCCAAACCACTCCCTGATTCTTCATCCCACTTATCTAAGGACCTGATGTCTCTCCAAGACCAACCTGGCCACCTGATGGAACCCAGCCTTCAAGGTGCGGGGCTGCAGCTGGCCTGTGGGAAGTGCCAGGAGGCATCTCAGGCACCTTGTTCCAGTACCCAAGCTCCTGGTGCTGGGCTGTGCACAGCACCGGGGTCTCAGGTGTTCTACCTAACTCCATGCCAGCGTGGAGACCTCGGCACAGAGGTGGGGAGATGGTGAGATGGGTTTAGGGAGGCCAGAAACCACAACTAGGTTAAATTCCACCGTTAAATTAATGTATAAAGCGTCGCCTCTGACCAAGCCATGGTGCCCTGCTCCGCTAACCGGCAGCAGGCCGGGCCTCCCGCGGCCTTGTCGGGGCGGGCCGGGTAGGCCGCGCCCCCGGTAGCGTCACGGCGAAGGGCCGGGCCGGGCAGGGCCGGTGGGGCCGCGGCGAGGAGCGAGAGGAGGCGCCGAGGAGCCGGGCGATGGTGGGGATCCCGGGCGGCTGCCAGTGTAAGAGCCGCGGT
>VZTU01032147.1:76983-101302 GCA_013400835.1 Zapornia atra | reverse complement strand
GGAGCGGCGCGGCCGGAGACGGGGGGAGCGGGGAGCAGCGACGGTGCTGGCCCCGCCGCCGCGCTCAGCACCCCCTCTTCCTGGGACTGCCCTGTCCGGCCGGGGGGTGCGGGGAGGGGTGCCGTGCCCTGCTCGGCTCTTCCAGCTCTGCACGTTCCTGTATAAAAATGCATCGTATTCGTGTTCCGTTGGTGTGTGTCTCTCACCATGCGGCTCATCAGCCTCCAAGTGTGAGGCAGCCGTGCTGGGAGCAGCCTCGGGGACCCCCACCTAGAGAACAAGCCCGACGGCAGCCCCGTGCAGGTGGCCCACTGGGTTTATTAATTTCTAGGCTGGATGGGGTTTGGAAACCCAGCGCCAGGCAGGACCCCAGGGTCACCCCGTCGCTTGGCCCGAAGCAGGCTGGTGGGTTTGGCAGCGGCCAGACCTGTAACATGCACTCACATGGGCAGTGACTGGGTGTGCGTGTCCCACTGTGTAACCCATCTGTTGCGGCGTCCTCTGCTACTTGGGGTTGGGAAGGTGATGAATTGGAGCTCCGTTTCCATTAATCTCTCAAAACAGGAGGGTTGTTTCCAGAAGAGTTGTGCTCTCTGAAAGGGCTAGGTTTGGCAGGAGAGTGGGGAAGTGTGTTGCTGCTGCCAAGGAGCAGAGTGGATGGCTAGCCTGTGCTTCTCACTGTGTGAACCTCCTGATCATTTTTCTCACCTGTACTTGTGCACACAGCCTTTGTTTTTCACAGTCAGGAATAGACTGTGAGCCATCATGGGCTGAACAGCGAGGTGCCAGACAGAACCTGCAAGTAAGGGATGGCCAGGCTGATAGCCTGGATGGGCCCATTACATACCAGCTGGATCACAGCCTCAAGGCAACTGTTGGTATGTCACAGAAAAGCAGTTAAAAGCACATCCCAAAGCTCAGAGGAAATGAAGGAATTCCAAAAAGAAGTCTGATTGTTCATAGGGAAAGATGCATGCTCGTGCTGGTGTGGAAACTGTGGTGGGAGAAGGGCAGAGCAGTGAGCAAGCCATGTTAACATCCATGCAGGTTAGCAGAGCCGTGGTTGATGAGCTCCTAACCTTGCTGCCAGGGAGGGCTCTTCATTTTCTCTGCCTTGAAGAAAAGGCCCCACAGAAGGATCTTGGGTGAGATCATTTGCTTTAACCTCGCTGTCCATAAATCAGCCCTCCCTGCCTGATCTCCTTTCTTCAAACTCTTTGCGGTCACAGTGGAGCAGCAGGCGCTTCCTGGGGTGGCTCATCTCATGAGTCTTGGTCACCTCTCCCTGGATGTGATGAATTATGTGCTAGAGGTGCCTGGGCTTTTTCATTGACTGCAAGGGCAGTCCAGGATAGCTGGCTCAGGCTTTGGCAGCTGGGAGTTAGATGAAACAAATCCCACCCAGTGTGCTCATGGTGCAGCCTGACGTGTATGCAGAGACTGGTTGGATTCCCTGTTTCTCTTCGGCCGAGCACTGGGAGAAAAGACAGGCCTTTGAAATCCTGCTTAAAATAACTGGAGCTAAAGGAGACTCAACCTTGTGCCCTAAAGCTGTAGCTTCGGGGTGGATATGTGAAACCAGCTCCCATCTCAGCTGTGGCACTTCCTGCAACCCTGGGCAAGCTGTCTGAACGCTCTTCTGGTTTGTGGCTGGAATGTGTATAAATGTACACGCAGCTGCTCAGTTTTGCATTATTAAACCATGTCTGAGAGCAGGGCTTTTCATCTGGGTCGTGCTGACAGAACCGGGTCAGGAAGCGATCGCACTGACGGGATGCCAGCAGGTACAGCAAGGCTGTGGCCCCTGGCAGGAGAGGGTGACAAGCACCTGGGGTGCTTCGGATGACTCAGCGGCAGCGAAAGCATCATTTCTTATGCAGCTTTAATATGCCTCTGGCTCAGCATCCATTGGTGAAGTGCTAATGATAACCCCAGTGAGCCATACAGCTGTTTTATAAGGATAAACACATAAATATGCGTTACAGGCTTCGGCAGCTTTACAGATAGAGCAAGTAACGATGTCCTGTTAGTGCCAGTTATTGAATGGGCTGAACGCTGGCACAAGACAGCGCTTAATTTGTGGGGCTCGCCTTTGCCCAAGAACACTTGGATTTTATCTTTCGGCTCAAGAAAGGGAATAATCAGCCCCAGACTCATCATTTTTATAAGCAAGAATTATATGCATTGCCTTGGTTATCAGCCCAGTGATTTCTGTCGTATTACAAATACGGTTGCTGGCAACGTCAGGAGGTTGTTTGGTTTCTTTGGGTACGTGTTACAGAGGAGTCATCCAGTGCTCAGTGTGAAACTAATGACCCAGAAAGAAAGGAGAAATGTGGGATTGTTTTGAAACTTCGGGATGCTGCGGTTTAGTTTAAGGCACATATGGATTCTCATGAACGTGTCTTTTCTCACATGGGTATTTCCAGTGGGAAGAAGTTAAAATGGATCTTTTGGGGACTCAGTCTTGATTTTTGTATGCTGTAAAAGGCAGAGAAAAGAAACAGGAGGTTTTTGATTTCCAGCTTCCCTGAGGACAGGAAAGAGGATGTACTCCAGGTAGAGCTCATGTAGCTGACTCTCAAAAGCAGGACTAGAGTGTAGAGAGCTGAGTGTGGTTTCTGTCAGCCTGAGCTGCCAAGGCTTTGCAGCTACCTCAAGATACTGCTGTAAACCACTGGAGAGGGGAGAAGGACTGTTCCGGTTTCGCTTGTGCTGGCAAGAATCAGAGGTAAACTCTTTGACTTCAGAAGGAGGTGGCTCTAAAACTCACAAAGGTGAGAATTGTATCAGTCTCTTCCCCTGTGGTGTAAAGTTCTGGGTGGAAATTTACCTGGAACACTTCCAGACTGCAAACCACCCTCCTGAAGGCACTTGCCCAGCCAGTCTGGGGCAGAAAACCTCTCCTGTGTCCCTGTCACCTTCGCATCCATCCCTGCCACATCCCACCTGTGTGCACACCCACATTTGGTTCAGCAGCAGAGCTGTCACTGGACGTGGTTTTGGCTGTACGTGGGCACTCCAGGTTAATCAGTTTAGCTGAGCTCGAAGGTCTGCTCCATTTCATGTTCTTCTAGAGACAGAAGCAGTAGCTCCTACAGGCAGTAACTTACCTGGCAGTTGGGCTTGGGGGTCAGAATTTGTACGTGTGTTTTGCAGCCTTGTATAATTCAAAGGATCAGACTATTCTGGTAGGGGTTTATGTGTTGATTTATGTTGGTATTTAAGATAATAGTTGATAATAGCCCTCAACCTTGGGTTGCAAGGGTATTTTCAGAAGGTAAGTGGCCTGCTGTTGACTTTGGGTCCACAGGTGATACTTTGAAGATTTTTGAAATACTACAGAATTCTCTGCTTGCAGGTGTGGTTTTGGGAAGTATTGCACTGGCCATTTTTTTGGTAGATAATCATAAAATATTCAAAGGAGTATTTCGTGAATGCTTGCAAAATTACCACTGCTTTTCTCTGAATGTACTCAACAGACACACCAGTTTGTTAGCACCAGTACCAGCTTCTCCCTGAAGGAAACACATCCATATTTTTCTACTCCTTGTGATCCCTTGGATGTTGATCTGTCACTTCCTAATAGTGCACCCAGTTGCTGTAGCAGCAAATTCTTCCAAATATATCACCTGGGATGCTCCCGCCTGGCTTGTGTCTGCATTTTGTCACTCCTTGTCTCACAGGAGGCAACAGGAGGAGGTATAAAATCCTGAAGGAAATAAAACAGGGAGGGTGTATGTGGTTGGTGTACATTGGAGGAGGCCGGTCTGGCCAGTGGCTGGTGGCTGGGTCGAGCATTTGCTGGCACTGGTGGGACTGGCCTGGTGGCAGGCAGCAGCTGGGCAGCGCTGGGGAGCCAATCCAAGGGAGCCTCCCTGACCTGCAAGGACTCTTCATAGCCTTATCAGGAGTGGTGAGCACACAACTGATAACTCAGTACATCCTGGCCATCTTTTCTGTCTGTTAGCCAACAAATATTTGCTTTATACTTCTAAGTTGTTGTGCATCCTGCCGGCAGAGGCTCTTTGCGTCTGGCTGGAGGCGCCTGAACAAATGGAGTGGGGAGAGGGGCTGTGCTGTGGGGTGCATCCCTACAGTCGCATATTGTCCCGGGCGGGCAGAGCTCCAGGACACTCTTGGTTGTTGGCTCTGGGCATGGTCAGCTTTATTTCCTTTCATGGCTCTTGTGGAAGACAACATTTTGAGGCTATATTCTTGGGAGCAAATGTTTCAGTGGGTTTTGGTTAGGCAGAAAGTTGATGCCTTTTTTAAAGCTGGGGATATCTCAGTCTGCAGCATTTCCAGGTGTGGATGAGATTAATTTGCTTATCTCAGGTGATTGGCAGGTGATTGCATGTGCAGGGGAGGTACTGTAGTCAGGATGTTAAAACACAAAGAAGTCAAAGGCTCCCATGTTCCTCCCCTGCTGTGTGAGCTCTTCTGCATTAAAACCCCCATCTAGCAGATCTGCAGGCAGGAGTCTTCCTTCCTCCTCCTCCTCCTTGATTGGGTTTGGTGGGGGCCAAGAAGTCACTGATGAATCCTGACTGTAAAGCGCTGAACTTTGAGAGGAGATTAAAAAAACCCCTTTGAAACGTCTGCCACCCTGGCAGCGCGTCCGTGGGTCAGTAATGGGGTTTATCTTCTGACATCATTAGGATCGCTGACATTTCTAGCTTAGAAACAATAACTTGCCTTATCCGTCGTCATGTTTTTCTAATTAAAGACAAAGCTTGGTAAATATTTTTTAAATGATTGAATTTCCCAAGTATGAAAAACACATGTGGGGAGTCAGGCTGGCTGCGGCCAATGTGCCTTTTCCCATCGTGTCCCTTGGAGCACGCGAGTGCAAATACAGATTTAGAGCTGTGGGTGACAGGTTTATCTGGGATGATTGGCAAGGATTTATAAACCAGGAGGGGATTTACTTCGCTCTCCCTTCTCTTCCCCCTTCTCTCCCCCCCATTCCCCGACCCCCATCTCAGAAATAGGAAATTGGGATCACATTAAACCCTAATTGGTTTGGCTCCAGCGCTCGTTCGGTGGCTGCCAAATAGTTAATTTATTGCGTGAGAGTTTGGCCATGTGTTGAGAGGCAGATTTGCTCGAAGCAAGGGATCTCTGTAAACTCTACATCCGTTCCCATGCCAGGTCCTCTTTACAGCAGCACCGGAGCCTGGTGCAGGAGGTGCCTTCCATACCCATCCCAGCAGGATGGCGACAGGGGGACCCTGCTGCGGGGCTGCTGTTCTGCCTCCCTCGCTGCCCAGCTGAAAACGCTTTCAGGAATAGTTGCCTGGAAGAGCTTAAAGTGGTTTTAGCTGGACTTGGCGATCGACATTCGGAAACTGCCAGCTAGATAAGACGTGGGAGGCTCTCAAGAGAATAAATGCATCTGTTTGGGAGATAACAGCAGGCCTGGGCTGTCACCGCAGAGCAGGGCCAGGTGGGGATTCCCCAGGGTTGTTGAGGTGGCCTTTCCTGGACAAGTTGAGGAGGGGCAAATGGGAAGCAGGCCAGTCTGGCTGGCATCCTGTCCCATGGCCCCGCAGAAGCCCTTCTTGTTCCTGCCCTGCTCCGTTAGGTTGCTTGAGCACCGGTGGCTGTTGGACATCCCGGAGTTGTTGCTTGCTGTTGGATCTCAGGCATACAGCTTCATTTGGCTTCTGGGAAGGTTTCTGGAGATCAGGCTTTAGCAGAAGAGCTTGCATGGGCTTGAGGGACAAGCAGCCCTTACTTAGGCTGTTGCTGACACTACATCCGCTGGCACCTGAAAGGGAGTTATGTGGAGTAAAGAGGATGCTGCAGCCTGAGTTAAAGACTTGCTGCTAGCGTGGCTCCAGTTTTGGACTATGATTTGAAAGAGGCTGTGTAAGGAATAAATCTACGTCTGTGGCTTTTTCTTTCATTTCTTGCTGAGTTAAATAACAAACTTTGTGTAAGGGAGCTGCTTCCAGCTCCGAGGCAACAGAATTATTACCACTGTGCTCAGCAGCGCCCTTTCCGTGTCAGCTGCTATTTCCTTTGTGAACTTGATACCTGAAGGCTCAATATTGTGACCCTTTAATTTTCAGCTGCTAAAACGTACCAGGCGAGTTGGCTAAAAGGGAAGAGCTCAGAGGGGAATTGAAAATAGTTATGCTGTAGGAGCAGTGTGTTTCTTTGGGTATTTCTTAAGTGCTGAGTGTTTAGGAGAAATTGATAGGTAGTAGCAACGCACTCTTAGCAATACTTTTCCTTCTGTAGCTCCTGCTTCCTGGGATGTAATAAAATCCATTAAGTTCTATTTGTGATCTAAGGCCCAATATAGTAATAGTTTTATTTGGATAATTGTGGCTGTTCTACCAATATCAGAAATCTGAATGCTTCCAGGCATACTGCAAAACCCAGGCTGTGTATTTAGGGAGGTGCAAGGCTGGCACGGCTGAATGTTAGCCAGTTCCTTCTGAGGAGCCAGAGAGGCACCGATTCAACAACAGAAAAAGCCTGTATCAAGCTGAGCATCTCTGTAGGAACGAAGCTCCAGCTGTGGCTGCCACGTTGGGGCTGTGCGGCCCTGGATTTGCCAGCTGTGACATGGAGGTGTTATCAAGGTTAGGCAGGTGAAAGGGAGACAGATTGGATGGGTATGGGAAGCAAGGAGTGATGGTTTGTTTCCAAGAGCATCTTTTCACCCCGAGGTCTGAAGGCAGGTTAAACACTCATCAGCCACTCCCCACTCTCTCCTGCTTAGTTTGAAATGCAGCCATTTCTGGGATGAGCTTCTGTAATTACTTTAAAGTACATCATACTTCCACCACTTTTGGCAGGAAGGAAGGAGGAATACTGTGCTCCACTGCCAGACAAAATAGAAATCAACAATTGGGATTTTTCTCAAAGAGCAGATCTCTCTTCTCTGCCATTAAACCCGAGTTGGATGGGAGCCGTGTGCCCATTTTGCTTTCGCGCTGTGAGTGTGGCGTTCTGCAGCACACAGCCCGTGTTCACACAGAGATCTAAAGCAGCGAATTCCAGCCAGAAATTCTTTCTAGTGCTTTGCTTTCCTTCTGCTGTTTGCTTCCCTCTTCGCACTACAGATGCTAATGGATCACCTTCCTGTGGTAACGATACGAGCCGTACTTTACATCGTGCTGAGAAGCTCTTCAGGAATGTTCTCTGAGGAATGTGTTCCTGCTCCCAAACCACTGCACTGAAAAACCTCCAAGCCTTGCTTGAGGTCACTTAGGTCAGCCTGGACACTGACATCCTGTTTGGGCTTGGGCATGTACTGCGTGTGTAGTGGCGGTTGTGCCATGGCTTGGTGCATGTACAAATGAATGCATCCAGGTTTCTAGCTTTCAGTGTGTTCCCTACTCCCTTCTCCTCACCCTTCCTAGACAGAAGTTGTACTAAACTTGTTATCCTCGCCACAGAACCATCCGCTTCCCAGGGCAGGTTTTGCTTTTTGCCAGAAGGTCTGTTTTGAGGTGGAGAGAAACAGCAGCAACCTTGAGGATGGTTTCCAGAGAAAAATTACAGTAAATTTGTGGCAATCACAAAGCAAACTAGTTTAGCAGGTCTGGGAGAGCATCCCAGGGACCTTCGCAGAGCTGAAATGGTTCAGGGCTGTGGGATAGAGAAGCACAGAGGCAGGAAGATATCCTTAATCTGGTCTCTGCTGTCATCCGTGCATCCTTTCCTCCAGCCAAGCCAACCCTCACCTATAAAGCTGTACAGGGAGAGGAGGGGTGACAGTTCAGAGACACAGGCAGTGCCTTGTTCACAGAGCTTGTAGATCTGACTCTGGGGCATCACGGACTGCAAGTCAGTGTCGCATAACATTCAATTTTTGTTGGATCATGTTTAACCATTTATTACTGATCACTTACTCCTCTGGTACACCAGGTCTGGACTCAGGTGACAGCTTAGTCCACGTGAGTCTCTGCCTTTCAGAATACACTGGTCAGGCCCCTTTCTGCACAGCCCCTCCCTGCCAAGGGATGCTATCTTTCTCTGAAATTGTGGTCAGCCCTCTGTATCTAGGTATGCAGAGCACCTGGAAGTTCATCGGTGCAATGTTCTTAGGAAGAATCTTGCACAGCCCTGGATACCCTTCTTTTGGAAAGCCTATGGATGAAGACCTTGCATGGAGAGCAGCAGAGGTGACCTGTGCCCGCTTTGATTTAAGCATTGCTGTCTCTGCTGCCCAGACCTAACAGCACCTACCTGGTCTTGCACTGGTTTTGCACTGTGGCACTTGCAGATGTCCAGAGGCACTTGTCTGTCATTTTTCCATGAATATACTTCTCTCACCAAAGAAACCTTTTATTGCCCCCCTGTGTAGTATTGATTTTTAGCAAGAGGCAAAATAAAACCTCTTTGTGCACAGGAATGGGTAAACAACAGTCAGAGCACAGAAACTGCTGGGCAGGTAATTTTGAGATGTTTCTTGATTTGTCTGCTCCCAGTTTTATTTAAATGTTCTGTCTTCAGTCACTGCAGCTGCTGTGTTCATCAGGTTTAATTTCCCATTGAGTAATTACAGCGGTTTCCTTTGAGCCCTGTGCCTTTAATTAAGAAAGCCAAGTTTGATATAAAGTTAATGGAATGACATTTGTTATATTTTTATGGTGAAATATGCTCCCAAAAATAACATTTGTGGACTCAATCACTGCTCCTGAACACTGTTTACCCCATCTCCTCTTCTCCTTGACCCTCTGCAGTACCGATGGTGTTTCTGATGGTCAGAGACCAGGGTCTGGTCCGTGCAGGAGTTCTTGCCTTCAGTCTCGCAGGTGCTGTGCACAGTAATTCGGCTGGCATAGGATCTCCGTTTTCCCTTTTACATGTGTTGGTAAGGATTGCCTCCATTCGCAGCAGCACTGTGCTGTGACTGTCCTGCTGGGGCTTCTGGTGGGGTGAAGTGGCCCAGGAAGCCCTGGAGAGCCTGGCAGCACCGCTGGTCCTGCTTCAGGTGGACTCTGGGCAGACATGCCCAAGCTGCCAGTCAGGGTCTGAGCGCCACATTCAGTGAAAGTCTGATGTTATTTCAGGAATATTTCCTGTACTTGGTGACCTGTGAGTGAGCCATGTTAGGAGCAGATGCTGGAGGGGCACCTCCCTGTGCCGTGCTGCTGGGCTGCAATGGTACCTCAGTTCCTCCCCAAACACGTCAGCAACCCCACTCTGCCCTGCACAAAGCCTCCCTTGGCTGAATGCTGCAGCAGGTTGCGTTTTCTGCTCCTCTGGGCAGGATTTCTACAGCCACTGCTGGTCCTCCTGCTCTGAAGGCCAGATTGATGCTGGTTCTCCAGATAGCCCCAAAGAAAAGCAAAAAAACCCCAACCCAGATGAGATGAGCAACAGCGGCATGTGTGAGCTTGTTCGGGTCACAGTGTGCCTTCTCTATGCCGACTCTGCCTGTCTGACATGGGATGGTGAGTCTGTGTATCAGGAGGAACAGCCGAGGTGAGGATGAGCCAACGGACAGGTCTGCCTGTGTACATGCAGCGGGCCAGGGATTTAAATCCATCACCACAGGACTGGCCAAATGGCTGTGCTTCTCCAAACGGCTGGTCCATGAATGGAGATGCACCTCTTCACACCTGTTTTATAACACAGAAGCAAAATATTCAGGGCATCCAAATAGTTTATATCCCGACAAACAAATTCTGGCAGCGGGAGCGTGAGTTTCCATCTCATTAAGCTGCTGGCAAAGCTCTGGTAATTCCAGTCACTGATACAGCGCAGGAATTATCCCTCGACATGACTGGCTGTGTCAGGTCAGAGCATCGCTGGCTTTCCTCAGCAGTTGCATGTTTATATTTGAGGGTAAAAGAAAGTGTTGAAATGTCAGTTTATGGTGTTCTTCTCTGGTGCCAGAGCAAGATCTTGTGAGGTTGCAAACAAGTGTCTGAGGGCTTTTGTACAAGGAGCATGAAGTGGATTTCTATACCTCAGTTGTAATGAGGAACTGGTTTAAAATCTCATGTTTTCTTTTAATGCAAAACCTGGCACTGACTCTTAGTTTTGCAGAGGCTTGAAGGTTCAGCTTGGAAGTCACCAGCTCAACTGCAGCCTGGGGTTGGCTTTGACAAGGTTCCCGCTGTCTCACAGCTGTCTGTTGGTCTGTGTGAAGTCAGAGGGTGATTTGGTCCACTTCCTTGAGGACAGGTCAGCATTATCACGCTTGGTCCCATTTTTGGCATGTGGGAGGTGTGCCGTGAGTTGGAGAGACTGGGCTGGATGAGCTGAACATCCTGGTGTCTTCTGGCTCCTCTGGCAGGCAGAGGATGAGGCATTCAGTTGAAAGGGTGGCACAGAGATGTCAGCTGGCATGGGAAACTTGCCTCTAGCACTGTTACAGATTTTACAGTGTCTTGCAACAAGAGCAGGCAGTCTGTTCTCCCTGCCTCATGTTATGCTGCGCAGCTTGAGATAGGCACATCCAGAATTCACTTTCGAGGTCCCTCATCCAGTCCCAGAGACTAAGGAATATTTTAGTGGGGTTTTTATAAAATGTAGATACTTTATCAAAGGCCCTGTTGTTTCCTCATTAAATCAGGATCATGCCTCTGGGATTAGCTGTTCTGCGTGGCTCAGGAAGACAACCACGCTCCATTTTCATACTAAACTTCTGCCTGCAGAGACGTGCTGTGAGGCGACCGAGGCAGGTGGGAGGCTGAGAGCCCAGGAGAAAGGGAGGTGCAGGCTCTTGGAAATGGGACTCAAGAGGAGCTTTTACAGATGTTGGCTCAAATGGATTCCTGAGCACATGGAAGAATTTTAGTGGGCTGCACCTCCAGCACTTTTTATTACTGGAACATCCCATCTCTGGCGTTAAACAGCCTCTGTCAGTGGTGCAAACTGATGGGGGGAGTTTGGAGCTTTTCTGTTTGCTGAAACAAGAAGGCAGGAGAACTTTTTGACTTGCACTAGGGTCCTCTATAGTCAGTACAAGTTGACCCCACAGGCTTTCTTGAAGTAATTCTTGTCTTTGTAAATTTTTGCCCTCAAATTATCTCCTCTGTTCAAAACGTTTATTACATCTCATGGATTTTTTTTTTCTCTTACAACTCAGGTTCTGAATTAGGTTCAACTCATCTAAAAGTCACTGCTAAGTAACAGCTTCTTTTGCTGATGCTGTAGTGTCCAGACGTTTGGAGCCTATTGGGAAGTGGTTTTGTTTGGGCTTTTTTAAGTACACAGTCTCTACAGTTTTTAGTCTCTTAGTTGGATGCTCTTGTGTTCCCAATATAAATATTGTCATCACTGACCAAAGACTTGCAGGAAAACAGTGAAAAGAAGTGCTGAAGCAGCACTGCTAATCAGGTAAATGTATCACACTGCAGCTTAGTTCCAAAGTCTCTAAGAAGAAGAATGATCTCTTGGACTAGAAGCCTGCTCAGACTGCAGCATTACCTTGAAGAGAGGAGTTATTTGAAATGGCTGCTGCAAAAGTCCCTCAGAAGAACAGTTTTAGTACTGCTCTTGCTCTGCTCAAAGTGGCATTCCCCAGACAGTATGCCTTTGTCATCTGGTTCTTTTAGACCTGCAGAGAAGTCAAATTCAAAGTAGAACCATAGAACCACAGCATCTCCTGAGCTGGAAGGGACCCATAAGGACCATCGAGTCCATCTCCTGGCTCCACACAGGCCCAGCCAAATCAGAGCTGGCACTGAGTGCATCGTCCAGATGCTTCTCAGCCCAGCTCGGGGCTGTGACCACTACGTAGTACTATAGTACCGCTATAAAGTACTCGCGCTATAGCTCGGAGCATTAGGGCAAACACAAGCAGCTGATAACATGTGTGGTCTGCCTTCCCTTGCACCCAGCCTGGCTGTCAGGAACCCAGCATGGTGGCTTGTGCCTGCCCAGGCTGGGGGCGTCCCCCTCCAGCAGTCCTGGATGGGTTGGCACAACCCTAAGTGAGGGGTGTGACTGTCTGGAGAAGAGGAGGCTGAGGGGAGACCTTATCACCACCTACAACTACCTGAAGGGAGGTTGTGGAGAGGTGGGCGATGGTCTCTTCAGCCAGGTGGTAGGTGATGGACAAGGGGAAATGACCTCAAGCTGCACCAGGGCAGGGTCAGATCAGATATTAGAAAAAAATTTTTACTGAAAGAGTTGTGAGGGCCTGGAACAGGCTGCCCAGGGAGGGGGCTGAGTCACCTTCTCTGGATGTGCTTAAAAAAAGGGTAGATGAGGTACTTAGGGATGTGGTTTAGTTTCGGACGGGAATGGTTGGACTTGATGATCTTTAAAGGTCTTTTCCAACCTTGTGATTCTGTGATCATTGGGCATGTGATCACAGTTGGAAAGGACCTCTAGAGATCATCTAGTCCAAACCCTCTGCCAAGCAGGTTTACCTAGGGCATGTCACGCAGGAACACATCCAGACAAGTTTTGAATTTCTTAAGAGATGGAGACTCCACAACCTCTCTGGGAAGCCAGTTACAGTGCTTTGTCTCTCTCACAGTAAAGAAATTTTTCCTCATGTTGAGCCGGAACTTCCTATATTCCAGCTTATGTCCATTGCCCCTCGTCCTATTGCTTGGCACCAGTGAAAAGAGACATCTTCTTGACACCCATCTTTCAGGTATTTACACCCATTGATCAGATCTCCCTTCAGCCTTCTCTTTTCCAGGCTGAACAGAGCCAGAGCCCTCAGCCTTTCCTCATGAGAGCGATGCTCCATTCCCTTAATCACGCTCGTAGCCCTTTGTTGGATTCTCTCCAGTATTTCACTTGTCTCTTGTGAATTGGGGAGCCCGAATCACAGGATGCAATACTCCATATGAGTGTGGAGTAGAGAAGCAGGAGAAGCTCCTTTGGCCTGCTGGTCACACTCTTCTGGTCACATGCACATCCCAGGAACCATCAGCCTTATTGGTCATGAGGGCACATTGCTCCCTCATGGTCAACATACTGTCCACCAGGATTGCCAGGTCCTTCTCTGTGGACCTGCTTTCTAGCAGATGTACCCCTCACCTGTATTGCTGCAAGGGGTTATTCTTGCCAAGGTGAAGGACACTTGTCCTTGTTGAATTTCATGAGGTTCCTCACTGCACAGCTTTCCAGTCTGTTCAGGTCTCACTGAAGGCAGCGCAGCTCCCAGCATGTCAGCCACTCCTCCCAGTTTGGTACCATCATCTGATGGCTGACTATAGCCAACAGGGTATCCATCACCCATCTCTTCCACCCCACTTGGGGTTTTTCTGGTGGCTGATGAGTGGAAAGCTGATTGTGGTGGTTACCTGTGAGTCATGCAGAACTCAAACTTCAGCACAAAGATTTCCATGGTAGGCTCAGAGCCGCCACGCTGTTAACCATGAACATGGCATTTGTAATCCACATACTGGTACGGCCTGAAGTAGGGCAGGAGCTGCTGCAGCTCCCACCTCCCTTCAACGTGGGGCAGGGCTGCGGCGAGCCAGGTGTTTGCCTTGAACCGCAGCTGCTCCGTCTGCAGAAACAGGTGGAGACGCTCAGGAACAGCACCAAAACACAGCTGGGAAGAGTTAAGAGCAGCCCCACAACTTGGTATTTCACCTGGGCAGAGCGTGCCCCCACAGCAGCATCTCCTGCTATAAATACAGCTTCACCTCAGCAGCAGCTCTGGGGGGATTCAGGGGATGAAAAGGAAGTAAATGTATGCTTGAGCTGCTAGAGCTTTTATTATTTTTCCTCAGTAGCAACACAGCCAAATCAAATCAGCTATTTCCAGAATGCTGCCTTTTAACTGCCTGTACCATCAAACCCAGCCCTGCTCTGGAGGAGCTTTCCTGATGAACATCTCTCTCTCATCTCCTATTCCAGGTTTTTATTCGCATTTTCTTTTTAAATTAAGATGTTTTCTTAGCCTTTCTCCTGAGCCTTTTATTTTTTTAACATATAATTTATGGTGTAGAAAATCAAGGCTTTGACAGCTGTTGAAGTTTGAAGTTCTGTAAATCAGAGTTTAGGATTGAAGGTAATTTTCCCTCTTCCCCTTTCCCCCATGTGCATGGTAATTTATTTCACCATGCAGACACTTCTTCCCTTCCTGCTCCTGGCAGCCATCTGAACACGTATGTGCAGTGAGTGGGCTGGAAGACCTCGGGCTCCTTTGATGAGATGCTCTCACCAAACTCTCCTTTCGATCTATTAAAAAAGAAATCTTCTCTTTGAGCCCTTTCAGGTGTCTTTCAGAGTGTTACTTACGGGTTTGTGGGAGCAGAGTCGGGGTGGTGTGAGCATTTCCCCCTCTGTAGCAGTGATAAGGGGTCTGATGGTTTTGTGTGGGGATGGTGTGACCTGGACATAAAACCCCTGGATGCAAGGCAGGCAGCTCCTCAATAATGCTGTGTTTCCTCTGGTTCCGATAGAAAAATGAGGTTTGGGAGCTTTGCATGACCTTTTCCTCCCTGTTTCTCTGACTCCATTGGGAATTTTGTTGTTAGCGCTGGTGGGTTGACAGAGAAAGGACTCAAGTGCCCAGGTAAAGAGTGGAGATGTGTCCCTCTGGGTGATGTGAGTGACCCCCAATCTGTGCTGGGAACAGCTGTAGTGAGAGCATCAGGTATGGACATGGTGTGGGAGGGAGCAGATGCCTCCAGCTGTCACAGGCCTCTTCAGCTGGGTTGGTCCTGGGCTTTTTGCATGTTCAATCTTGGAAGTTTTTACAGGAGGGTGGGCTGTGTGCTTGGTCAGCCCGGCTTTCTGCAGCTTTTCTCTGGGAGAAGCGAGCTTGGGCTTTTTCTGAGACTTCATTTTCTGTACCTGTTGTGTGTTGTTGAATGAGTTTGTTTCAGAAGGATCTTCTGATTTAATTATTCTTGGAAAATATCCATTTGTCGAGACAGAAACTTTCCCTGGGACCAAAACCCCCTCAGATCAGAAAGCGCCTCAGGCACCCTGCAATTGTATTTACTAAACTGTGCAACATGGTCTAAATAAATATTTACTGATCTGAATATGGCTCTTTGGCATCCTGGTAGAGTGCTGGCTGCATGACCTTTGGCTGTCCTGATGTCTCCTTGCTTTGTGTAACTTTGGAAAGAGGATTAGGCTTTTTTGTTTGGGTTTTTTTAAACAACCATATAGAAGGGGAAGATTTTTAAGTCCAGGCTGTTTCTGCCCAGAAATAAAAGTCATGCTTAGCTCGAGGTCCAGCGTTCAAAGCTTTGCTCTGACAATGTGGCTGCTCTGCATGGGGAAGCTGCTGTGGCATTCAGGTGTGAATTGGCAGTGCAGCAGCTGCTGCACTAAGGCTCTCTGCAGGGATGCACTGGGTGCCATGGCAAACAGGGTTTCTGCCCTTCTCTTTTGGGAAGGCTTGGAGGGGGCACTGCCGCCAGCCCTGCTCTGCCCCGGGGGCATGGCACTGCTTCGGGGTTAAAGCAAGCTGCTGCTATGGAAACTCTGGTTATGGGCTGTGGCTTCACCATCACCCAAACCCCTCTGGTCACTGGTGGCTGCAGAGAGGAGCGGGCTTGATCTGGAGTTGAGCTCAGCGGAGAGGATGGATCTGGATCCTGACAGGTACTGGTGGATCCAACACAGTGGTCCCATGAGTGTGCCTGTGGGGAGAGAAGGGGCCACCCCAGTGTGATTGTTGGCTGCTGACCCTCAGAGGAACAGTGTAATGGGAATGACAAGGGATTTGGACCAGAGGAGAAAAAGTCATGTTAGTGCCTGAGTATGGTTTTTCATCCTCTCAAAATTCTTCTGTTTCTTTGAAGTGTGAATCCCAGATGCTACAGAACTATTTTTCCAGACATGGCTATGCTGTCTTGCTGTGTATTTTCCACCAAATTGCTGAATTATTGTTTTCCTTCTGGCCTTCAATTCTTTTTTCTTTACTTTTTCTCTCCTTTCCATAGCTTTATCTCTTTGTCTGGGTGTTTTACACGGCTAAAACTCGTTCCTGTCTAGCATACCAATCTGAGAGCTCCCTCTGAGCCAGCTTCCCTCCCAAGCTATCCCCTAGGATAGGAATGCTGCCTTTTTTTCCTTGAAACTTGTAAACACGAACTTCCTGTTGACACAATCTGCAGATAGGCTCTGCTTCCGACAGAAGATGAAGGTAATAAAATTTCAGGTCTTCATTCTCTGTGCCTGGTCCTCAACCTGCATCCCAGCATCCCACAGGCAGCAGAATCGCAGAGGGAGGGAACCTGCTCGTGGCTCTGCACCTCTGGCAATGAGCCTTTCCCTTTATTTTACCCCTTTTCTGTAAGCACCCAGATACAGATGCAATCCTAATAGAAGCCAGTTGGAGAATCTCAAAACCCTAATGTCTCTAAAACGATACTTCATTGGTTGTTCTCTCCTTTCATGTCTCCCTGCCCCTCCCAATGCAGAACTAATCCTCAATTTTGGGGAGTTAACTCCATCCTACATCTGAAACGGGCCTTTGTGGATAACGAACTGGCCAAATTCAGGCAGCTATTAGGAGACTTTGTGTATTACCACCCTTGTCACTTAATCTCCCTGTTGTTTCTGCCTCCAGGAGATCTGGAGGGACCCATAACCCATGCTAGGTGTTGGTTTTCCCTTTCCACGCTTAATGCTTTGCTCTGGATTTCACAAGCCCTGTCCCACATGGGGCTGGGGGCTCTAGGCAGCAGCTGGCAGCTCTCTCTGCCTTGCAGTGCAACACAAAGCTGTGGCTTGCAAGCTGTATGCTTTACTCTCCTTATCCCAGCACTGAGACAAGCATCTCCACAGCTCACTGGGAGGAGAGGCAGCAGTGCATGGAGAATAACCTCCAGGTTCCCCATGCTGTGTGGGGTTTTTTTGAGGCTGATCCAGGCTTTATTTCTGGAGGGGTAGCAGACACCCATGGTGTGACCATGCTGATCTTCAGGATCAACTGTTGGAGAATCTGGGGCTCCTCTGTGCTTGCAGGGAAGGGATGGAGGCAAGCAAAGGGCTGGGAGCTGGTGGAAGCAGAGAGTGGAGAAGGGAAGCAGAAATAAGGTCAAAAAAGCCCCAAAATGAGATTAAAAGCATGGTAATGGCAAGGGCTATAGAAAGGGAGGAGGAGTGGTTACAGGGTGGGGGGGGAATTGAGGAGCAACAGGCAGAATAAAAGATCTGGATGGAGGCTGAACTCTTTTAATAAGCATCCCATTAATTAATACTTTCTCAGGCGGCAGCACCGGGCTGTGGATGAAATCCAGCCCTCCCCAGCCTGACCTCCGCGCTCCCCTCGCTCGCCGCTGCGCCGGCTTCTACTTGGCTCCTCGCCCCAAGGCAAACCGCAACCTTTCCGACTTCTCGGGGCAGAATGAAAGGCACATGGCAGCGGTGTAAGGGGAGCCTCTCGCAGTCGGCTGCGCTTGGGTGGGCGGGCTGGTTCTTTCGTAAACTAATAGCTCCCAGCAGTGCTACTAAATCAGACTTGGTGGAGCCTGGAGCCGGGAGCTGGAATGCTGGGCCAGGCGCAAAGGGCTGCTGGGTTGGGGTTTTTTTGGGTTGGGTTTTTCTTGGGTTTGGGCTCCTTTTCTCAAACCCACCATTTGATGGGTCCGAAGGGCCAACTGGCAGCAGGAGGGGGAGCTGGCAAGGGTGGGCTTTGCAAAGGAAAATTATTAAAAACTAAAAATATGCCCCCCCCAAAAAAAAAAAAAACCAACCAAAAAACTCCCCCCAAACCCATTTACAACATGATTTTTTGCTGTTTGGCAGAGTAGAAAGAGAAGGAGCCTTGTTCAGTGCTAAACCTGCAAAGCCAACAAACTGGGATGCCTCTGGAAAGCCCTGCTTAAAATCCTGACCTGTTGATTTTACTGGGCATAAAGAACATCACAGCTGAGGAATTTTTTTTTAAAGCATCTCGAAGGGAAGTTGTGGTTTGGGTGAGAAATTTAGATTATTTTTTTTTAAAATCAAGGTTATGGGGTTAGTGATAACTGATCACCAGGAAAATAAACCTCCTTTGGTCCCTGTCCGATGACAGGATGAGCAATGAGATGGGGAGTTACCACCGCTGCTGAAAGGCCAAGCCAGGACCAGAGCCCCAACAGACCTGTTGCAGGGGCTGGGAGGGAAGCGCGGGATGAAGGTGGAAGGGATCCTGTTAAAGGAGCCTGAGATAAAGGAAGAAGAGCTGTTATCAAGGGAAGAGCCTCAGCCTGTAGGGAGGAAGTAAGCAGTGCAGGGAGCGAGCTGGGGTGTAATGACCCTGCGGTGGGGATCCCTCACAGGCGTTTTATCGCTCCCATTTCTGATTGTAAACGCTGGCCTTTGTGGGATGAGGGCAATGCTGATAACTCTTGCTCTGATAAGCTTTAATGTGTGCTCTTTAATTGTTAAAGATCTTTCATAGGGCTGGTGGTGGGGAGTACTAGGAGTCCAGAATGGGGTGTCTGGTCCAGGACGTGGCTCTCCAGGTGAGACAATGTGCTTGGAAAAGGTAAAAATTCTGCCCAGAAAGCTTTTCTGCACCGTAAACACATGCTAAAGGGGGTGGCCCTTTAAGGGCCACGTGTCCGATCTCAGCAGGTAACTGGGTTTTCTAAAGCAGGGAGGTGTCTGGGTCAGCTGCAGGAGAGCACTCCAGCAAACACTGCTTCCAAAGCCAGGAAGGCTCCTGATCCCTGACCCAGGGAGTTGGGCAGGTAAAGATGAGGGTTACCAAAACTGCAGTTGGATGGGAGTGGTCATAGGTATTTTAACAAATCTCTGTAATCAAACCACACGGCACTGCTATTGATCTGGAAATCACCGTCAAGCTGCAGAGCTGTTGGACTGGACGTAATCCTCTGCAGGCTGGGTTTTCCTCTCTCCAAATAGGATTACTCAGTTTTTCCATATTTCTGTGTTTGGTTTAAATACCCGTGACAGCTACGGAGGCTTGGATTTCTAATCAGAGCAAGAATTGGTGTGGTATTTTGGGGGGTAGGAGGGTGTTTTTTCTTTGTGTCCTGTCATATAGCAGGAATAAGGTAGCTTTTGCTTAGGTGTGTGTCATCATCCCTGTGTCTGTCCATGTCATTGCCCCTCCCCTTAAATAAGTGTCCAAAAGTAAAGTTTCAGTGACTTCTTTAGGTTGGGGTTAATTCCTTGTTGTGCCTTTGCTCCCACTGTTTCTTTGCCATGTCTGACCATAGTTTTTCTGGGTGTAAATTCTGCCAGCTCAGTTCAGACTAACTTTTAGTATGTTTTTTTCCTTCTCTGGGCAGTATTGAAAAGCCAAACACTGCTCCCATGGTAGGAGGCAATATGATTAGATTTACTTGACAAATTAAGCTTGTTAACATAATCTGCCATGTGCTAATTTAAATAATGGATGTATTGAAAAGAGGATGTTTGTTAAAGGTGATAAATTTGCTAGGAATGGAGAGGTCTAATCTCTGTTTGGAGGGGGTGTGTGTGTGTGCCTCGGTCTGCTGAGCTTGAACTCAAGTCAGTGAGCATCCCCTGCACCCCCACCAGCATCGCTTCAAGGGAGCAGATCCTGCTTGGCTCCACTGACTTGTAAGGAAGGCATAAAGAACGCAATAAAATGTTTGCCTCTCCTGCCAGACCTGTGCTTGGAGGAGGAGGATCCCAATTGGTTTCCATCAGATTCCAGTTAGCATGAATTTACGGTTTCCACTTAGCCTGATAAATGGCTTTGGCTGCCTCACTCAGTGCCTTTGGGTTTCTTTTTCTGCGCGATGGAAAGCGGTCAGCTTAAAGAAGGGGAAGGCTTTCCAGGGCTGCCGTGTGAGCAAAGCTACTTCCCGAGGTACGAACACAGCAGGCAAACACATAAAGCTGTGGTGCATCATAAAATGTGGGTGGAATTGAGGAGAAGTCCGGAGGAGTTCGGGTCTCTCCTGCTTGCTGTGGCAATGTGCTGATAGGCATAAAAATTCCACTGGAAACTGGAAAAATTCTTCAAATTTCCTCGCTCTCCTCAGAAACCACACTGAACAGCAGGTATCAATAGCTCCCAGTGTTCAAACTCTGCATCGTTCTTTCCATGGAACATTCCCATGAGAAGAAAGCAGAACCAGATTAAGGCAGCGAGCCGGGAAAAGCTGTTTCCCCCATGCTGCCTGCAACCCTCCTTCCTCCCACTGTCGTGGTGATGTTCTGGGCTATAAAATCTATTTTAATGCATATTTGGGGAGCAGGCTGGCCTCTTGGCTGCTTGAGGTCGATAGATGACACATCTTGGTGTCTTTGATTAGTGCGTTGCCCCTACGTACCCCCGTTGCGTTTTCAAAGGTGGTAGCTGAGCAGGGTGTGATGTGTGGGATGCCTTCTCCTGGCTCGCTTTGTGGTAATGGGGCTGCCATGCTGGTGCTGCTGGAGAGCCCAGCTACCTGCAGCTCCATGGAGCTGCCTCTGCCAGCATTAGCTTCGGGCTGGTTCACAGTTTGGGTGAGCTTGGGAGTGGGTCATGGTTTGGGCAAGCTTAGGTACACGTCATGTTTAAGGTACCTTTTGCAATGGCTTCTACTCAGGACTCCCAGGTGTCCCCACCTTTAGTTTGTATGCCTTGAGAGCCCAAAACACACAGGTGCCTTTCTTACTCCAAGGCTGAGCCCTGAGGTCTGGTATATTCCCCTCCCAGCCCCAGCCAGAAATGGGGGTGTCTCTCCTGAGGGTGTTGGGGTTTGGGTGGGAGTTGGCCTGTGGATGCCGTGGCAAGGAGAACGTATGCTTTCATAAAGGCTTACAAGGTCAGGTCACTGTAACTCTACTTAAAATTGGAGTGGCCTGAGTTTTTGCAATTCCAAACTACTCAAGGTTGTAAAAATAGGGGAAAGACTGACTTGGCCATGGGGGGACAAACGGAAGTTACAGCCCAGTTGCCATAGTTGGGAACAGTTTCTGTTTGTGTGAAGTGAAATGTTTCTGGGCTATTGAGGTCCTCAGGTTGAAATATGGTTTTAAAAAGGTGGTGGGGAAGCATCCAGTGCTAGATACCTATGCCAAATACAGCTTCCAACCCATCCCATGTACCTTGTACCAGGGCTTTCCCTGGTGACTTTGACCCAGGTACCTGGCAGCTCCTGGGCTGCATCTCTTAAACAGCTTCTGTTGGTCCTACCGCATCCCCCTCCTGTCATGCTCATAACTCAGCCAGCTTGTGCATTTGCTGGCTGTTTCCAGGCTGGGTTGGTGATGTTGGACAGGGCTGGACAGGGACCAACAGTATCTGATGCTAAATGCCCCAGAGGGCTGCATCCATCTGCCTGGTACCATGTCCATGGGGGGCAAAGCTGCAACGTGAGCTTGCCCCTCGTAAGACATCAGAGAATCCACATGACAGCCACTGCTGTTGGGATGACCCTGGCCAGGGAGGGCTCCTGATGGGGACCTCACAGCGCAAGGTGCCCGGCAGCAAATCCTGAGTGCCCAGGAAAATAACTTCATTAACTCTGGTGCTTGTGGAGCTGCTTGTCTCCCTTCATTGTCTGTATGATTTAGAGATGATTTTTCCATCTTGGCTTATGAAGTATTGAGAGCTTTAGTATCTTGCACAACCTTCACCAGAAGGGTCAGGAGCCCCCCCAGCAAGCTAAACTTTCTGAAATGAAGTGTTTGTTGATGTGCCACACCAGCAGCCCTGCTCATGGGGACTGGGGTGCGGTGTGGTGTGGGGAGCTCTGCCTGCAGCATCTGCCCACTCCCAGCCCCAGCATTGCGGTACAGGGCACAGCAGGTATCTGTGCCCCCATACTGGGGTGTTATTCACTTCTTTTTACCTGAAGCCTGTGAAATTGCTGTTCTTTGCCAAGGTTTGGAGGTGTGAGGGTAGCTGTAAATCTGTGCCCCCTCTGCCTGCAGCTGGGCTGCCCTTCTCAGAGCAATGCGCTTGCCCAGGCGAGGCTGTGGCAGCTTCACGTGCTCCAACAGCTGGAAGTCTCCTGCCCAGATGCTTCCCCCAGTTACCACCGTGCCCATGCTGGGGGGTGGCCCATCCTCTGGGAGGAAGATGTGGCCCATATCTTCATGAATGCACACCGTGCCTGCTCACAGAATGCTATTTAATGCTTCCTCTAAAGCACTTCTCCCTTCACCCCCCCCTTTCCAGCCTTCTCCCCTCCCAAAGGGAAGTAGAGGTCCCTTAAACTAATTAGGAGGAAGAGAAACTGGGGTGAAGGATATGGTGGGGCAGTCCCTAGAAGGTTTATGGACTTGGCTTGGCAGTTAACAGTAGCCTGCTGAAGGGTTGGACATTTCGTAAAAAGCAGCATTTGCTGTCCGTGAGCAAGTAAATATCCCGTTGTGCTTACACCAGCTGTGAAGAATTCAGCTCCTGTGATTGCTGGGCTCTTGGAAAACAAGCATCCTGCAGCTTGGGCAATGGCAGGCTTTTCCTTTGCTGTCCTGGCAAGGTGTGTAGGTTTCTGCTGCTCAGAAAAGTAGCTAGAGGGAGAGGTGGCATGTCCTGCAAAGATTTGGAAAGGATTATGTTGATCCCCAAATCTGTTCAGTTCAGAGAAATAGAGAGTGCTGGATCCCTCCTGAGATCTTAAATTGTGCCTGTACCAGGTCTGGAAGCAAAATGCAAAGGTCCCTGCTTCCCTGGGATGGTTTTATGGGAGCTGGGAGGAGGATGGCATGGAGGAGGATGGTTTGGGCAGTGCCTGGAGGGACAGATGCCTCTTCTCTGGGGCAGTGCCACAGGGAACCAGGGACGCTGGTCTTCGTGGGGAGGAATGCTGGGTGTAAATCCGTGTTTCCCAGTGCCCAGCTTGCAGTGAATGGTGCTGGGCTGATGGGATTAGTCAGGGGCCTCCAGTTAATATCTGTTGTTCCCACCGCATGTCCGGGAGTGGCTATTCACAGCTACCAGGAGGTTTGTAGGTGGCAGAGCATCCCTGTCTGGGTGCTGGGGGCCGGACAGATGGACAGCTGTGGTTCTGTCCAGCGGGTCTCTGTTACCAGCCTCCCTTGCTGCTGGGAGATGCCTGGCAGAGTTTCCTCCCCGCATAAAACATTTTGGATTTACATTTTCCTTTAACACGTCCTCTTCGATCCCAGTAATGTTACACATTTAACTGCTCTTCCTTTGAATTTTCCAGTCCTCCTTTGGTACCCTTGCGACATCAGTATCTTGTTATCTTGTTGTTGCTTCTAATTGCTAACACATGCCAGCTTTCCAGCACTGCAAACTCCAGCACTGGGGCTTGGAGGGGAGTTTACAGGGAAGATTTACATCCATGAGGAAACCTTCAGAAAATTAATTCACCAGTTTACCCGACGGCTTATCCAGATTTCAAAGTTGAAGGCTGATTTACACCCAGCGGGGCTGATTTCGGGAGGGTCACCCCTCTGGAAAGGACCCTGCGGTGCCTGTGTCTGTGAAGCCCTCCTTTCCTCTCGCCGCCCCGCCGCTGCCTCGCTGTTATTGCCGGCCATAAACAAATTACGTGTATTTAACAAGTTAATGTCAGCCCGGCTGCGAGGCGCTGGTAGGTGTGTGCTTGGTGACATCAGCTGGCGAGCAGCCTGGCAGCAGCGCGGCGCAGTCAGGGAGCAGGCAGGGAGCCGAGGGTGTGTGCCTCTAAGCTGGGTATTCTGGCAAGGTGGAGAGCTGGTCTGTTTGGCAGGACCTTCCCATCTGGGATCCATCTGTGTTTCCCTGGAATCGGACAGGCGGCTCCAGGCAGTGAGAAATCGCAGATGTGCGGGACCTGACACATGTCCAGCTAATGAAAGGAGAAGGCAGGCTGGGCTCCGGCTGCGCTCGAAGATCACGAGCAGAGGAGGAGGAAGAGCCCTTTTATTTATATTTCAAAGAAACTAGGTGTATTCACCAGCAGCTGGATCCTTGCAACCTTGCTCTTTAGGGTAAGCAAGAGAAGGGGCTGGTTTTAAACAGACTGGGTAGGACGCAGCATATCCAGGGGCGGTGGGGGATGCTTGGGGAAGGGGAGGAGGGGATGCTCGCCTGCCGTGCTGCCAAGTAGGTTTGAAGAGCAACGTGGGTTTTGCCGAGGGTCTGGGGAGAGCCTCAACCTTGAGCACAGGTAGAGGGAGAGGGTGGGAGCGGTGGCGTCCGCAGCGCTCTGCCGCCCAGCCTGCCTCCCTCCAGCCGACTGCAGTGGCTCTGCCGGGGGAAAACTTCAATAGAGGAGCCGGCTGCGTGCGTGGATTCTGCAGCTGAAAAAATACTAAACTCTCTCTGAGGAGAGCTGCCTTATGTTGCTATGGAATGGTTTATTTTATTTTAATTTTTTTCCCTCCCTTATTTTCATTCCCACCCCCTCCCCCACGAGCAGGAGGCTGGGATTCAGCGTTTTCTGGGGAAATGGAAAAGCAGGAAGGTTTTTGTGTGTTTTAGCAGAATGGGGTTTTTCCGCTGCGCCTAGCCGTCCTCTCGCTGCTGCATGCTGATATTGAAGTT
>VZTU01032147.1:8433-73150 GCA_013400835.1 Zapornia atra | reverse complement strand
CAGCACTTACAAGGAACAAAACCCTGAAATCTATTAAGCCCCCGATAGGCTCCAGTCGTTATTCCAACTGGGACAAGCGTTTTACGAGCAGAGCTAATTACACCCTCTCCCTGCCTCCTTCCTTTCTTCACCCCCCACCCCATAAATGTAAAATAACCAGAGGGCAATTGGTAGTAAATTAAATCTTTGCAGCATCCTGAGAGGAGGCTTTCTTGCTAGCGGGAAGGAGTCTGCTGGGCTTTAGATGGTTGGTTATTTGGGTTTTATTTAGTATTTTATTTCACTAGGAAAGGGGAAGCTCTGGGCTGTGGTGTGTTGTGGCGACACACCTATTGAACAGACACAGACACAACCTGGGTCTGGGTAGGAAAGGGGGAAAAAATAATTGCACAAGTGGGTTGTTAATTTGAGAGTGCAGTGAAGTGTTGAGAGGAGCTGTGGAGAAACCACACAGTGGTTGTGTAACCCTGGTTCTAGGAACGATGGGATTTTTCTCCTGGTACAGCTCATCTGCAGGGCAGCAGGTTGTATGAAACCCTGACCCCCTCCCTCCCAAAGTCTCTTTTGAGGGGCTCAGAGCAGCCTGGGGTTGCCTCAAGGTGAGATGTTCTGCAGTTAGTAACAGGATAAAGGGGGTGTGTGTCTCCTGCTGCCTTACCTAGGACTTGAAAATGGACCTGTTCTGCAGGAGCATCTCCAGGGAAGAGTACAGGTGGGTCATGTCCTGTGACCAGCCCACACAGCCCTGACCTACTTGATGCCAGGCTGGAACAGAAAGTGGCAGTTTGTCTCCATGCTGAAGGCATCAAGTGTAGCTTTCCCTGCACCGGTCCTCTGTGCTTCTGCCTGAGCATCTTGGGTGGCAAAGCCTGGAGGTTGGTCAGTGCCTATCTCTGTAGAGAATGGCAGTATGTCCCATATGACACACCAGGCCTCCTGGAAGGAGTGTATGGCTATGCTGCAGTCTGGCAGCTGATGGGGTTTGTGCTGGTGGCTTCTGACAGAGCAGCTTGCTGGAGGATGATGTTCCTCAAAGCACCACAGCTGAGGCATCACATGCCACTGCCTGTGGCTGAGCAGGCTGCTTGAAGACACAAGCCCATGCAAGCCCTGTAAGCCTCAGCCCTTACAGCTTGTGAGGCTGTTGCATAGATCCTAAGTAGGTTTTGACTTTGCGTTCTTGGTGGTGCCCCAGCAACCGCTTCCGTGGGATCTGTCTTGTTCCCTGACAGTGATGCATTGGGCAGCTCCTGCTCTGGCACGACAGTGGTGCCAGTCTCCTGCTGTAATACAGACGTACATGTGCACACCTCTAGCTAGATAGAAGGATGTTCTCTAGGATGTTCCTAGATGTTCTCTTATCTCCTCAAAGTAAGTCATGGAAGATATGGTCAAAATGGAGAATGATTTCTTACTTAACATGGCCTTTCCCAGCAGAGTCCCTCTTGCTAGTCTGGAAGTAGATGCAGCAGTGAGTCTTTACTCTGCTACAGAAATCACTGGGAGGGGCTGGTGCTGGGGCTTGGCTGGCTGACCTTCAAGGCTACACAAACTTCCTTGTAGGTGGGGAATGGACTTGTCATTGTCAGATCTTTGACATTTGTCTAGTCAACCTCCACCTTGAGGTCCATCCTGTGTTGGACCTCCCATCTCAGCGTGTGAGAAGGATTTAAAATAAAAATTCTGGTGGGCATCTGAGAAGATGGGGTTTTACTGAAGTGCTCAGGCTATTTACTGTGCTTCCTGTAACACACACCTGTCCTGGCTTGGCTGCCCAGCATGGCCCACCCAGGGAAGCAGCTATGCAATGCCGGAGGTGCACATATGGCAGTGAACTTCTAAAAAATATACCTGCCCTTCAGAGGTGCTGGGTGGTGTGGGTAGAGCCACCAGCTAAATCAGGCCAGAAGGATGGATGAAGCTCACGAGGCAACCTCATAGAGTATCTAGAGCAATTTTCCTCATGGTTGTTTTAAACCGTTCAAAGTCAAATCTCAAACTTAGGGGGTTTCTTCTCCCTAATTAAATTAACAGGCCATATGGTGTTTACTGTGAGTGCCTGCAATATGGAAGGAGCTACCTCCTGGATCACTTTCTTTTTTTCAAAAGAAGCTGCTTTACCTGATGTCGCTGTTCTGAAATGTTCTTTTCAGCAGCGGGCGCGAGCGAGGGATTATTGCAGCCACCTCGCTGCTGGTGGTGTCACCTTCTGATCCTGGGGATGAGATACATGGCAACCTTCCTGCCTCTGCAGCCGCCTTTGTCTTCTCCAGGCTTCTGTAATGCCGTGTTTTGCAGCGTGGTGGGTCCATGCATAGGTCTGGGGGTTCCATGCTCTTTCATGTGGAGGTAGTGATTCTTGTTATTGGAGCTGAGGAGCAGAAAACAGCTCAGGGTGGGGTTTTTTTGGGGGGGTGATTGAGTTATTTGTAAGATTTACTACTGATGTGCTTGCTGAGGGGAACTTTACCATCTCAGGAATGTGTGAAACTGAGTTTTGTAGAGCTTTGTTCTCCAGTGAAGAGTTGTTCAAGTCAAAAGGAAAAATAAAAGTCACTTTGCATGTGCTGCTTTTATCTTTACGTGAAATCTGGAGGAGGAAATGAAGACATTGAGGAAGAAAACCATTGGTTTGTTATCAGGCCCTTGCATTCTGCTGAACAGGAAAGTAGGGTAAGAATCTCTAAGCCTGTAGGAGAAATGAAGGAAGGAAAAGTCTTGGATTGTCTGATTTCGGGTACTCTAATGCATTTGGGGGGGGCTTTGGGAGGCATAATTCTCATGTGTCAGTGGACTCTGCTGTCAGCTCACCCCATACCTCTCTGGTGGTGTATGTTAACCATCCTCTGCATCTTAACTTGCTCAACTTGTCTTGGCTGTAGGGCCTTGGTGTTAGAGCTGGATGACCCTTCATCTTGAGCCTGGCTTGGTCTGGGGTGTCTGAGCTCCCAGAAACAGATCCCTTTGCGTCTGCTGAAAGCACCCTGCCACATTAGCATATTCCCTGTAACGTATGCTCCAAGGGTGTTTCTTTGCAGAGAAGCCTCTCTAAAGATAGCATCGTGAAGTTCTGTGTTGTCAACCGGGGACACTTGATCTAAAAAACAACATTTGATACACAGACAAGGTTTGCAAGTGCCATCTGGATTCTGGGAGATGAGCTAGGTTGTCTGTGGTTTGCATACACTCACAGGGGGTGGGGGGAAGTACGTGGGGGCAGATTAATTCTTCAGGATACCTAAGCAGGATGGTTTAGTCCACATGAATGTCCTGGGTGACATGGGACACCAGTGTAATCCCATACTGCTGGGCAGCATGTGCTGGTGCATCTTCTTGGGGTGCTGGAAATAATTCCCTAGTTTAGCAGTTGATTTATCAAAACCTGTTTGGAATCAATTTAAATTCCCTGGGGCCAGTAAGATTTTTCTCTCCTACCAAACATATTGCACAGGAGAACCTGCAAGTGATGCAAAGCCCTGCAGAAATGGATGTATTTTTAGGGAGGAGGGGATGCAGGGGATGCAGATGGGTGTATTTTTAGGGAGGAGGGGATGCAGATGTCTTTGTCTGGCTGCAGCTCTGCGTGATGGGGAGAAAATATGCCAGTGCAAGGAGCAGAAACCTGGAGAACATGAACATCAAGCACAGTCCTGGGCTGAATGGTGAACTTACTGTCCACATCTTCCCAGGGATGTGTCGGTTATAAAACATATTTTACTTCAGGGCCTATTTCTTGACTTTCTAGTTACCCTCTTGTATGCAAATCTAATTTGCCTAATGGGCTGGTGAGTGTAATTGAAAGGCAGCCTGCACTTACATGATAGTGAAGAGTCTCACCTGTGCCCAGGCACAGATGGATCTCTGCCTCGCTGCTGCATCATTAGAGGAAATTTATAGGCACCATATCACAGGCTTTGCTGTGACCGCAGGAGGAAAACAGCAGTTTGAAACAAACTTGGGGCTTTCCTGGGGTGTTTTGTTTGCAAGGTGGGCTCTCTGTTTCCTTGGTTTGCAGTTCTGGTGGTTGGGCTTCTTTGTTAATAATCAGCTTTGTCTTTCCCGCCGTGGTGAGCAGGCTAATGCTGGTTACTGGTGACTAGTTTAGAACAAGATGGTTTGAAAGTGAGTGCATCAGTATCTGAGCCAACACCTTCACTCTCTGGTCCCTGTGCATCACTGAATCTCCAGAGGTTATCCATGGCATATCTCAACCTCTTCTGCCAGTGAGAGAGAGGAAAGAGGCACAGCAGAGAAGGTTACTGCTCTGTGTCCATGCTCTGCTGGGGATGTTTTCTGAAGTGACCAAGAAGTAGGGAGTTTTAACAGTTCTCCTGCCTGCCCCCATCTCTCCACGCCTGGGCTCTGCAGGACATGCCAGCTCATGGTGTGCTGGTGCCTATCTACACCATCAATCTCCAAAAGCCATCCCAAAATACCTTGTTCCTGTGCTTCCGGCTCCACGGGATCAGAAAAGCTTTCCGGGTGCTGATGGAGTTCAGGGCGAAGGGGAAGAGCGGTTGGTGTAGTGAGGTGAGGAGTGTTTTTAAGAGGCAGAATTGTCATCTTGGCAGGGCCCCTACGTGTGTCATTGATCTGGAGTGACTGTTAGCTGGGCAGCAGCTCCTGTACTTAGCGCCCAAGCGAGCAAGGCGTGTCCTCCACAGAGAGCCAGCCTGAGTCACACGTGGTTAGCCAGCCTTGGCTACCTTGGGTACATCCATGGGGTAGCAAGATGGGTGTTTGTGTGTGCAGCACTGCCAGTGCCCGTGTGAAGGCTGCAGTGGTAGAGCTGCTGGGGTGAGGAACACTTGTGCTCCTCAGTTTGCACTGTGGCACTTGTAGGAAGTTTTAATTAATGGGGATGAAAAAGTCTCCCAAGTCTCTTCCATGTTGCTCCTTCATTTCTTGGACAACTTGTCCAGTTTTGGATAAAGTTTGGTGGAGCTTCAGCCCTAGAGCTGGCTGGTGGTGGTTGAGCTCCTGCTCAACTCCCAGTTGGACTCTGCTTGATATGTGGGGAGGAACTGTATGAGTTCAGGGACCTGAGGGGGAATGTTCTTCCGTGTCCTTCCTTGACTGCTTCATTTGGGGTTTGTGGTTGAAACTGGGTGGTGGTTTTGTTTGGTTTGGGTTTTGGTTTTTGCAGAATTGACCATTGTTTTCACCTGAACTGTGGGCTTCTGGACCACAGTATTCTCCAGGCAGACAGGACACTTACCCATTCCACGCTTTACAAGTGGGTTGGTGTTTCCAGTTAAAACTCAGGCTTTTAGTAGTAACTTTTAGGTGACCTTGGTATTATTTGTGCTTCTCTGTGGTCTAACTGGTTGCTATGGATTAAATGTGGTGGTCTACCTTGAGATCTTCGATCCTGAGAAATGGCCTTGCTTCTCCTAAGTGGTGTTATTTACCAGTTACTGGTGGAGGTGTTCAGACTGTTGGTGCTGGTACTTTGGGTCTGCCTTGTACACATAGACTTTTTAATCTCAATTCCTCTATTTTCTACTCAGTGGATACCTTCAACCTCTAGGCACCAGGTCTGCTGGACCAGTGCTCACTGGCCTCTGATCCCCACATGCTCAGCAGCATTGGTGCTGCTGTAAGAAATCCAGATTTGCTCAGTACCAGCTATTTTCTGAGGTCAGTGGTGTTTTTTTAGGTTGATTTATAGTGTTGGGAACCACGTCATCAAGCAGGAGGGCTTTGGAAGCGGGAGGACTGGGAGATGGATGTATTTCAAAGCTTCTGACTTAAACCTCCTCCTGTACATCTTTCATAATGAGGTTTAAAGTTCTGAAATCTTTAGTTACTGGCCATACCTCTCAATTCAGACAGAGTAGTGCAGGACTGAGAAGTTGCCCGAGTGTCTGTCACACCCAGAGAGGCAGGATCTCTCTGAAAGCACAGGCTGATCTCAGGGATGCTTGGGTGAAAAAACAAGCTTATATGGACAAGGGCTGTCTCTCCCGAGGGAGGCTTGTGTTTTCCTCCTGCTGCTGGGGTTGAAGTGTTCTGGCACTCTGTGCTGACACACAACTCGAGGAAGCCTTGCTGTCAGCAGCTTTCCAACAGCCCCACTCATCGTGTGTGGGTGCCCTTCCTGCTGCCCCACAAGGTGCTGCCTGGGTAGCAGAGCCCCTGCTACTTCTGGCCACTGTGGGAGTGGGTGGTAGTGTTTCTTGGTGCCCTCCCTGGTTTGCATGGGCTCTGCAGGGCAGCAGGAAGCCTGCCCCGTCCATCCCCAAAGCGTCTTGGCCCCATGGCGTGCTGGAGAGCAGATGGGGGTTGAACTGCCAGTCTGCAGCACAGAGCATTGGGTCTGGGGCACTTCTTGGTCCAAAAGATCCTCTTACCAATCTGTGGGAGCTTCTGTGCAAACAGAACAACTTGTACACATCCCAGTAGGAACTAGTGCTGTGTGTGACCAAACTGGTTCCTAGCAGGGATCAGAGGTGCAGTGATGGGCAGGCTGCGAAGCCCCAGGAGGTGCAGCATTGGGATCTGAGCTCCTCCAGTGCTGTGGCACAAGGCTTTGCACCATCATTTAACTGCTTGGAGTCAGGGCTTAAAAATGCATCAGGAGCTGAAACAGCCCCTGCTTGAGGTGCTACTCTTCTTATGGGGTACTCCCTAAACGGTTTCTGTGGAGCAGGCAAGGCTTGTCCTGCAGAGAGGGACCTCTGGTGGGAAGGCTTTGAGCACAGAGGTCCACTGTGCTGGCCCAGAACCAGCATCTTTCTCCGAGATCTGCTAAATTTCTTACAGAATAGGCTAGAAAATTGCCTCCTCTTCCACAACTTGATTTTTCCCACTGAAACTAAGAGCCGGGATATAAAACAGGTGGTGATAAAGCAGGTCAGTAGCCTGTTGTCTCAGAAAAGACCATCGCTTTTGTATCCCCAGCTTCCAGCCATGAGCCAGGCTCAGCACAGAATCTGCAGGACCCAGCAAATAACCCGCTGGGAAGGGGCTTGTGTGGGAAACATGGCTCCCTTGGGGAAGCCAGACTTTGAGGAGCTTGCTGGGGTTTTTCTCAGCAGCCCAGCACAGAGAAGGGAGCTGCATCTCTGAGCGCTGCTGCAGTGCTGGAGCTGTGACCTCGCTGTGTGCGCGGCGCTGGCGGCTCTTCGGCTCAGCTGGCTGCGAGGGGATCGGCGCTGCGGAATCTCAGCGCTGCTGCTGCTGGAGTGGGCTTTGTGTGGATTCCTCCTTTCTGAACTGTTTTTGTAAAGTGCAGCAGCTGAGGAGGCACAGGGTCCCAGGCTCTCAAGTGGAGTTTGTTGTGCGGTGGGAAGATGAGTTTGGGTTTAAATCTCCTTTGTTGTGGTCTTGCTCATGGATTTTAAGCACTGCTGATGTCTTGCCTCCTTGAAGAGGCTCTTGGGCAGGCTGTGCTGCTGAGAAGCTGCCCAGCAGCCAAAACCCTCTGGGAACGTTTTCCCTGGGTGATACAACCCTACAATCCTCCCTGAGGCTCCTCCAGACCCATACCTGCGACCAGAGAAGCCCGATGACAGCTGCAGCGGTGGTGGCCCTGTGCTGGCTCCTCCATGGGGAGCTGCAGCGGTGGCCTGGGTCCCCCCCAGCTGCATCAGGGTCATTCCTTGGAGTCTGCTCCAGCACCTGTGCTGCTCCAAACCCCATTTAAATCACTGGATGCATTTCTGTTGACCATCCTGAGCTGCGGACAGCCCCTTGGAGCTAATTAGCAATACGAGGATGCCAATTAAACCCCGCTCCCTGGGCTCTGCCGCCTCTTTCCCCACACTGCGGGGTTGGAAAGGAAGGTAGCAAAATGGAGCTTAGTGTGGATGTGTTTCATCTGGAGAGCAGGAGCAGGGTGGAGCTGCTTGTTCAATGGACAGCAGTCCAAGTTTTAAAAGGATTTATGAGTGTGAGATAAAATCATACCCTAAAGGCTGTCCCAGAGCCTCCAGTAAGGTGGAAAACGCTTTCAAAAGTTAAAGCTTGTTTCACTGCACTTTCTCCCTTTTGGGGCACTCACAATTTTACAGGTAGAGGAGTTCCAGCTTTACTCCCTGTATGGATTTTAGGCTAAGCAGGAAGGAAAACAGGTTTGTGCTCCCCAAATTACAGTGCTCAGTTGTTCTGTAAGTGTGTGGGATTCCTGTTGATGTTATTGTCTTTATACCTTGACAGAGTTGAGCACAACTTTTGTTTAAAATCAGTGCTTTGCACAAGCCTGAACTTTTCAAGGTGGTGGCATCTGTTCTGAGGTGGCTTTTTTCTTCAGCACTTGGGTCCTGCTTCTGAATTAACAGCACTGGATGCCATTACCTGCAGAGCAGGCTGGTGCTCTCCCAGAGAGGGCTTAAGCCAGCTATGAGCGATGGGTACTGCACGGATACCAAGAGCTAGGCTGCTTATTGGAAGAACAGCAGAGCTTATGAGTTGCTGTTTCGGGTGCCTCTGTAATCAAAGAGTGCTGCCAAGGAGCATCAAATGTGGGGAGGAAGGCCGTGATATGGTGATGCTGGGTGTGGGACGGTGGCAGGGCTGGTGGCTTTGGTCTTCATGTGCAGAGAACACAAGTCTCACATGAATGAGCGTTAGTGTCCCCTGCTTTGATTTGGGTGAACATGGGGGCTGGAGGGGATGGAGACTGGGTACAGCGCCTACCTGCCCTAGCTCGTGCAGTCCCTCAGCTGCAGCAGCATTTAGTGAGCAGTACTAAGAGGAACAGACTTTGGGTGCTCGCATTGCCAAGCAGGCTGGGTTAATGTGTTCTTCAGCCGTGAGTTTCCCTTGGGTCGCTTTTTCTCTCTGGAGTAAACCTGGTGTTTACTCTCTGGACCCCAGAGGGGCGAATCACCCCACCCGTGGCCTTGCTGCTCTGGGCAGGGAGCCATTTCAGACCTTTGCAGTGGTGACCCCTTAGCACCAACTTCTTAAACAACTTTTCATAACTTAAGAAGTACCTGAAATGGTAAAAGTCCGGGATATCACTCCTAGAGCCTTGGTTAACTCAATTCTTACTTTCACTATACACAGCATTTACTATAAGTGAAACCCAAGCTCTTTTTGTTCTTGACTCAACATTTCTCCATGCCCCAGAAAAATAATAACGAAGAGAAAAAAGTAAGATCTTTGATACCAAGCTGTTGCTCCAAGTCTCTCTCTAAATGGTACCCTTCTGTACGTGTTGTGTCTGGGCTCCACTGGACTCAGGAGCCGTTAATCTTCCTGGTGTTTTCTTCCCTGCAGCAAATGAGAGACAGATGTTCCCATCTGGAAAGTTTGCTCCCGCCACCATCGTTTCGCCTGGAGTCAGAGGATTTGGAGAGCAGTGCAGCAGGCTGAGACTTTTAAGAACTAATTTTTCCATGATTGTGATAATTGCCTGTTTGATATCTGTAACTGCTTTCATTTTTCATTCGGAGTGCTTTAGCCTAAGGAGTAAATAGTGTGGAGGAGTAAATATTGCTTAATACTGTAATAGGAGGGGGTGATTTTTATATATATTTTTTTTTAAAACAAATGACAGAATCGAGGCTTTTTTTTTTTCAAAATGGAATGATGAACTAATGAAAAATTACAAAAATCCTTGAGCTGTAACTAATCAAATGAACTAGTGAGCATCTCTGGCTCTGCTTGAACACAGCTGCCCTGCCATAGCCCCTGCCCACATCTCAGGTTATAACCCTAGAAGAGGAGGTGGTTTTGGAGAAGGAGGAGCGTTCCCCTGAGCACTAAAGCGTGTCCCATCCTAAAACTGGCTGCTCTTGTAGGCTTTGGCTTCCAGGAATATATTCTGCTGGGATATTTTCCAGGAGTATATTCCTCCCTTCAGGGTGGCTGTCTCTGATGGGGTCAGAGCAAGCCACCAGTGAGGATGGGGATGGTTCCCGGTGCTGGGTTGTCTCTCCGATGGTGTTCACTGCATCCCTTGGAGACAGCTGATGAACAAAAGCTGTTGGCAGGGACATCAAGAGGTAAACTCTGCCCCCCAAAACTGACCTGCATGGGCACTTGTGGTGTGGGAAGGGGATTGGTGGCGTGTTGGTAACAGCAGCAGCAGCTCCCAGGTGGCTGCTGTGCTGTATGTCAGAGAGTTTTAGGGCAGCTGTTGTGCTTGGAGTAGGTACTCCCTTGCTCCTCTGCGGAACAGAGAGCAGGAGGATGGGGGGCTAGCACACCAAGTGGTTTCTGTCCTTGTAGAAGTATGACAACCGGAATTTGGGGGCCCCAATGTATGCCCCACACTGAGCTGTTGGAGGTGGTAGTCTGTGGGGTGAATCCCACAGCCATGGGTTTGTGCTGCTGGCCCTGGGATGATGAGTCTGTGCACTGAGAGGACGCCAGAGCTAAGGAGGCAGGGATGCAGGGATGCTGTGCCATTGGGTTTGTGTGCCTGAGGCAGGGGCAGAGCAGGCAGGAGAGACTTGCTGTGAAATCCAACCTGTGCTACCCTGAGTTTGTAGAGTCAGGAGGATTAATAGGGTTTTATAAAAATCTCTGCAGGGCAGGACAGATAAAGATCTGCAGTCTGCTTTCAGGAATAAATTATTAATCTTATTTCCCTTATTAACTTCTTTCTGGACTGGTTGCGAGCGATAACATACTTTGCTCTTTCAAGTTCTTCTATCTGAGTTTCACATTGAATTGAGATTTAAAGTGAAACAGCTGTGTGTGGGAGAGGAATAGATGGCAATGGAGATACACACATTTATTTTTGATTTATAAAATGCCTATCCCAGGCTCAGCAGCTCCCTCCTGTGAGTTGCGAGGCTCTCCTGCGAGGTGCCGAGTCCTCTCCACTCCCACAGCATCTTACAGCTCAGGAGCCTGGATGTGCTATAAACCCAAGCTAAACAGGGTAAAAATAGGCTGATTGCATTTCGTGGAGGAAGTATCCATACGGTAACATAAGTTACCAACTGCAGCAGATGCTATAGTATTATCTTAGCCAACTCTCTGCTTTGGTGTGGAGGGAGAAGGATGGAGAAAGGACCTCAGCTGACCAACATTTGCTGCTGACCTCTTTATGTGACACACTTATGTCTCCCAGGTCTGGTTGTAAATTATCTTTTATTGACTTGGGTGAAGGGAGACCTGTGGCAACCACCCTGTGTGCAAATATATGTCAGTGTTTGTACAGAAATGTCATATTGACTCAAACCTCTTAACATCTCCACCAAACTGGGGCAAGCCCAATGATCCTTTTTTCCCCTGTGCTTATCTCCAGCCTTCCCCCTTTGTTGTTTTTTGATGCAGCAATGCTGCAAAAAGATAAAATATTGGCTCTTCCTTCCTCGATGTGATTTTGGTTTGAGCTTGGGGGAAGCTGTCGGGAAGCAGGTGATGGAGGGATTGCAGTGAAGTAGCAGTAAACGGCACGTTCTGGAAGTCTGAGTAATGATACTCTTGCTTTGCATGTAGATAACCTCTCATCTGCATGCCTTGGAGAACAGCAAAGGTGCTCTACAGATGGCTTAGAGCCGTCAAGGGGAGGGAACGGCAACCTTAGAGCAGAGGAAAGATGTTAATAAAATTTAAATGTAATTCTTCCCATTTCTCAGTTCCTAAATGTGAAAAATATTAGCTTGGTGGAGACTGAAAACAGATGGTGAGCAGTTGGAGCAGATAAGCATGTTATTCAAAATAAACATTCGCCAAAGCTGGGGAGGTGGCGAACCATATTTCATTTCACCCTATTTACATTATCAGGTCAGGTTACACTGATGCTGCCTCTCGTTTGCATTCAGACTATCAACAGGGAACCCTGCGACGCCAGCCAACTGCAGCGTGTCCCTTTTCAGCACGGGTGCGTTGGGGCTGCGATGGATGGCTTTGGGCTGGCTCCCTGGCTTTCTCTCCAGGACAATATATTGAGGTAGTTATCTTAAAGCAGCTCTCCTGGCCCACAGGCAGGGACCTGCCAGCTGGTGGAAAGGGCACTGCCGTGCGCCCTTCCTTTTGCTTTCCTGTTGCACGTTCTCTTCTAACCCATTTAACAAGCTTTGCCTTGCTCTCTCTTTAACTGGAGATGCTCACCCACGTAAACGGTGGGGAAACCAGCCTCTGGTTCCAAGGACTGGCTCTAGGAAGGGTTTGTCTTGCTGACTTGTAGGCCATCTACAATTCATACCTTTAATCCGAGTGGTCATCTGGGGTGGGAGGTCTGGTGGAAGGAGAGGTGCATCTGGAATGTGGCTTGTCTCCCTGGCCACATTTTGAGAGGGGCTGAATCGCCTGTGGGGGTGTCTGTCTGTCTCTTGGCTGCAGAACAAGCTTGGGCTCGGCTCTTGGGTGACCAAAGAATTTCTCCTGTCTGACTTAACCTTAGTTGCTGCTACTGGGGTGATTCTTCAGTCCCTTGCTATCTGGAGGCAGGTGTGAATTTCGGGCTCTTAACTTTTTGGGGCAAGGAGTGGCTTTTTAGGTTCTGAGCATATTCTGTCAGTTCTGAGGGAAAGCCAAAAACATCTGCTCTGATGAAACCTCCTCTTTCGGTATGAAGCCTTTACATGCTTTTGCTTCTGACTCTGAACCACTTCTGTGAACCACGAGTGGTGCCGGTCATGTTGGATGGAGCTCTGGGCACCCTGGGTAGTGAGGGTGTCCCTGCCCATGGCAGGGGTGGCACTGGGGGGCTTTAAGGTCCCTTCCTGCCCAAACCAGTCTAGGGTTCTATGAACTAAACCCAAAACTTTGTTAATTTACAGACTTCCAATCTAACCATGTAGTGATCAATGCCTCGTTGACGGGGTCTGACATTGGGTGTGTTCTCTCTGTCCTGCCAATGGCAGAAGGGAGAAGCAGGCCCTTCCCTGCACATACCTGTGGCTGTGGAGTGCTGTCTCATGTTTAGTGTGGTTTTTCTCTTTTTTTCTTCCAATAAGTTTCATGCTTTGACTTCCAGAGAAAGCTGGAGTACTCAAGCCTGCCAGGCAGGTCTGTGAAAAGTTTAGATTTAGATTCTGTGCTGCCTATTTACAGATGGGATGTACAGCATCACTCCCAGGCCAGGCAGGTTCCTCCTTCCTTCTGAACTTGTGTGACAGTGAATCGAGGGGAATCCTACACCTGCATCAAGAATGGCTCCAAAATCCAGATGTTTGTGCTGTAGATGCCCTCCAGCCATCCAGACACTGGTTTTAAATCCACTTCCTATGAGGGAGTAGGAGAGGCTTTACTGCCCTGAGCTGATTGTGGGGTTTAAGAGCCTGCCCGTGCTCACTCGTGAGGTTGCTGGGTGGAGTCAAGTTGTGCCCATGCAGATATTATGCTGTAAACTTGTACAAAGCATTCAGGTTCTCGGCGCTGTCGTGGTGGCTCAGTTGCTCTTCCCCTGCTGTCCCCGAGCTCCTGGCTCTGCCATTGCAGAGCATCATCTCCTGAGCATCGTCCTGTGGAGCAGAGCACCACAGAGCACCACCAGCCTGAGCACTTGGCAGCTGCCTGTCACCTCTTTGAAATGCCACTGTGCACAGGGCAGATGTAACCTGGGAGTTGTGGGCCCTGTGAGGATGTGAGGCAGGGTCACAATCCCCTTTTCTTAAAATATATACATCTCCCATCCTGACATTATTCTGCTGCCTGTCAGAACTGTGTCTTGAACTTTAGAAGGCGGCTGGGGAGGAGACTCTGGGCATTACTCCTGGCTCTCTTTTCTGGTTCCTTATCTTGATTTTTGGGGGATGGTAGCATCCATTTTTCCTCATGCAGTGGTTTTCTTTCTTTTTCACTTATTTTATTCTCTAATGGCCAGAGGTATTTATGGATTCATTTAAATATCAGGGTATTTGAGACACTACCTAACTTACCAGTATTTTTTTATGTGCCTTTTCACAAACCCTCAGGCATGAAGAGGTTAATAAAGCGGCTTCTTTATACAGTTTACAGCACAAGTAGATGCTAGCCATTCTTCAGCGGTTACTGGTCACAGTGATGCTACTTCACTCTTTGTACTCAATGCCACGGGCAGAAGGCTTCTTCAAAGAAAACGAGTATGATGAAATCTGTCTCAAGTGGGTGTTGAAATTGCCCCCTCTGAAATATGCCTCTGCATTGGAGAGCTGGAGCCTTGGTAGAACCAGAGAATCACAGCATCTCCTGAGCTGGAAGGGACACACAAGGACCATCAAGTCCCACTCCTGGCTCCACACAGGCCCAGCCCAGTCACAGATGGCACTGAGCACATTGTCCAGATGCTTCTTGACCTCAGCCCAGCTGGGGCTGTGACCACTTCCCTGGGGAGCCTGTGCCAGTGCCTGACGCCCCTCTCAGTACAGAACCTCTTCCTGACACCCAGCCTAACCCTCCCCTGGCCCAGCTTCACGCTGTTCCCTCGGGTTCTATCCCCGGTCCCCAAAGAGAGGAGAGAGATCAGCCCTGCCCCTTCGCTCCCCCTCAGCAGGAAGCCACAGACCCCTATGAGGTCTACCCCTGAACCTTCTCATAAGCCTTCCGCTCCAGACCCTTCCCCATCCTCAGTGCCTCCTCTGGACACTCTCGCACTCTCATTCTGTGTCCCTTTTGTCCTGTGGCACCCAAACCTGCCCCCAGGACTTGAGGTGAGCCACCCCAGTGCAGAGCAGGAGAAACCGTGTAGACCTGAGGAGCAGTTGAGGCTCCAGTTTTTCTCCTGGCCTGCTGTCCTCTTGACTGTCTCACTTGGCCTTTCTGGAGAGGAGAAAGAGCTAATCATCAGTTGCACTTCAGATTACCATCTGCTCCTTCTTAATTTGTTGTGCCAGTGAAGGAAATACGGTGCATGCCACCAGTCACTGTGGAGGGCTGCCTAAAGCTGGGCTTTGTCAGCGTGTTGCTGGAGAGCAGAGGGATGAAGGGTTTTGAGGGGGGTTCAAAGCTCTGGGGCTTTCTAGCCTCTTGCACACCTGTGCGGCTTAAATGGGACACAGGAATATATAGGGCAGGAGCAGAAACTGATAGGTGCCTACAGCTGTCCTCAGCCCAGCAGCAGCTCTGCAGCAGCTGAAATGTGCAGCTCCAATGGCTGCGAAATCTGGTCTTCAGGCTCCATTGGCTGTGGAGAAGATGGAATTCTTGCCTCAAGGCAAGACTTAAAACAGCATCCCTGTGATGGGGTGAATAGTCTTCCCATGTGAAATGGCGCATTCCAGGCCAGGAAGACAGGCTCTCCCACCCAGCTGGGTGGCCGCATGGCTGCTGCATCTGCCCCTGGTTAACCTTTGTAGGTCCTGGGTGTAGAGTTGAGCGTGTGTCACTGCAAAGTTTTGATGTTTGGCAGCTTGACAGTGTGAGTGTTGTGCCATAAAGACATCAGTTCTGTGTCCTACAGGCACTGCTTGAAAAATAACATCTGCAAACATTGCTGAGTCCAGATGGGGTTCAGGAGGAGGTGTGTGTGAAAGGAAGCGACCCAGTGCTCCCAGTTTAGGTAGGTATCCTGCTCTAACGCTTGGAGTGTTTGGGCATTGGCAGGAACTGCTCCTCTGAGAGCATCATCTGAAGACCTACAACAGCATTTGACTCTTTAGCATGATTTCAAGTGACTGATACAGCAGAGTGACTTGCAGGCATTTTGAGGAGCATCTCAACATCTCTGTGCATCTGGAGGCAGCACGGAAACGTTGCCCTTGGTGAGGCAGTAAATATTTCTGAGCAGTGAAATGCGGAAGGAAGAGCCAGGGAAGGCGACGCTTCTCCAGGGACCAGCCCGCTGGCTCGTTTTTAGACCTGGGTCAGCTCGAGGCTGACTCAAGTCCTTGCTTGTGGTCTGGTTTCCACACATGATTCTCATTAAATGGATGTGTTTAAACTAAAAATGAGGAATTTTAGAAAGATGGTTTTTATCTGCATTTATAGATGCCCCAGGTCATTAGCAGGAAGCTTTTAAATTTAACAACCCTGTTTGCTTCTCATCTATCAGAGGGAGCTTGGAGAAGGTGCTGGCTTCTCATGGGCTTTGGTTTTGGTGCCTCATGCAGTAGCTGGTTTGATTTTGGTGTTATAAATTCCCTGTGACTTTTTTTTCCTCTCTCTTCACCCTGTAAACTAACCAAATTAGTTCTGCTTTCTTAGAGTGCCCTCGGAGCATTTTAGGAGGAAAGAAGAGAAAGCTTAAGGATTGGTTTCATGCTGGGTTTCTCTTCTGAGCATGGAGCAATGTCCATCTGCACCTGGGGAAGGGGGTTTCATGGGGAGGGGGCAAAGAAGATCAAATGGAACAGGTGGGTAGTGGCATGTTGATATTTGGGGGGTGGGTAGGACAGGGCTAGCTGGGAGCAGGGAGCGACATGATGCTCCCCTTGCCCTGCCTGCAGCCAGGCAGGCATAGAGGTGAGCAGGGAGCTTGCAGAGAAGGGCAAGAACCACATCTTGTGTCTCTGTCCCTGGCTGATGTGCCAACAGGTTGTGGTTCTTGGGCATGAGCTGATGGTTTTGCAGCTATTCTTGTGCTCTGAGCAAACCTGTTCCTGTCCCCTGATGGCCATCGAGCAGCTGGCACCATGCGGTGGATGGGCACAATTAGTGCTGTTTTGATTGAAGAATTTGTCTTGTTTAGCAATGTTTCCCTCCCCAGCCTGGGTGAGGGAACTCAGACTTTTTTTGTGGTAGAATCACCCCAAACTTCACGCACAAATCCTGCTCACTGACTATTTGGCTGTATTTATTTATGAGGAAAGGCAGAGGGGTTCCTTCCTGCTTGTTCCTGCTGGAATAGGTACCGATGCGTACAGATGACGTCCCATTCCTACATCTGTGTGTTGCTGTTCCATCTGAGTGCATAGGTGTGACACAGCGTGACGCAGAGTCTGTATGTCACTGTGAAACCATGGGCAAGTCGGACCAAACAGATATGAAGAGCAGTTGGCAATTTTATATTAATATTTCTGTTATCTGTTAAAATTAATAGCACGTTTGGTGGCTCTTCACTTTGCTTGTGAAAGCAAAATGTAAATTACTATTTTTTCCCTTTTGGAAGCAGGCTTAAATAAAGACAGACAGAAACTTTCTGCCACAGAGGTATGGTGGGCACAGGTTTTATAGCAACCCCAGCCCCACCACCTCGGTTACTCCAGCTGCCCTGAAGTGGCAGGAAAACATGTGTTTCCAGCTCTGCTCTCCTTTCTGCAAACAGCAAAAACCCCAAAATAACGCTAGGAATAATGCACTTTGTTACCCTGTTGGCACTAATGATGAGGAAAATAAATGAGCTGGTTCGTGCATGGCACAGCGGCAGAGCAGGTGCTGGTGGCTCTGGGAGCAGATTCCAGGCAGCAGCACGCAGGGCTTGGGTGGCAGCTCGCATCTTCTCTGTTCCTGAGAGCAGTGGGTTTGGTGTCAGAAGGTTTTGTAGTCTCTGTACAAAAGTTTGCCATGGATTTGGCGCTCTCCTGCACTCTGGGAGTGCGGTGTCAGTGTGCCAGAACTTCCTAGCTGAATTTCTGACAGCCAATGAGTAGCTGTGAAAACTCTGGATTACAGAGCGATTTGTACTTGGAATTGGTTGGACCACAGCATGCACTTCAGCACCTTTCCTCTGCAGCTTAGAGAAGCATCAGGACTGATCCCGGGTGGCACAGAGTCCCTGTGCACATGTTGGTTTTTCGGCTGTGCCCCCTTGAAGGGAGTGTGTGTGGAGCCCTCTCCATCCGCCTCCCTGAGCAGCAATGCTCGCTCCTGGCTGAGCTCCGGTATCTGAAGCAGCACCCTTGGCTGCCCCCTGAACCTTCAGCAGGCTTCTCCACTCGCCAAAACCCACTGAGCAAACTCACCGGCCCGAAGCGTGGCGAGAGGTGCAAGATGGGTGTCTGCACGCCCCTCTGCCCCTGAGCCAGGGCGCAGATGGGTGCACTGGGAGCCCGTTGGCGTTCCTGCGTGGGGACGTGCTGGAGCAGGGTCACAACTCGTTAGGGAGTTAATCGAGCGAGATGAGTAACGGCTTGAGGAGCTGGAGCGGTGACAGAGGTATCAGAGGGACAGCGCTCCTCGTAGCGCGACTGGCGGCGTGACCTGGAGCACCCCTGGGGTACTGTGGTGGCTCCCGTTGGAGCTGTGCTTTTGGAGACGCTGAGGCTTCGTCTGCTGGGCAGTCTGGTTTTAAGAAAACTAAACCCTGAAAAATATCCCCTGAGCCCCACAAGGCTTGTGTAAGCATATTTCCTCCTTTTTTTCTCATTTTTGCCCCCAAGGATGCCTCCTGAGGCTGATTTCAGCCACACCAGAGTCAGGAGTGTGGCCACACTGTTGGGCTGAGCTGGGACATCTCACCAGAGCCTGGCTTCTCAGGAGAGACATTCAGAGGCTGAAAATGAAGCTGCAGTGTGAGCTGGTGCTGTATGAGACACTAGAGACTCCCCATGGGTGAGAGGATGCGAATAGGCATCATTGGCTAATTTTTACACCTCTGTGACTATTTCAGTCACTTACTGGCATGGCTGCTGCCCACGTTGCCCTGACGCTCCCCACACAGCCGGCTGGCATCCAGCCAGAAATCTGGGCTGCCCATTGCATGGCTCCGAGTCGGCGATTCTTGCGGAGAAGCTGTCTCGGGGCTGGGCAGCGCGGAGAACATGGGGTGTGCGTGCAGGGCTGTGGAGAGGCTGTGCTGCATGGCAAGGACTGCCCTGCTGCAAGGGACAGGAGGCCTGGCAATGTTTAATTTGTGGGGGTTCATTTAAAAAGTGAACGTGTGAAGCCGGTCGGAGCGCCGTTTGCTGAGTTGCTGCTTCAGAGTGTGTTTGTGGTGGTTGGGGAGCAGGGCTGGAGGTGGAGCCTGGGCACCCTTTGCCTGTGCTGGTGAGGTGCCTGTGGGTGTCCTAGGGAGTGCTGAGGGGATCTTAAGCAGTGGGGAGAGCAAAGTGAACAGGCAGAAATACTTTGAGGGAGCATCTTCAGGCACGATGGGTGAGAAGATGTGTTTGAGAGACTTGGATGGTGAACGTCGGCATCCTGAGCCTGCCCAGCAGCGTCTCGGGACACCCACTGTGCCCCAGTGCCTGCCTGCTCGGGCCGTACCCTGGCTCTTCCCCACGGCAGCTCAGAGCTGTGCAGAGCTGGGGGCGGGGGGGCCTTGGGTGACTTCCCCCTCCTCACATTCCCAACTGTACTTCACATACTGGGTGGGCAGATTTTTGTCCATGACTGTCACTAAGTGTTCCCATCTTCTCTCTGTACAGTTGCTGGTGAGAAGAGGGTGCCAGTGATGCCCGGATCGCCCGTGGAAGTGAAGATACAGTCCAGGTCTTCTCCTCCCAACATGCCACCGCTGCCCCCCGTGAACCCCGGTGGCCCCCGGCCAGTGTCCTTCACCCCGACTGCACGTAAGATCCCAGTAACTTGGCTTTTCCCTGGAAGCTGCTCTAGGCTGGAGGGAAGGTTCTGCTTGTAGAAGGCACCGGGGACGTTGGCCAGGGCTGCTCGCCAGCACAGCAAGCATTAGCAGGGCTGTAAGGGAGGGGGGACTGGGGCTTTCCTGCTGTCCTGCTACGTATGCGAGCAGGGTCTGTAATCCCCCTTATCCCCCCTGCTCCTACCTTACTCCCGGTGCTGCCTTGAGTCCTTCTCCTTGCAGGTGCAGCCTTGATTTGTGCCGTAAACTCCTTAAGAAATTGAAGTCTCTTATCAGGTCAGCTTCAAACAAGCCAAGAGCCAGGCTTTGCACTCTATCTTTTGGTGGAGTTAATTCCCTTCTGCTGTATCTCACTCTGCAGGCAGCATTTCTGCAGCTGAGATTAGAAAGTCTTCCTTTTTTTTTTTTATTTTCCCAGCCTTGGAAATTCCTTGCTGTCCAGCTTCTCTCTTCTCCATTTTCCCTTTACAATCCTGGCCTGCTGCAGAGCAGCCGTGCACCCGCTGCTTCTAGCAGGGTGTCACACGGAGGTGACTGTGGATGGGATGGACATACAACCTAGAAAGAGCACAGACCCTTTTATTTTCCTCCCCTAGCCACCATTTAAGCCATTTAATATCTTTTAAAAACACATCATTCTGAGGCAAAGCTGCTTTCCTTTGTTGGGTATGGAGTTATCTGACTCCTGCACATGGCATGTATGTATCTTCCAGCCTCTCCTCGTCTCCTTTCCCTGCGTGAAGCAGCTCTGTGACTGGCTCTGTGTCACTTTGCTGGCCACGATGGTGTCTGGGCTATCTCAGGGTTCCAGTGGATGTCAGAGATTGCCAGCCCAGCCTCTCCCAGCACACAGGCTGATGTGCTGCGTGACACTGTGTAGTGCTAATCGCTGGGTTACCCCGCCAGACACGCTGTCCCCGTCTCTATGCACCAAGGGGTTTTTAATGGTTCTCCTTTTGCTCAGGCAGAAAAAGACCATTAGCAAAGTGACAGAAATTAATTTTTTCGATGAGGCTGGTGGCACACTGTTCAGGGCCGAGGAGCTCGAGCCTGCTGATTGCAGATGACTTAATTGCCTCTTTTCCAAGAGAGAGGGGAGATGCGACCTGGGGTGAAGTTTATTCTTGCTTTTTACTTCTCATTTGTACCAAAGGGTCTTTGTCAGCATCAGTGGGTATGTCCCCTGCCCTGTAAAACCCATGGCTAGGGCAAGTGAGAAGGAACATGCTAGAGGAAGGCAGTACCTGCCTGTGGATCAATAACAAAAGGGTTGGAGAAACTGGGAAAGCTTCTGAGTATCGAGGACCTAAGGCAGAATTGGGCAGAGCAGCCCTAGATGATGACTTTTGTGTTCCCAGGAATTTAGCATCCTCCTTTCCTCGCAGCTGTAATCCCCCCTTGCTCTGTAATGCCACCTCATTTGCTTCATCACTGTCTTCTCACCTGGAAACAGAGGTCCCAGCCAGGCTGTGGTCTGTGGCAGAGCAGATCCTGGCGATGCACAGGATCAGATAACCGCCAGTAACTGCGGTAACGCCGTTTGCAGGGGGGTCAGGCAGGGGAAGCCTAAAAACGCAGAGAGCGGTTACGGGGGCTGCGTCTAACGGCCGCCCTGAGCTCGCTCTGCTTCTGTGGTATCACCCAAGTCCATCAACATCCACCGCTCCCACCCTTGGCAGCCTCCCCTGAGGGTCCCCCGCAGCTCCCTGGCCCCGGGTGGGTCACACAGCCCCTACTTCTGCGGGGTATAAATAGAGCTCGTTGCTCTCCCTGGTCTTTCATTTGAAAGAAGAAGAGGAAGCGAAACAGAGAAAGGGGTGAAGCGGTGGAGCTGCTCAGTCTCTTGGCTGTTTGAGAGGAGCTTCTCTTGGTGGCTTCTCCACACCCCCTTTGCCATTTATACCACTTCTAACCTGAAATAAATGCTCTTTGTGAGTAATTTCCAGAAGTTTTGCCTTCCACACAGCTCTGCATTGGCTGGTACTCTGTGCTAGCTAACCCTGCGGTTACGTGCCTGCCATCTCTGTGGGACGTCTGTTCTTTGCTGCTTTTGGGGACAGGAGCTCTTCAGGTGGCATTGCTCCATAGCAAAAGGCATGAGCTCACTTTGCCTTTGCACCTCCATCCTCTCAATCCTGGCCTTTGCCTTCATTTCCTCATCTCTGCGAAAGGACCTGACTTTGTTAAGCCCCAGCAGAGCCCCTCACCCCCCAGTTAGCAGGAACTGTCTCTGATGGTCTTTTTAGCTTTATCTTTCCCTTCCATCTTAACTGACTCTGGTTAATCTTCTGGGCTTCCCTCCTGTGCTCACCAGGCAGGTCCAGGTGTGTGGAGCCTTTCCAGCCTGGCATGCCCCAGAGTGGTTTAACTGTTGGAGTACCTCCCAGTGCCTTCTCTGAAAACTCCTGGCTAGGCCTGTGGGGATTTTGTACGATCCTTGGGAAGCTGCAGCAGAAATCTTGGCTTTTTCTTCTGCGAGCTGCTGCTCCATCCCCTTGCTTATAGCTTGTAGCCTTTTTTTTTTTTTTAGGTGCTTGCATCTGTAAGGGATTCCAGGCTGGGCTTTTAAAGTTAAGGCAGTGGATCAGTTAATGATGTATTTATGATGATGTACTTTTCACCTCTGAAATTTATATTGAGTTGGGGCCCCGAGTGCAGAGCTGCTCTTCAGGCAGGGCTCTAGATTGCACAACGGCGGCGCGGGTATGTCAACAATTTATTCTAATCCCTTGCTGAGTTCCCAAACTTCCAGCCCTTCGCTGTGTTTCGACATGCTTGCTGCTGACTGGAGGCAAAGTTGCAAATGGGACCAGGCTGGAAAAAACAACCGTGTTTGCGAAACACACTGTAAATCCCCGGGGAAGTACAGGCGGCGGCGGGCGCCGTGGGGCAGGATGCTGTCAGCTGTCCTCTGGGTATGTCAAGGCACCTGAGCTGCTAGTGGGACCCTGGCTGTAGCAGGCTCTGATGACTTACTGTAAGCAATGGGGCTGGGAAGGCTCCTTGGATCATCTGGGGTTATTTTCTGCCCAATGTGGACCAGAAAACGCTGCTTGGTAATTCTTGCCGAGGGCAGCTGTGAACTCAGAGCTGAAGCACATTCAGTTCCTCGGGCTGAGCGTCTGGCACGGCTCAGTCTGTGGCAGCCTGACCCCATACCCTCCCAGGCTGCCTCAGATGTGAGCAGAGGTGTGCCTGCTCCACTGTGCCCTAATCCTGCGTTTGATGGCCCTGGGAAGGAAGCTGGCTGAGTGAAGGCTGGCAGGGGAGAGAAATGCCATGAAAGTCACTAGCTGTGGTATAAATGACACCTGAGCGATCCCGTAAGGAAAACTGTGGCTGCCTTGGCTGGGCGCGTGGGGTTCTTGTGTGCTGGTGGCTGCAAAGCATCCCAGGTAGCTCAGGTTGAGCATGTTGCCCATGATCCATAGCCAGGTGCCCTCTGGCACGGTATGCAGGCTCTGTCTGCTCTGGCTGTACCCCCGTTTCTGGTTCTCTCTCCATTTGCCAGCAGTGACTCGCCATCGGCAGCAGGATCCTGGATGGAAGATGGATCCCTTGAACACCACACTGTGTGGTCGTGCCTGTCTAACGCTCAGTAACACTTCTGTCTCCCATTTGCAGTGCCCAATGGAATAAACCATTCCCCCCCGACGCTGAATGGGGCACCATCCCCACCCCAGAGGTTTAGCAACGGTCCTTCCTCCTCCTCCTCCTCCTCGCTGACAAACCAGCAGCTCCCAGCTACGTGTGGTGCCCGGCAGCTCAGCAAGCTGAAGCGTTTCCTCACTACCCTGCAGCAGTTTGGCAATGATATTTCACCAGAAATTGGGGAGAAGGTCCGGACCCTGGTCCTGGCACTCGTGGTAAGCCCCATGTGCTGTCCTGGGACACCTCCCTTTTGCCAGACCACTCGTGTGATGGGTGCTGGCAGCTGGTGCCTGCCTGTGGTGTGCAGGGCTGGCTGTGAGACTCTGGAATGTTTGTACTCTCTGGTAAACTTGCTGGCTGCTTTTTACTTGGTGTTTTCTTGTCTTTGGTGGGTTTCAAAAAGCTCTTTGTCTGGTGGCTTTGACATGAGCTTGGATGCAGCTAAACTTAAGGAAACCTAGAAGGGTTTGTAGTAAGCTTTGCTCCAGAGGCCTCAGGTGCTGTGGGTGACACTGGGCTTCTCTGTTTGCTCTCCTAAATGCAGCTTCTCATGCAGATGGTAGCAGCCTGGAGTTTTGTGCTGGGAAAAGGGTCTCTCACAGACTGATCATTGCCAGGCCCTGATCTGCTTGTGTACAAAGAAATGCCAGTTCCAGTGCCTGCTTCCTCAGCGTTGCCCTCAAACTTGTGCTGCGTTGCTGGGCGAGGCAGCCAAGAGCAGAGGAAGCTCCATGGGAATGTAAGGAGGAACTTTGTCCCTGTGAGGGTGACAGAGCCCTGGGCCAGGCTGCCCAGAGAGGCTGTGGAGTCTCCTTCTCTGGAGACATTCAAACCTGCCTGGATGGGTTCCTGTGGGATTTAGTCTGGGTGATCCTGCTCTGGCAGGGGGTGGGACTAGGTGATTTTTCGAGGTCCCTTCCAACTCCTCATGTTCTGTGATTTGGTGTAATCAGGTTGGGTCCTGGTGCTAGCGGGGACTTGCCCCAGGAAGCTGGTGGGGCTTCTTTGCTCTCAAGCACATAGAGAATACCATGACACTTCAGAGATTTCATTCATGATACGCACTGGTGAACAGGGTATGGATTTAAAGGGCTTTTTTCCTCTTTGTGGGCTGCTCCTGCGTATCTTAAAACAAGATCACTGGTAATGTTAACTACGCCCAGGGTCTGGGGAGGAAGGGAAGGCTGCCCGTGCAACATAGGTGGTCAGGGCTTCTGCTGCTGGTTTCCTGATGGTGTATCTTGTCAAAAGCCAAATGAAGGGATCTTGCTGCAGAACTGTATCTCGTGTTGGCAGGTGCACAGAGTGACTGGTAGAAACACTGTGTGAGCCCCTATCACAGACTGACAGAATTGTAAGGGTTGGAAGGTTCCTCCAGAGTCCATCAGGTCCAACCCCCTGCCAAAGCAGGGTCCCTAGGATAGGTCTCACAGGCTGGCATCCAGACGGGGCTGGAATCTCTCCAGAGAAGGAGACTCCACACCCCCCTGGGCAGCCTGTGCCAAGGCTCACTCACCCTCACCAGGAAGAAGTTCTTCCCCATGTTGGTGCAGAACTCCCTGTGCTCCAACTTGAGGCCATGGCCCCTGTCCTGTCCCCACAGACACTGAGAAGAGGCTGGCCGTTTCCTTCTGTATCCCACACTTCAGATATTGATAACCATTGATCAGATCCCCTCTCAGGCTTCTTTTCTCAAGGCTGAGCAGTCCCAGCTCACTCAGCCATTCCTCACAGGGGAGATGCTCCAGGCCTTTAGTCATCTCCATAGCCTCCTCTGGACTCTCTCCAGGGATCCCTGTCTTTTTTATCCCAGGGAGCCCAGAACTGGACACAACACTCCAGGTGGGGCCTGACTGGGGCAGAGTAAGGGGGGAGGATCACCTCCTTTCACCTGCTGGCAATGCTCCTTCTGATGCCCCCCAGGATCCCATTTGGCCCTTTTAGCCACCCGGGCACACTGCTGGCTCATGGCCAACCTATCACCCACCGTACCCCAGCCTGAGGCCCTGGGGTGCAGCACCGTGCCACCTGCCCAGACACACTCCAGTGCAGCACCCAGTGCTGCTCCCGAGCTGAGCTCTGTTCTTTGGGGTTTCTCTGGGGACTTGGCTTGTTGTGGCCTTGGGGGGTTCACAGAGCGTGGCTTAATGCTTCTGGTGCTGAGGAAGGGGAGTGTAGACATCTCCATGGCAGTGGGTGGTACCATAGCTGTGTGGTCCAGCTCCTCAGGCTGTCCTCGCCACTGATGGCAGGAATTGCTGCTGGGATGGGATTCGTACCTGCAGGTTTATAAAATGCTCCCAGGGAGGGGAGCACAGGTGATACAGGGTGCCGGTGGGGTGAGCAGTGGTGACTTTGTGGGTGGATTATCTGAGGTGAGCAGAAAGGGAGGAAGAAGGAGAGGAAGGCGTGCAGCTCTGAGCAGCTGGGACTGCTGCTGGCTCCCTGCAGCCTGCCCTCAACAGCCTGGCCAGGCTGCTGGTGATGCCAGCTGGTCCCGTTGCTGCTCGGAGCCAGACTCTGCCTCCCAGCCCTGGAGCTGGGAGGGTGCTGGGCTGGGAGCACCTGGCTGTGCATGGTGTTCACCCCTTGCCTAGTGCAGCTTTTCCACTCTCTTGAGTCTTTTTGGCTGTGTTAGGCAGGATCTGATGCAAACATTGTCCCTCCTGTAGTGGCAGATGCCGTCTCCCTTCCAGTTCTGTTCATTTGGAGCTGTTTCCCATGTATCTAAAAATAAGAACAAATTGTCATTTCACTTCTTAATTCCTTTTCTCAGAACTCAACGGTGACAATCGAGGAATTTCACTGCAAGCTGCAGGAGGCGACGAATTTCCCCCTCCGGCCGTTTGTGATCCCCTTTCTGAAGGTGACAGGGAGCTGGTGGGGCTTGCTGACACTCCGTGTGCTGCTCTGTGCCGCTTGGCAGCGTGTCCTTGCTGGGAACATGCCCATTTCAGACACCACAGCAGTTTTGTTGAAGTCCAAGACAGACTGCACACAGACCGTGGCACTGGCCGTGTGGGACTGGCTTGTGGAAAGCTAACATGATAACGAGTGGCACATATGTCCACTTGTGTGTTGGGGGATAATGGGGACAAACTGAGCTCCATTCTGCAGCTCCAATAATCTGACTTGCAGACATTCAGATCTGAGAATATTTGAAGTGTTGGCATACGGAGTGTGTCTAGTGGTTGGGCACTGGCAGCACAGAGCGGCTCGCTTGGCACTTGGGTTTTGGGTGCACCCATGTCAGGGCACCCTAACTACAGCTCAACTGGACAGCACACCAGGAGTGGGAGGATCCTGAGCGGGAGCTGTGGGTGCTGTGGGTTAACCCCAAGGGGTTAACACGAAGTGCCTGCCTGCAGCCTGTGTAAACCAGAGCTGTGCTTGTTTTCCAGGCCAACCTCCCGCTGCTGCAGAGAGAGCTGCTGCACTGCGCCCGGGCTGCCAAGCAGACACCCTCCCAGTACCTGGCACAACACGAGCACATCCTGCTGAACACAAACACCACATCTCCTGCCGACTCCTCCGAGCTGCTGATTGAGGTCAACGGGAATGGGAAGAGGCACAGTCCGGACAGGTAAAAACAGCTTTCATATCTCTGCTGAGTTCTTGAAGCAGTGATTTTTGTGTCAGCTTTGCTGGTGTAAAGCTTCAAGCAACATCCAGGACTAAACTGTTGGACCTTGTCACTCCCCACAACTGTTCTGGCTGTTAATAAGACATCATTGGTTGCTTCTCCTGCTCTGCAGATGCAAGTTGGGATCCTTTTTGAGGCAGGTTCTGTCCCAGGAGGGTTTGCTGGGGAGCTGAGCAGCTCTCCGCCTCCTGAGGTGGTGAGCAGAGGCTCCACTTTTTATTCCAAGTTAAAAGTTGTTATGTAATTATGTGGAGCATGCTTCAAATTTATAAAAACTGTGAAATTTTAATTCAGTCATGCTCAGAAAGATGAATCACAGCACTGGGGCATCTCGGGCTTTTTGCTTGCACAGGGTCATTTCATGGATTAGTTTGGAAGTTGAGCGTGTTTGGTTTAGCTCCCTGGTTTAGCTCCCTGGTAAAATCCTTACTGCCCAAACTGCCACTTGGAAACATGCAGCTTTCCCTGTCTATGTTCATGCAGTGCTAACGGGTACCTCTGTCTGCCTGTGTGGTTGCAGGAGGGAAGAGAACAGCTTTGAGAGGGAGCCACTGCCGACCGAGCCTCCGGCCAAGAGGGTTTGCACCATCAGCCCCGCGCCCCGGCACAGCCCTGCCCTCACGATCCCGCTGATGAACCCTGGGGGGCAGTTCCACCCCACCCCGCCACCCCTCCAGCACTACACCTTGGAAGATATCGCGACCTCCCACCTCTACAGGGACCCCAGCAAGATGCTGGAGCACAGAGAGATTCGGGACAGGCACGGCAGCCTTGGTGAGGAAGCCCGGGGGAGCTGTGAAGTCCCACAGCTGAGCTCCAGCATTGCTCCTTGCTCAGCAGTGTAATGCTGGGGATGTCCTCAGCAGGGATTTTGGAGGGAATTTGGAGAAAAAACTGACTGTGAGGTTACAAATGGGAAGATGGAGGGTTTGTGTTTCCCTGTATGCATGTAAAGGCTGAGGATGAGGAGGAAGGACCCGGTGTGTGAGCTGAGTGTAGCCAGCCCAGCAGGCAAGGCTGGAGGGCAGGGAAGTGGCAATGAACCTTTCCAGGATCGCTGAAATGGGAGAGCAGAGCCTGAACCCCACCTTGTGTCCCCTCGGAGTGGGAGGTGCATGCTGTGTTCCTATCAGGGAACCCCAAACCATGAGCTCTGAGCTCCCCTGGGATTGTAACAAGGGAACTGGCTCCCTGGGCAGGTCAGATCCAGACCCATAAGTGGAGCGTAGCACTTGGAGACAGCGACACAGGCAAGGATAAAAACACCGGCCTGGAACTGCCCCTCTAGAGCCACCTCCTTGGGATGTGTTTTATAATCCCAGCTATACACAGCTCTTTATTACTGCTTTGGGGGCACCTTTCCTCTCCAGTGCCGAGAGCACTCGGCTCAGCTGATGGCTCTTGTGGCTGTGGTTTGCCGCAGGTCTGAACGGAGGATACCAGGACGAGCTGGTGGACCACCGCCTAACGGAGAGAGAGTGGGCTGATGAGTGGAAGCATCTTGATCACGTAAGGAGTGGCAGGAGGTGTGAGAAGCTCTGTGGGATTCGTCAACCCCGCACTTCACCTGCTCCAGTCTTGTTTTCTTGTTGGTGGTACCATACCCGGCTTTCCTAGTGGTGTATAGAGGGCCAAGCCATGGCAGGAAGGGGGTTGGGAGGGAACAGATAGGAGCAGTAGCCCTTTCCTGGCAGGTTTTCTTTGTCCATGGTCAGTGGAGGCCAAAATCTCTCTGGACAAAGTGTCTGGAGCTGAGGAGCTTCTGCCAAGCACAGCTGTGTTCTGCCCTGGCTGCCCAAGCACCCAAACCCAGCCTGGTCCCCACACAGGGCTTTTCTGCAGCAGCCCAGGCCAGCACCAGACTGACAAGCATACAGATGTGCTACGTGCAGCAGGGATGTGGAGTTTACACGCTAAGTAAACCCATTGTTAGCCTTTAAAGACTTTCTCTCCTGGGCTGGCAGCCTTCCATGGGCCTCAGCTCGGTACCAGCAGCAAGACCCGGTGCTGCTGGCAGTCTGGAAGTGGTCTGGCCTTTCCCTCTGAGCAGGGCTGCTCACCCAACCGCTGCACCAGAGTCTCTCCCCCAAAGAGGTGCGATGGAAATTCAACTTGGATCGCAGACACGTGCTTGGTTCTGTTCTAGAGCTGCTGTTCTGAGGGGTGGTGTGGAGCAGAAGGCTCTGTAGCAGAGTATTTGTGAGTTGGGATGGCACTGTGGAGAGCCGGCACCAGGACTGCAGCCTGGGCACCCTGTTCCCATAGCAGAGTGGTGGGTCTGCCCTGCTTCCTTTAGACACATGGCCCTAAACCTCGATGGGTTTCATTGGTGAGGCTGCATCTCAAGTGCTGGGTTCAGTTTTGGGCCCCTTACTATGAGAAAGACATCGAGGTCCTGGAGTGTGTCCAGAAAAAGGCAGCCAGGCTGGGGAGGGGGCTGGAGAGCAAACCTTCCAAGGAGCAGCTGAGGGAGCTGGGGGTGTTCAGCCTGCAGAAGAGGAGGCTGAGGGGAGACCTTATCACCACCTACACTGACCTGACAGGAGGGTGCAGAGAGGGGGGCAATGGTTTCTTTGCCCAAGTGACAGGTGATGGGACAAGGGGAAATGGCCTGAAGCTGCGCCAGGGCAGGGTCAGATCAGACACAAGGAGAAAGTTGTTCACCAAAAGGGTTATTGGGCACTGGAACAGGCTGCCCAAGTTGGGGGGTGAGTCACTGACCCTGGGTGTGTTTAACAGATGTGCTCAGGGATATGGGTTAGTACAGTTGGACTCGATTATCTCAAAGTTCTTTTCCAACCTGGTGATTCTGGGTGCCCACAGCCCTTGGGGCAGGTGTGATCACCTCTGTCCCAGCTGGTGCTGCTGCAGCCATGGGTATGGGACCCAACTTACCTGCATGTTTACATACTGCTTCATCCAAAATCCTGTGCTTGGAGCCCCTTCCTGTGAAGGGACCTCACATTCCATCTTCCTGGGGTGGTCCCTGTGGTACCCCCGATGAGAAGTTCCAGAGATGACCTCACGAGCAGGCAGCAGGACTGAAACACGTTCCTCCTGCAGGCACTGAACTGCATCATGGAGATGGTGGAGAAGACCCGGCGCTCCATGGCTGTGCTGCGGCGCTGCCAGGAGGCCGATCGCGAAGAGCTCAACTACTGGAAGCGGCGGTGCAGCGAGACGGCCGAGCCGCGCAAGGCGGGCGGCGAGCTCATCTCCAGGCAGCACAGCCCCAGCAGCTCCGACTCCATCGGCAACGGTAAGCGAGGGGTGGGCGTGCGGTGCAGGGACCCTTGGGAGTAGGTGTCTAATTACAGTGAAGCTATATTAGGCGTGAAGTGATGATAATATACTCAAATTATAAATTAAGTGCTGTTAGCAGCAAAGCTTTGACAGAGAGAAAAAGTTCTTGGAAGTGGAAGTGGAAGCTCCTGGAAGCGTGTTCACTGGCTGCTGAAGGCATCTCTGGGCAGCAGCAGCACCTTCTGCTGGTGCAGAAAAGCGTCTTCCTCGTCACTTGCTGCCCAAACCAAGCCAAGTTCATTCAAAACTGAGGAACCGGGGGCGTAAAAAGCAGGAGAAGGTGGTTGGTTCCACCCCTCTTCCCCTTCCAGTCTGTCTTGCCTAAAGGATTTAAATGCCAAGGTCTACTAATTCTAAAAATACCAAAGGCTGCTCTGAGTGTGAGAGCTGCTACCTGAGTTCTTCCTTCTATTTTTGTATCGTGAGTCAACGTACCTTTATAAAAGCTGACTGGTTTGCCCCCCCAGCATTCAGTGGGGGAGTGACCCTGCACAAAAAACCAAGTCTAAGATGCTGGTTCTGTGCCTTTGGAAGTAATTCTAATTTCCATCCAAACAAATATGCTGCAAATGAAATGCAGGGAAAACCCCCACCCTGATCATTCAATAATAAAGAATGGATGTTGTCTGACAATAAATGTCAAATTAGAAATCTCAGTTTGATTTATATTTCACTTGTTTGTATACAAAATAGAATGAATCCTCCTCAGTGTCAATAAGAAACATCCAAACCAGAGCTCAGCCCAGACTTAGCTGCAGTGAAATAAGCTTTGATAGTTCCTGGATAGCACGAACGAGTATTTCCTGGGAAAACATTAACAAATAACAAGAGCAGAAGGAACTCAGATAGACTCTATTAACCTGAGTTCATGGAAACCAAGTGCCTGCAGCTCCAGCTGTAACTGTAGAGCACCGGTGATGACACAGTGAGCCCAGCCAGCCCTTCACCTTTCCATCATTCCCAACACACTGAAATAGAGACTTACAGCCCTGGGTTAAAGGTTTATTTGTTTTATGAATTGGAAATGTTGCTGCTGCTTGAGGGGTTCAGGGGGATGTACACACATCTCGCCCCACAAGGTCTTGCAGGACAGTTCATCTGTCAGTTCGAGTCCTTGCCTTGCCCCAGGAGTGGAAAGAGCCACGTTTAACACGAGCCACCAGTCGGATAGATTGGTGCTCAAAGTGGCTGGACAGTGCAGATGTCTGATGACATTTATTTATAAGCAGTGCCTGTTGTTACAGAGTACCAGGAGATGGAAACAGGTTATAAAAGGTCATAAATTATGCAAGGCACCAATTAAATGTTGTTATTTATCATCTGAGTGTTTAATGAATGGCTTCAACTGTAGGAACCCTCTGCTTTGAGTTTAGCTGGTTGATTCTCCCCTGCCCTGCAATATGCCAAGGTACCGCCAGGCACTGAAGCAGCAGCTGGGGGAGATGAAGCTTTCCAACCTTTCTTGTGTCCCTCACTCCAACAGATTCCTTGCGGGAGTTCAGCAGCAGGTCGGGAACGGGCTATGTCACTGAAGAGATCTGGAAGAAAGCTGGTAAGTGTTTGCTGGAAGCCTCAGCGAGGGGTTCTGCCAGCTCAGCTGGGGTAAACACAGACACCGCGGGTTTATTCTGTGGGAACAGGAGAAGCCCAGCTGCAGGAGCGCCCTGGGATGTGCACATCTGGCGACCAACACCCCCAGCCTGCGCTTGCCAAAGGGCTCTGCTCCTTCTGTAGGACTCCGGTGGGGATCCCCTGGGGCTGAGCCCGGCCTCACTGTTCCCAGGGGTGGCTGTGGTGCCGGTGCTGACCGTGACCCATGGGCATCTTGGCCACAGGGAACATGCCAGTGTGTGTGGGTGTCTCTCAGAGGCTCACCCCGCTCCTCTGAGCAGGTGGGTGAAGCTGCGCTTTTCTTCCAGAAGAAGCTGTGAACGAGGTGAAGCGCCAGGCCATGTCGGAGGTGCAGAAAGCAGTGGCAGAGGCCGAGCAGAAGGCCTTTGAGATGATTGCCTCTGAGAGGGCTCGGATGGAGCAGACCATCGCGGATGCCAAGCGCCAGGCCACCGAGGATGCTTTCTTAGTGATAAACGAACAGGAGGAGTCTACAGAGGTAAGCTACCAGGGGGCATCCTAGTTCAAAGGTTCTCAGAGCCTCCAGGTCCTGCCAGCAGCGACTCGGAGCCTACAGGTCCCTGATCAATAGCTAAAGGTGTGCACTGATACCACAAAAAAAACCCTTTTGCTTTTGATTGTGCTGGTAGGGAATTGGCCTAATTGTTGCCTGCAGCACCACTGGGCACCATGAGCCACCCCCAGAGTAACAAACAGGATTTCCTGGGATTGAGGGAAGCATGGAAGCAAATGGACAGGATGCTGGAAGATGCAGCGCTCTGTTTTGCCTGGAAATCTGCTGTTGTGGGGTACTTGATCTGTGCAGAGAAGAATTTGCTGTCTGTGGGCTTTAAAATAGTGCAAGATAGACTGGGCTGCAGGTGAAGGTACACGTGCCCCACAGCTGGTACCGTACCCCACGGTCTGTACCATGTCCCACAGTCTGTACTGTCTTGGATCTCGTGGTCTCTGTGGCTGCTGAAGCCCAGGCAGCACGTGGTCACCTTCCTCCTCAGAAACGGGCTCCCTGCACCTCTCGCTGCGCCCGTCACCATGCGTATGGGGACTGGTGGGAAGCGCATGTGCAGGGTGGCTGTCCCTGTGTTCCCGAAAGCCTCCTAACACCTGGTGAGGCATTTGCAGGTTGGAAAAGGAGGGATGACTTTGTCATCTGCTGAATGGGTGTCTTGGAGTATTTCTTCCTGCTCCTCAATCATTACTTACCTTCCCTGTTGCTTTAACTGGAAACTTGCTGTGGTCAGCTGAGGGTATTCCAGAGAATTGCGCAGATAAATCCTGGGCCACACATCCTGTCCGGGTGCAGTTTGCTTCTTGGTTTGGTTTCTCTGCAGGAGTACCAGAGCAGAGGCTTTGTTTTTGCTGAGCAAAAATGAGAACAGGGAGTTAATGTCCCCTAGGACTGCATGGGCAGCAAGTTCACTTCCTGGGGGGTGGTTGTCCACCCTGCTGGGCTCAGGACGCTCTGCTGCCGGCACCCCCGTGCACAGCAGGAGCCTTGCAAACGTGAGGTGGTGGTACAGGGAAGCGTGTGTGCTGCTTCCCAGTGAAAACGCTGAAGGATGAATGCACCAGGCAGGGAACACATGATGGGAGCGGGTGGAACTGCTTGGGAAGGCGTGGAAGAAACCAGACAGGTTAAGAGTGGAATACTAGAGGAGTCCTCTGCTCCCCTGGCTGTCTCGGGGAGCAGTGCAGGACCTCGGGAGCAGCCCAGCATCCCCCTGCCAGCGCAGCCCTGTCTCCCGGCACCCAGAGCTCTTCCCTAAAGGCCATGTGAAAAGCTGGCACGTAACCTGGCACACCAAGTAACCTCTGAAACATGGTTTAAAACTGCCCCTCAAACTGTAAACAGCTGTAACGCAGTGACCCAGTTTTCCAAGAGGCCTCAGTGGGGTTGGGGGTGGTTTTGGTGGTGCATCCTGCTTGTCTCAGGAGACCGAGGAGCCTCGGGGTCATGCTGGCTCTGGAGCAGCCTCCTCCCACCCAAGCCACCTTAGTGTTTTGCTGCCTGTAAATCATCACCAGGAGCTGGTGGCTCTGGTGCAGACCTGGGAGCAGGGAATCCCACCGCCTTTCTCCATAATGGGGCTCATCCGACACAGGTCAGCATCTCCCACCACCCTGCTTTGTCTGCTTCAGCAGCTTGTGGCAGGAGAAGCCAAAGGTGCCCAGTTTTCAGGATCCAAGGCGTGGAGGCTCCCTCTCCACAGCTGAACTTGTCCTCCCAGCACGCCATTGCTAACGCACAGGTCCAGCTGCAGCAAGCAAATCCTCCTGCCCTCCTCCTCGGAGCAGCTGCGGCCACAGCTCCCGGCGCTGGCCCCTTGCCCCTGTGCTCAGAAGGAAGCGGTGGCAACGCTGTAAGCCCACCAGCTGACGCCTCTCCCAGCAGCCGGAGGGGCTTTGCTCCGTTTCTAGATTGAAGCTGGGGCTCTGCTTCCACCTGGCTGGGAGGCTTTCAAATGAGCTTTTTCTTTTCAAATTAGCCTGCTCTGACCTCTTGTGTGGCTAGGCAGGGTGCAAAGCAAATGGTGCCTGTGCAGCACGCTGTAATCCCTGTGGAGAGCACTTGGCTGGGAGCGATACCAAAATAGAGCTGATTAAAACAGGAAATAAAAAGCCCAAATAGCAGCATCTGCAGCCTGATTTTTAGTCCCTGCCTGCTGCTTCCTCTCTGAGTTAGGGTGGATCTAGGGGAGAGGATGTGACCAGTGCAGTCTGGCAGGCAGTTTTGGGCAGCGCAGAGGAGCGAGGGTTAGTACCCTTGGCAGAGGGCTGTGGAATAGCAAGAATTAACAGCTTGCTCATTTTTAATATCACTAGATCTAGGCCAGAGAGGGATGAACGGTCCCCTCCAGAGCTGTTGTGTCAGCACTGTCCCATAGCTCATGGAAGCTAAACCCGGTTTAAAGTGTGTTGTCTCTGGTCTTGCAGAGCTGCTGGAACTGCGGTCGCAAAGCCAGCGAGACCTGCAGCGGCTGCAACATCGCCCGGTACTGCGGCTCCTTCTGCCAGCACAAGGACTGGGAGAGGCACCACCGAATCTGCGGCCAAGGCCTTCACGGCCAGAGCAAGCCGCTGGCTCTGCCCATGGGCCGATCGACTGCCGCTGCCAAGAGCCTTGACGGCGTGCCCAGCCCAGCCCTCGAGAAGACTTCGGCGACCACCTCCCGCTCCTCCACGCCGGCATCCGTGACAGCAATAGACACGAACAGGCTCTAAAGGGGAAGTTTTGGGTCAGTCCGTTTGATTTGTTTCCCTGGGGGGTTTTTAAGCCTGGAAAGAAAACAAAGGATCCCACAGCAACTTGTATCACTTGACACATTTGACGCATTGCCGCCTCCTCAGCGTGACCCTGGGGCTTTGCTGGTTCCTTCTGCCTTTCTTCCTTTGTGGCTCGGGAAGAACTGAGGCCAGCCTGGCCTGTGGCACCCGCGTGTCCGTCTCTCTGCGTGGAGCAACCAGAGCATCGCTCAGGACCCAGTGCAGGCTGGGGGGACCCAGACTTGGTGGAGAGCACTGCTGGCACACGCAGGAGATGCTGAGCCCCTTCCTCATGGGTCAGACATGCAGATACTCCTTTCCTGAGGTGTCTGAACCACCTCCCCCTTCAGCTCCTTTCTGCCATAATACACATCCTTCTTTTTTGCTTCCCCACTCCCGGACAGTGATGTCTGAAGTGGTTGTGTTGGCCACTCATTGCTGTGAACAGACTGGGGCTGATTTCCCAGCAGGAACATCCTGTCCTCTGCTGCAAAAGCTGAGCCTTCCTCCTGCCTGTGGGCTGGCAGCTGGTGACTGCAGGGAGGGAGGAGAGGACTGATCCGCCTTAAACCAAACCTTGGGAGTGGGGCAGTGCAGCTGGGCACTGCAGGCGGGCCGGATTCCGGCCCGTTCTGTGACGGGACACACAGCTGCACATTACCCTGGGGGGACCTTTGCCAGGGGGAGCGTGGAGCCAACCTGGGTTGGTTGTGGGCGGTCGTTGCCCTCTCCCCGGGGTACCGTTACTTGGCTATGCAGAAAGCAGGGGGTTTTGCTGGGTGGAGGTGGTTGGTTTGGGAGTTCCTGCCCGTGTTTGTAACCACAGAGATCCCTGTGTGATCACGCTGGGTTATTTATAGTCTGTTCTCTCTGTCGCGTTGGCCCAGCTGTTCGGGTAGGTGCAGGACGTGGTGTCCTACATCAGTTCTTGTCCCCCTCCCCCTGCCGTGGGGGGGTTCCTGTGGTGCTGCTCTGCTGCCACTGTGTTCCTCTCCCTGGAGATACCACTGCTGCCTCGTCCAGCCGTCGGAGACTGCCCCAAAGATGCCACCTCAGAGAGCAAGGTCCATCGGGGAGGCTGTGGTGAGGCTGGGGAGATCCCTCCCTCAGAGAGTCCCCGCTGCGGCGCTGAAGGAGGGACTCAGGACAGTGCAAACCCCGCAGCGACGCTGACCCATGAGGGGCTGTTTGCGGGAGCAGCACGGCTCATCCCGGGTGCTTCGTGGAGGGCACCAGCAGCCAGCCCGTGGGAGGGATGGGCATGTGGCCTCTGGGAGCCACATTCCCTGTGCTGCACACTAACGGGCTCTAGAAATCCATCTGTTCAGCAAAGCCATGTTGCCATGACTGGTTTTGTAGGATCACTGAGCTGGAGCCCAACGAGGCGAGTAATTCCCAATTATTTTTGATCACTTTTTCAATTGGAGGCGAATAATAGAGATGTCATGAATCACTGCTGGGTTTGCAGTGTGGGGCTGGCTGCTGCCTGCCTGCGGCTAACAAGGGACCCGCTGCCCGAGCTGGGTCCCGGGTAAAAGGCTCTTCTGAAGGCTGCTGTGGTGGGATAGAACGGGCAGTTCCTGGTCTGCAGGGTCTTACTGGGCAGAAACCACCACAAAGTCACCTGGTGTCCAGGACAGTTGGAATGGCAGCTGGAACAGTCTTGGGTCCCCCAGGACACAGTACAGGGGCTCCTGGCTGGGGCAGAGCGTTGAGGTTTTACCCTGGGAGAGGCAGCAGGGTCAGCACCCACCTGCAGCAGCCCCGCTCCCATCCCATCCCAAAAGCCCTGGGAAGCAGCTCTGCCTGCGCCTCTGCGGCAAAGCCAGAGCAGGGAGGAGCACCAAAGGCTTTGGGCTTGTGAGAACTCCGGGGCTGCCCTCACAGCCCTGCTCTTCTACTGGGACCCGGGGTGGGGGGTGAAGGGGACACAGGCAGATTCGGAGCTGTTAGTAAAGTCAGGTCACTATGTCCCAGTCGCAGCACCATGGGTCGGCGGGGGGCAGCTGCTGCAAGGTTGGACATAGAGAGGAGAGTGGGGCAGGGCTGGCAGGAACTGCTTGTAAATAGATTGTCTTCCATAATTCTCATGCAACTTTGTTGGCCGTGTACTAAGATTAACTCCAGTGTAAATGAATGAAATACTAACAGTCATGGGTAGGAGGGTTGCTTCTTTCTTTGGGAAAATGGGATGGTGAACGTGACATTCAGATGGGGGGTGACAGGGGCTTGAGGTTTCTATTCTTTCTTTTTTTTGGACATTTAATTCTGTAATAGAGATTTGTTACTTCATTCCTGTGCATAACTTATTTAATGTCCTGTATAAAGGAACCCAAACTGTTACAGATGTATTTAGTTTGTTCTACTCCAAAAGTAGTCAATAAAAAGACTATATTCAGCCCACAGCTCCCCCTTCCTCCCTGAGATGAGCCTAGGGGTGCGGTGGGGATGCTGGCACACCGCGGGGGAGGGGGGCAGAAGGTGCCCAGCCAGGGCTGGGGTGACTTGGGATTTCTTTAGGTTCATTTTAAGTATGTTCAGTTTTGTAGTGTTTATTTTGTATCTGGGCCCAGGACAGCCTGTAGCCAGCCCTGCCACCTGCAGCCCCTTGAGGTGACGCTTTGCCTGGCTGAGCTCTCCAAAGCCCTTCCCTGGTCCCCCGTGTCCAGCTTCCGGCGGGGCGAAGCGAGACCCTGGGCCTCACAGCCACCTGAGCCTCAGGATTGCAGCAACTGGAGGTGTGGGGCAGGGACAGTGACAGCTATGGATAACCAGTAAGTGACTGGATAAACCAGTAAGTGACGGGGCACTGGGAGGTCGGGTCAGGCTCTGCCTGCAGGCAGGCTCTGCCCCTGCCTTGAGGTCTTCTCCCCCCTGGCAGCCAGGTCCCCCTCACTGCACCCCAGATTGTGCCCCCACAGTACCAGGATGGGGGTGACATGGGCTGTGTCCCTGGGCTGGAGCTGGGCCCGCTGCCTTCAGCCACTGATTAATGGCATTTTAATTACTGCACCCCAGGGTGGGGACAGAGCAGTCACAGTGCTGTGTGCGGGGATGCTGGGGGAAGCGGGGGACAGTTGGGCCAGGTACCCCAGTGAGCAAGGCTGGTGTGTGCAGGCACCTGGGGCGATCCAGGGGGTGCAGGGTGGCAACCTGGGCCTGGAGGCACCCCTGGTCCCTGCCAGACCCCCTCCCCCAGGTACTGCTTGCTCCAGGCTGTTTGCGGCAGCATTTTATAGCAGCTCAGCTGAGCGGCTGCTGCCACCACCCCCCACAAAGAAACCCCCAGGGAGCACCCCACGGACCAGGCAGGCTTTATCCATGGGGCCTGCGCCACACTCCTTGGGCCCCCCACCCCAACCCTATCTCCAGTGACTGGGCTCCAACCTCCTGGCCCCACCAACGCTGGTGCCAACTGGTTTCCATGAACAAACCCCAGGACGAATCAGCAGAGCCGAGAGCCGAGAGCCGCTGGTCGCCCCGGAAGGGGGCAGGGGTTTATTGGGGGAGGGGCATAGCTGGGGGCAGTGTCCGGTCTCGCCAGCTGCTGCTGTGGCCCCAGCTCGCCACGCCAGAGCTCGGGGTTTCCTATAAAACCTCCTTCTTCCTCCTCAGGAGGCAGCCCAGTTCTGGGGGCAGAGCTGCTTCCAGTCCAGGGTCTGGGCCTGGGGGTGCCGCATCCAGCCAGAGCCCCGCCCCACAGCCCCTGGGGAGCATTGGCCTGTGCTCTGAGCTAGGACGAAGAGGAGTACAGGGAGGAAGAGGAGCTGGGGGCTGAGAGGGGCGGAGGACTGCTGGGACACAGGACCCAGGCCTGTGCCCCACCAAGGCTGGGCTGCCCCCTCTCTACCCAGCTCCAGAGGTGCTGGGGGATGCCCTGCTCCCCTGGGCAGCGTGGGGACTGTCTGGGGTAAAGGATAAATAAATTAACATGAACAGAGCAGGGTAAAGCAGTGCCAGGGACAGGGGGCAGGCAGCCCCTGCCGGACCAAGGAGGGGCCAAGGAACAGAGAGGTGATCGAGGAACGCGAGGGAAGGCGACAGCCATGCTGAGGGCTCCACGTCTGTCCACGATCTGCCAGCGTCCTGACTCAGTTGTTGTTCATGATCCACCAGGAAGCTGGGGAGAGAGGGCAGGGATTGAAGAACGCAACTCGGGTTCCCCCCCCAGCCCATCTGCTCTGGAGGGAGCCGAGGCACCCGGTCCCCACACTGCTCCCACCCAGAGCAGGAGTGTGGGGCCCTGGGGGGCCTGCAGCCCCCCCTCACCTGGGAAGAGCATGGTGGTCAGCAGCTCCGGGGACTCCAGCAAGCTGGCGATGGCACACTGGAAGGTCTTGCTGCAGCTGGACTGCAAGTGGCTGTAGGGCAACGAGCAGGGTTGGGGGGGCGTGGGGCTTGTGCACGTGGATGTGCATGGGGATGCCTGCCCATGCACTTCCACCCTACCCCTCCCCAAGCAGGATACCCCCCCACCCTGCTACCCAAATCCTGTATCAGGGTGCTCAGCCCCTTCCGCTGCCATTGGCCCCAGGGATGCACTGGGCTGAGCAGCAAGAAGGGGGGGCAGTGGGTCCCCAGAGCAAACTCCTGTCAGCCCCCCCAGCCCCGAGCACCCCAGAAAAGCCTCCAACCTCCTCCATGAAGTCACGTCCTGCCAGAACTCATACAGGATGAAGCAGGCCTCGTCGCTCAGCTTGCAGGCAGACACGCTGCGGGAACAGGAGCCACTCTGAGCCGGGGCCTGGCAAGCTGGCACCCCACAACCATGGGGGTCCCGCCAGTCCCAGGAGCACGGCACAGGTCTGTCTGCACACGGGCTGTGCCATGGGGCTGGTGAAGAGCAGCTGGGATGTATCCACAGCTTGTGGCTGCTGGGGCTGGCACAGGGCTCCAGTGGACACGGAACCCAGAGCTTTCCTGCCTCTGTTCCTGCAGCTGGGCACAGAGGAGCTCTGCAGCCATGGCACCGCTCCTGCTGCTGCCCAAAAACCAGCCTGGTGTTCAGTGTGCCTGTATTCCTTAGCACCCCCCAGCATCGCAGCACACAGTCCCAAGAAGGGCAGGAAGGACCCTTGGGCCCCCGCAGCCCTTTGGGACAGGCATGTTCACCACACACCCTCCACTGAGCACACAGAGCCGAGCTCACAATGTGAAGCCCCAGCTTGCAGCCCCCCACGTGATGCTATTTCATCAGGGACTGCTTCCCACGCAACAGGCTGGGACTTTTCCAGGCTGCTGGAAGACAGAGGGGGAGGCAGCAGGGAGGCAGCAGCGAGGCTCGGGATGCGGGGCCCCAGGAACCATCCAGACTTGGCTGCAGCATCACTCATCCCAGCTGAACGCCTCCTCCAGCTGCTGCCAAGGGCAGCAGGAGGGGCCCAAGCCCTGGGCAGGGAGAGAAGAGCAAGTCCCTGGGCCACAGCACACTTTGCAATTCCCTGGCATGAACCAGGACAGTGGATTCCTCCCAGGCTTCACTCCAGCTTTCTGCTCACCAGGGAGCCTGCCCACGCAGTGCTACCCACTTGCCTACACTAATGGTTCTCAGGACAGAAAAACCCACCCATCACAAGGATAAAACACTCCCATTCTCTCTGCCCCACCTGTCAGAACAAACCTCTTCCTTCTGCCAGGAGGGAAAAACGTAGTTCTGGGCTGCTGGGGCTGCAGAGCTGAAAAATGCCACTTCGGATGGGAACAGCATGAACACTTCCCAATGAAAGTGGCTGGAAACCTCCCCGGGGAGAAGGAAAGTGCCTCTCCCAGAGCAGCCCCAGGGACATGCTGGCAGCGCCGTGTCTCCTCAGTGAGGCCTGGGCTCTACCCCAGCTCTGGCTGGAGCAGTGCTGGGGCAGGGCCTGGGTGTCACACTGGGGTCGGCTTCAGGTGTTTGTGCCTTGCTGAAGGCAATGCTGTGACGTGAGCTCCCCCTCAGCTTTCCCCCCCGCCCTGTTACTTTCAAGTCCCTCAGTGCCAGAGGAGCGCACCCATCCGCAGCCCCTTGTGCTGGTGTAAAGCCCAGCCCCAGCCTTGCCACTGGTTCTCACCAGAGGGACCTGTGGTGGGACAGAGGATGGTTCTGCAGCCAACACTGTCCTGTCCTCTCTGCGAGGTCAACCCTCCCCCCGTGAAGCCCACCCCCTCGACACACAAACCCCTTCTACCCCCCCAGGTGCTGTGTTAGGAGCCCACCTCTGGGTGAGCTGCCCCACGAGCAGCCCCACCGCCCGCCACACTCACTGCAGGCAGCTGCTCTGCCCGGCCGTGCCCTCGGTGTAGCACCGGAACGCCTGGCGAAACTCCTCCAGGCTGCTGGTCGCCACAGAGATCTGCCTCTTCGCAACCAGGATGTGCTGTGAAGGGACAGGGGACAGTGGCATCAGGGACTAACCTGTCCCCTCCTGCCCTCCCTGCTCCCACCCTGCTGCGGGACAAGGCAGTGCTGAGCCAGCTCAGCGCCACAGGGGAAGACACAACAAAGGGGCTGGTACAATGCTGGGGATGATGCTGATGTGATGTGGTTTCTTCCTACCTGGGCAGGTTGCCTTTCCCATGAGAACCACACCCAGGAGATGCTCCATCCTCCAGTGGTGGGGTCCTGCTTTGGGGCTGCTACAGTTCCCCGTGCCCTTCCCCCAGCAGAAAGGGGCCTTGGACCCCTCCCTTGGAGCTCTGCATGGTCTGTGGGTGCTCAGAGCAAACCTGGGTGGTTTGGGCACTCACAAGCAGAGCTTTGCCTGCCCAGGGCATTCATAGAATCCCAGACTGGTCTGGGTTGGAAGGGACCCCAAGGATCACAGAGCTCCAACCCCCCTGCCACAGGCAGGGCCACCAACCTCAGGCCTGGATCTACACAAGGTTGCCCAGGGCCCCAGCCAACCTGGCCTTGAACAACCCCAGGGACGGGGCACCCACTCCCTCTCTGGGCAGCCTGTTCCAGCCCCTCACCACTCTCTCTGGAAAGAACTTCCTCCATTATCTCATCTAACCCTTCCCTCCTTCAGCTTTCACAGACCTGGAGCTGCGTTTGTCCTATGGATGGTCCCACACCTGGAGCAGCCCTCCCACCCAACCAAAACCAGCAGGTCTCCCAGGTGACTCCAGTCCCAGGGCACGGGGGCTACGTGAGCACGCGTGTGTGTGAGGGGGCGACCTGGGCACACTACTGGGGTTACCTGCAAACAAGCAGCAGCAGGACAGGGACTTACAGCATCTCTCCCTTTGCACAGCGCCTCGTCCTTCAGCGGCTCCAGGCACGGGCTCTGCAGGAACACCAGGGGAGAAGCCATCAGTACTGGGGGAACTTGGCCACAAGATAAAACGTGGCAGCACCCAGAGCCCCGTGCAACTGGTGGCACCGCCCTGGGGACACCCCTCTGGGTCCCTGGGGGAGAACAGGGGTGTGACCTGCACATCTGTGGGGCTCAGTGGGACCAGACCAAGGTGTCAGATCTACCATGAAGAAGCCAGGGGAGGATCAGGAGAGCCTAGGGGAGGAGGGGTGCTTTGGAGATGGCAAGGGATGAGCAGCTTCATGAGCGGGTCTGGGCAGCTCTAAGGACATCATGACTGAACAGCGGGGCTGCTGGCATGGGGAGGGGTCCCAGCATCAACCTGGCTGGCGCTGAGGTGCAGGGCAGCCCCCAGCCCACCTCCCTCCACCACACACCTTGCACTCTAGTTTCTCAATGAGCTGCTGGAGCCTATTGATCTGTGCCACCCACTGGCTGTTGTCCTCGACACAGACACCTGCGTGGAGAAGGGCAGAGAGATGGCACTGGAAGCGCTTCCTCTGGGCACTACAAAAGCTCCTCCAGAGCCAGGAAGACACAAAAGCCCCCAAACCTCTGATTTCAACCAATAAACCCATTTGGTTTCCTCCTGGAACTTTTCCTGCTCCCTCAGAAGCTCTGGCTGGCACCTGGGTACGATGGTCTAGGCTACAGTTGGGACAAGCCCCCCTGTGCCATGCTGCTGCTCCCAAACCCGCTCTAGGCTCCAGCAGAGCAGAGACACCCACCCCAGGGGTGGCCGGGCTGCAGGTACCTGTCGTTAGCATCCCAGAGTAGGGGTCTGTGGGGGACAGACAGACGTTCTTCTGTCCTCTGCGCCCACATCGTCTCCCTGACCTCAGCCCAACCGAAGTCTCGGGTTTCTTCATGTCCTTCCTGAAGGAATGAAATGCAGAAGGAGGGCTTGAAGCGATTCTCTGTGCAAGTCAGCTTCACAGCACGCTGGGGAAGGGCAGATCCCACTCCCACACGTCCCTCTCCCAGGGGAACCCTGCCCCATGCCACAACCCCCACGGGCGACACCCCAGCCCGTTTTACCTCTCCCGTCCCGCCTGCTCCTCCACGGTGTCCACGGCACACTCCAGAGAGGCCTGCAGGGACTGCAGCTGGTGCATGGTCTCCCGCAGCAGGAAGCGGGTCAGGAACTGCTCCATCTTCGAGGAGGTCTCGTACCTCTGGGGGAAGGGGAGGGGATCGGTCAGGTATCCCCAGCTCTGCATGGGAGAAGCAGAGCCACATCTGGGAGGGCCTGGCTCTTAGATACATCCAGTGGGGTGGATTCCAATCAAATTTTTAGTTATGGTAGGAAATGATGGCACTGTAGGACAGGAGAATCCTCTTGGCACACACCTGTGAGGTCACAAGAGGGAATGCACAGCAGACACCTGCATCCTGGCCCCACCAGCTGAGGAGGACCACAGGACAGCCCCAAGCTGCACAGTAATGGCTCCGGGCAGGCAGAGCATCGCATCCCTTGCTGCACCCAGCAGCTCACACGCTGCTCTGCCTGCACCGGGGGCTTGGGGCAAGGCTGGGAGGGCTGAGAGCCTGCAGCAACCCCCCCAGCTGCAGGCAGCACCCCATCACTGGCAGGAGAGGGCAGGAGGTGGGTTTCATGTCCTCTCTCCCTGGGAAGAGATCACCATGCATCCTGGCACGAGGCGAGCTGGCCGGGAGGGCACAAGCAGTGGGTCCAGACACACGCTGTGCCCCAGGAGCCCGAGAAGCAGAGAGCCAAGAAGTGCCCTGACACATGTCCAGGCACCCCAAACTCCTTCTTTCCTTCTCCAGCTGCAGCCACAGATCCTCTGGGACAGAAATCCAGGGGCATCCCAGAGCAGGACTCCTTCCCCCATGCCATGGGTTCTGCTGGCAGCACCATGCTCTGCAGCCTGGTCCAACGACTCCGCTTTCCTGCCCAGTTTCCACTGGCTTCCTTCAAACCACAGGGAGCTTTGTCCTTGTGCTGTCAGGTAGCCAGGCCTGGGGAAGATCTCCAGGCCCCCAGGGATGGGGACAAGGTACCCAAGGAGGCAGGGAGCAGGGAAGCAGGAGGAAAGGCTGAGGCACGTTCCTAGAGACAGGAGGCAGAGCTGTGCTCTGCTTCCCTTGCTGAGAACAGACCTGTGCCTGGTTTGCATGAAACTCCTCTCGTTCCACTTCAGGGTGAGGCTCTTCCTCCGTCCCCAGCATCCCTCTAGAGTGCCAGCCACGCCAAAGCCTCCAGTTGTCACAGACCACGACAGCAGCTTCACCCAGGCAGGCTTTGCAGGACAGAAGAAGCCTAAGTTTGTGCTCAGGACTATCCTGTTGAACCACTGCACTGTTGGCACGACCTGGGAGACTCAGCAGCATCCCACTACTGCTGAGAACTTTGCCACAGCACCCCAGACTTCCCTCCTCAAGCACAGCATCATTGAGGAGTGGGATGGCATGGAAAACCTGTGAAGCCACCTCTTCTTCTGTGGCCTGAAGGGTCCCACAGAGGAACAGCCAGTGCTGATGGCCAACTCCCCGTCTTGCCCCTCCAGCAGCAGGGAGAAGGCAGCAGAGGTGCTTTTTGAGAGCTTCGGTGTGCCAGCCCTGCCCATGGCTAACACAGGGTTCCTCTCCCTCTGCGCCTATGGCAGGGTCACCGGTCTGGCCGCAGAGGCTGGGGCAGGAGTGTCCCATGTCACCTCGATCTGCCTGGGCCAGACCCAGGGGGAGGCCATGTACTGCCTGGGGGCGGCTGGTGGCCTCCTCTCCAGCCACCTGCAGAGCCTGCTCATGGAGAGCCCCAGTGACCCCACAGCGCTGAGGGCCTTGAAGAAGAAGACGGTGATCCAGCTGAAGAAGCAATGCTGCTATGTCTCCATGGACTGAGGGAGACCTCCACACCTGAGGTTACCATCACCCGGCCAGATTTCAGGCCCCTGATGGGGCCTGGATAACCCTGGACAAGGAATGCTTCTGCTTCCAACCACCGCTGCTCCACCAAAGCTCCCCAGGGCTCCCTGACTTGGCCTTGCAGAGCCTCCAGAAGGCACCCAGCCACACCAGGAAGGGCATGATGGGTAATACCATGCTGTCAGGGGGCTCCTCCATGTTCCCCAGCTTTCCTGAGAGGATGTGCTTAGAGCTGAACACCTCACTCCACAGCACGGGCTGCCAGGGTCAGGTCCTGGTGAGCCCAGAGAGAGGCAGCACAGCCTGGGCAGGGGGCTCCATGGCAGCACAGGTGGGTGGTGAAGGGCCAGCACCAGGAGCACGGTGCAAGTACTTGCACGAGGTATTCAAGTAGACAGGTGAGGGCCATGTGTCCAAGGCATCCCACCAGCAGAGCACAGCTCCTGCCACAGCAGCAGGGCCTCCCAAACACCGCTCTGCCCCGGGCAACCCTGGGGCAGGGGTGGTGTCCAAGGGCCAGCTCCTGCACTGCTGCAGGGACACAAAGTCAATTCAGATGCTCCCAAAGAAGTAAATGGCTTTTCATTTAGGCTCTGGGTTATCCCTGTGCCCATCCACCATCGCTCCAATGAGCGCCCATCCCATCAGGCTGCCAACACAACTGTGGCTCACGTGGAGGACTGGCCACACCGACTGTCTGGGTGCAGCCAGTTGCCAGCCAGGTCCTGACGCCCTGGGCCAGAGGCTGCAGATGTCTAAAGCAAAGCTGTCCTTTCTGGACACGCTGCGGGCAGCTGCCTGCACAGGGAGGGGGCTGCTCCAGCAGAAGGAAACCTCCTTCCAGCAGTCAGTGCAGCAGGACCCCCAGGTCCCATGGGGAGACAGAGGGGTGGGAGGAAGGAGCTGAAGAGGGGAAGGTCTGGATGGTGCTGGCACTGCAGTCAGCTTTCCTACAGAGGTGATTCCTGGTCCTGGCACTGAAGCAGCTCAGCACTAGGTACAGCTGGTGAAAACCAGGGAGCTGATTCTGCTCTTTGTGGCGGCAGCATGGAGCGTGCTGAGCCCTGCATGGCTTTCTGGTTCCTCTGTGCCACAGCCCAGGCACCCCATTCCCACCACCACATCCGCCTGGGGCTGCAGGCACAGCTGCAGCTGGCTGTGGGGCCAGGTCAGCAGAGAGGACATTCATCCACCCAGCACTGCCCTGGGCTCCTGCCAGCCTGGGTCAAGGACAGCCACAGCCTCTCCCAGCTCCCCCCGGGGCACCAAGCCCTCTACCCCGTGGCCATGATGCCAGGGGTTTCCATCCCTGCTTGAGAATGAATCTCATTTTCCTGGCAGAGGAAGAGGATGGCAGAGGAAGAGGATGGCAGAGGAAGAGGCAGCCATGGGAAGTCAAGTTCCAACTCCGTATCTCCGTGCTTTCCCTGGGCAAGCATTCCACCTGCTCCCACAGCCTGCCTGCCTGGGGCAAACCCAGGACAGTCCCCTTCAAAGGGGAGGTGCTGGAGGAAGCCCTGGGTCAAGCCAGCACTCCCCATCCTCTCAGAGGGTGGCCTAATCCTGACATCCTCTGTGGATGATGCCAGTGGATGGAGTTTCAGCACAGGAGCAGGCAGCTGCTCCCACCACCATCACGTCACGGCTTTGAGGATAACACTCACCCTACCCTAAACCCTGCAGTTCACCTCAGCGCTGTCCTTAACACCCCAAACATGCTGGTACAGGCTCCAGCCTGGCTGCCACCCCCCAAGCCCCAACTTCCAGCTTGGGGCATGCCATGTTTGAGGCAGATTTGGCTCTGAAGCTCGCCATGCAGTGAGCTCACCATCCTCCTGGGCCCAGCCCACCTTGCAAGGGCAAAGCAGGATCCCACACAGACACATCAGTATTTTGGGAGAGCACTGCACAGGACAAGCCAACTGCCTCCTGTCTCTCGCCCTGTCAAACATGGCACACCCAGGGGAAAGTGCCAGGGAGAAGGATGGAAACAACCATTTCTCAAGGGAACCCCAAATACAGCTTCACCCTTCTGCTTCAACCTGGAAAAATCCATTGCAGGGGAGGGAATCGATTCAGAAACACACCTTCCCTTCAGTTCAGCTGTCTGGCCACCTCTGCGCTCCTCATTTTGGGACAAAAGACCCCAAAGTCCTCTTGTCATCAGGTGTTGCACCCTGCAGCTCAAACCCCTCTGTGAAGAGAGGCTCAGTACAGACAAGCCCTGACTCAGCGAGTGCAGCATTTCCCGTTGGCAGCAAAGATCCATGGAAAGGACTCAGGGAGGAAACAGCTCAGCGAGCACGAGGCAAAGCTTCTTGGTCACAGACTCTGGAATTTCAGCTCAGTTGACCCAGATGAAAAGCCCAAAGCTGCCAAGAGCTGCTGTAATTCTGCTTTTTGAGAGGTTTCCTTAGTTTCTTGTGATGAGAGTTACGCTCAGGACAGAACGGGAGAGGTGATCCCGTAATTCCTGCCAAAGGAGGAGTAAGAGCACCTGGCTGGGAGAGGTGTCTGTGGGCTGCTTTGCTGTGTCTGCACACTGGAGATGCAAAGGTTTTAGTGTGCAGGACCCCCCTGAGACGTATCAGACCATCTCCCAAGATATTTCACAGGATTGTTTGGGTCTGAAGGGACCTCCAGAGCTCATGGGGTCCAACCCCCTGCCAAAGCAGGGTCCCTAGGACAGGGCACACAGGTCGGGGGCTGGAATCTCTCCAGAGAAGGAGACTCCACACCCCCTGGGCAGCCTGTCCCAGGGCTCTCTCACCCTCACCAGGAAGAAGTTCTTCCCCAGATTGGTGTGGAACTCCCTGTGCTCCAACTCGAGGCCATCACCCCTGTCCTGTCCCCACAGACACTGAGAAGAGGCTGGCCATTTCCCCCTGTGTCCCACCCTTCAGATATTGATAACCATTGATCAGATCCCCTCTCAGGCTTCTTTTCTCCAGGCTGAACAGCCCCAGCTCACTCAGCCTGTCCTCACAGGGGAAATCCTATCGTATTGTGAATGCAAAACCTAGCCACCAGACAAGCTTTAATTAGCATACTAATTAGTACACTGCTGCATAGCTGCCTGGTTACCTTTTACAAATCTAAGGAGGAATGACAGAATTTGGAGGAAACCCCTCTTTCAAGAAAAGCCATCTTTTCCTCACCATGTTTCTCCCCACCCAGTGAGGAAGGATGAGCATTGGAACCCCCCTGTGACTTGGTTTCCCCCTCCCCACCTGCAGATCCCTAAAAAGACCAGGAGCAGCAGGGTTGCTGCCACACACAGCCTGTTTCCTGCAGTGACTGTCGGCACTTCCACAGCAAGGAGGATGAACTGGGCCAGCGTTTCCCACCCATTATCCTGCAGCCAACATCACACTGGCAGGCAGCAGCCCAGTGAGCCTGCCAGTGAGGATGCAGCCACTGAGACAGGCCAGGTTCCCTGGGCAGCAGCGACCACACCAGCAGGTGCAGAGGTGGGAATCCTCAATACCAAAAGGGCTTTTGGTGGCCACTGCTTCACAGAATCATAGAATGGTCTGGGTTGGAAGGGATCATAGAGCTCCAACCCCCCTGCCACAGGCAGGGCCACCAGCCTCCAGGCCTGGAGCTACACAAGGTTGCCCAGGGCCCCAGCCAACCTGGCCTTGAACACCCCCAGGGACGGGGCACCCACCCCCTCTCTGGGCAGCCTGTTCCAGCCCCTCACCACTCTCTCTGTAAAAAACTTCCCCCTAATATCTAATCTAACCCTTCCTTCCTTTAGTTTTAATCCATCCCCCTTGTCCTGCCATTGTCTACCTTTTTAAAAAGTTGAATCCCCTTCAAACCACAGCTCCCAGACACAGAGCCACAGCATATTCCTTCTGAGCTTTGCTTTCCTTGTTTCCTTCTCTCTCCTTCCTGCAGCTCGTTGCCCTGTCATGGTCTGGGCAGGCCAAGCTCATCTCCCAGGCTTTGCTTTTGTTGTGCTAACAAAGCGGCCCCATGCTCTCTGTTGTCCTGCTGGTGTTTTCATGAGCCTGTTTACAGCTGTGGGCAAGTACCAGGAGGATGCAGGGAGCAATCCTGCGGCAGCAGAAGGAACTACTGGAGATGGACCGTGCCCTATCCAAGATATGCTGTGGTTCAGCTGGTGAGACCCAGCTGAGGTCAGAGATCCCCTTCTCCTAGCTAGCCCGGCTATCACTGACGCCTCAGGCATCACACGAAGCGTTTGGGAGCTTACAGCCCCAGAAAAATGGGCTGGGACTGCAGGTCCTTCAAAATCTGTTGAGCCCACAGCAGTGTGCTGGAAGCAGAGCTTTGCAGTGAGGGCTGCTGGAGCAGGCAGCTCTCTTCTACTCTCCTTCCCGGGGTGAAGTTTTCCTCAGCTCTTCCAGGAGGGTTTCTCTCTGCTGAGCTGGAGCCCTCAGTCCTCAGCCACAGTGGCACTGGAAGTGTTTGAACCAGGAGAAGTGAGGGACAGCTGTGTAATATGGGAAATTCCTGTTCTCTGCCCCCTCCCCAGACTCAGTTTGGCTACAATCCAACCTAATAAACCCACTAATCCCATAATAACCCAAGATCGAGTTTCATTCTGAAAAATACAGACGTGGGAATACATTCAGGTCACAGCAGGTGCGAACGCAGCGTTCATCAGCTCTGCCAGCCTCTGACAGCAGCACATTTCCCACAGCTCTGCACAAGCCCCGACCGCAGGGTTGGAGCGGTGCCCTCTCCTGCCTTCTCCTGCCTTCTCCCCGGCTCCGAGCCAGGGAAGGCAGCGAGATGCTCCCTGGGAGGGTCAGTATCTGCTCCGGGGTTGGGGTCAGAGCACCCAGACCTCGCCTGGGTGAGAGCAGCGCTGGGAACATCAGGCTGCACTGGCCCCCCCCTGGCTCTGGGAGGGTCCAAACAGGGGTGGAAAAGCCAGACCACAAAAATCTGTTTGAACAGGGAAGACCTGCTCCTCTCTTCCAGGGAACACCTGGGGCACCAGGAACCATTAAGTGAACAAATGCATCATACCAGCACTGCAGAGCAGAGAGCAATTTCGCTCTCCCTTGGAGAAATACATGAATATACAAATCCATTAGCCAAAAAACCCCAAACCAAAGCAGAAAAGCACTGCAGTAAAGCACAGCGCTCTGATGAGGATTCATTCTCTCCTTCTGGAATTGTATTTAATAACTGTGAAAGGGCCAGGCAGCTGAACCAAAGAGAAAATGCATTTTCAAGTGAGTCCCTCTCCTGGCACGAAATGTCCCAACACACAAGGAGACACTGGGTCTGGAAAACTCAAGCAGGGGGCAAGTCCGTGACGGACACTACAGCAGCACCAACAGCACTTCGATGACAGAGCTGACAGTGGGACCCCTTCACTGCTCTGTCCCACTGGTAGGTCAGCGGGCAGCCTGCACATGGATGATGCTCTTCATCCGTTTCCTACCAGGAGCCCACACATGGAAGACCACCACATCACAGGGAAAGAAAGGGCCAGTCCCTCCCACAGGCACCAAACAGCACATGACTCCACCATATTACATGTCCCAAGCAAAGGGGGCCCTTGGTCCCCAAGGAGGGCGTCTGCCAGTACTGGCCACTGCTCTTCCACACCTGTATTTATCTGTGCTCTGCAGCCCTCTGCTCCCCGATGCGCAGGCAGGGAGCTCACCAAGCAGGAAGCTGCTTGCCCTGTTTAGCAGCCTCCCGCCAGCACAGCTCCAGGGAGAGCATTCACCACGGGATGAACCCAGCACAAGGCTGGGAGTCAATGCATTTCAGCATCTCCCACCCTCTCTGGAGCGCCTCACTGCTGCCCAGAGCGGTTCTCCTGCCGCAGTTGCTCCTGCTCCCCCTCCAGCAGCCAGTTTTTGTTGCTGTGAGCACAGGCTGTGCCGAGCACAAGCTGCCGGCGTCGCTCTAGAGCAGGCCCAACCCTGGGGTCCCCACTTTGTGCCACACTAACTCTGTGGAGAAGATCTTGCTTTGGCTCAGAGACACGACACACATTATGAGCAGTACCCCCAGAAAACCGTGTCCCCAGCAAGTGGCCTGCAAGGAACTGCTGGAACAACTGATGCCAGAGCTCTGCGACGAAGATGATGTCTCCAGAGCACAAAGGCACCAGCTCTGCCCTCCTCCGGCACGCTGCACGCAGGCCACGCTATGGGGTAGCACCCACCACACATGGAGACAACCAAAGCAGATGCAGGTTGCCCTGCTGACCTGGGATTGCTGACCTGTCAGCAACTGACGACCCCAGTTGCTGCCTCTGACACCAAAGCATAACGCTAAGGAAGTGGCTGACATCACCACGGCTCCCCTTACACACGGCCTGCCCCGCGGCCCTCCTGCAGCCCTGTCCTTACCAGCTTGGTTTTGTCCATGGCTGCCAGGACCGCGGAGTTGAGGGTTTCCAGGGCAGACAGCACATTCCTGTACTCTCCCAGATAGGCTGAGAAATAATCTGAAGCAGAAAAGAAGACCACTGTGAGCTTCCAGGGTCAGAGCAGGTGTTAGGAAAAAGTTCTTCACTGAAAGAGTTGTCGGGGCCTGGATCAGGCTGCCCAGGGAGGGGGCTGAGTCACTGATCCTGTGTGTGTTTAAAAAAAAAGGGCAGCTGAGGTGCTCAGGGATATGGTTTAGCATAGGACAGGAACAGTTGGACTCCATGATCTTTTCCAACCTGGTGATTCTGTGATTCCCAAGCACCTCCACCTCTGCCTGCCCTGCTCAGTGTTAGCATCCCTCTCCAGAGTAACGCTCCCACCCAAACTGAAAGAAAGAGTCCTTTCCCATCCCCAGGGAAAAGCAGGGAAGCCCTCTGTGCTGAGGCTCTCAGTTCCACCTGACTGCCCAGGTTGGAGGTGCACAAAGACCCACCACAGACCCTCCAGAGAGGAAACCCTCTGAGGAATCTCTCCCAACTTACCGCACAATTTCTCCGTGTCCACATTACTGCAAGGAATAGAGAAAAAAAGCTCGTTAGATGGTTTGACTGGTCTAAGAGAAGCAGTTGTGGTGAGCAGGGTCGTGAGGGCCTGTCTGGAGCCCCCAGGGGATTTACTGCTCCTCCCATGTATTTTCAGAAACTGCATGAGCAGAGCCAGCGAACCCAGAGCCATGCCCAGCATCCAGGCAGGGTGGCAGAGCATCACCTCTGCTTCAGGGGCTGAAGAAGCAAGCAAAGTTGCTCCACCAAAATCTCCTGGAGTTGAAGTGTCCTTGGAAAGTGTCTGTGAAAGCAGGATGGGGCTGAGATGGAAGTCAGGGGAAGCAGGCAGCCCTATTTCTGATCCCTGGAGCTGATAAGCCCCAGAAGCTGCTTCTTCAACCCAACCTCTTCCAGAGGAAGTGTCCAGAAACAGCCACATTTTTGGGACAGGATGTCACAGAGCACTGTGGGTTCACATGAAGCTGTTGGATCTGCTCAGGTGGCCAAAGCTGCGGAAACAGAGCTCCTTGGGATGCTCAACATCACCTGCAGAGCCTCCAGAAATGCCTCAGGATATTGTTTATTCAAATCAGCCTCTGCTCAAGAAATTCTGCCATCTCAAAATCCCCTAAATGATCACAGCCATGTTTAATCGTGATTGGGAAAGTGGAAGAGAGCATGAAAGAGAGTTTTTTAAGTGTTTAAGTGCTGTCATACGTGGAGGAACTGGTGATAACTGGAGTTTGCTGGGCTCCAAGCATGAGGACGGCTGCAGCACTGCTGCCCAGGCTAAGTCAAACCATGGCCGATTGCCCTGTCCCTCCTCACAGGGCAAGGGGCAAAAACACCCTGAAGTAAAGTTAGATGAGAGCCTGTGAAGCATCCAAAATGCTGTAGCAGGAATGGGTGTAATAATTTAAGCAAAATCTTCCCACAGCTTTTCCCCCCAATATCACAGACTGGTTCCTGGGGCTCCCTTTCTGTTGGGCTTCCACTTAGGGAACTCTAGTAACAGGTAGTGCTTCAAACCCTGAAAACATTCTGGTGAGAGGGGTCACAGCAGACCTGTGGCACTGCAGTGCCAGACCCCTCAGTTCAGCTGATTGCATCAGCTGCCTTCCCAGGCACGGGAGACGGGCAGGTTTAGGATGTGATTTGGCTCATCTATTTTAAACACCTACCGCAGGAGCTGATTAAGGCAGGGCTCTGGCGCACTGTCCTGGCACTGCAGGCAGCTTTTTAAATGGATATTAAAAAAAAAGTGTTTCCCCTGAGACAGGATACAGATAATCAGGAAAACCACAGCCCCTTCTGCTGCTGACTCCATCGAACTTCACTGATGCCGTCTCTGAGCAGATCCACGCATCCAACCCCAGCCCTGCTAGGTAGAGCGACTGGGGCTTGGAGTACAAATTTAAGTGGGAAAAAGGGCTTGCTCCTTAATTTTTCCACTTCTTTTTGAAAGGTGCCTGGAGTCTGCAGAGCCACTGTGCTGCCACAAGGACTTGGCATTGCAGCATCCATGGCAGTTAGACCCGTACCCTGGAGTCATAACTGCAACTACTGGTTCCCATCCAAGGGTTGAGAGGATATGGACATGAGGCAACAAAGCACACAGAGAAACATCTCATGCACACGCTACCCAAGCACCACATCTGTCCCCTGTAAGAACCTGGGGCTGGGACTGGTTTCACCAGGAAGAAGGGGACACCAACTCAACCCACCAGCCAGCTCCCCACCTCAGATCCAGGGAGCAGGTGTCCCTGTGACGAAGAGCTACCATCACCACCAGCCCTGTGGCTTCTAAGGAGAGGCCAGAGGTTTTGAAGAACTCTATCATGTCTGTCTGCTGCTTGAAACCAAACAGTAACTCATCAGTTGCAAAGATAATGAACATTTAAACACGGAATCAACCACCAAGATCCTGTGGCAAAAATCAGCTCTCAGGAAGTTATCTGGGGGAAGATTCACTCTATTCCTAATGCAGCCAGCTCCATCAGCAACCCTGCACCACCACCTCTTCCCACATTCTACATCCATCCTGCAGCAGCCCCTGGGACACAGTCAGGGGCAGGACAGAGCACAGCAAGCAAATCACCAGACCGATGGTGGCATTTCCATGCTACCAGAAGCTACTTCACACCAGAGACCAGGAGGAGCTCACATAAAGAGCATGAACGTCAAACCTCCACCCATTTTGCAGGGCTGCAATGGGGCGGCAGGCTTCGCTCTGCTCTCTACCATCCACTCCCACTCCAGGAGGAGAGCTATCCTCTGCCTCCAAAGCACTCATCCTGAGACTCTCCACATTTCCACATAACTGTATTTTGACTGTGCTCAAACCACTGATTAACTGTAATTAAGCTTGAACCGATGATGAAGGATCTTGTCATCATTATGCTGTTGGGATTTTGTCAGAATGTGCCTGGAATTTATGCAAGAAAACAGCAATCAGCTTCAGCAAAGCCAGATGGGATTTTTTTTATTTTCCCCATTTATCCTGTGGGGAATCTCTGCTGCCCTCATAGATCCAGTTTCCAAACCCTGCCAGTGTAACCCAGAGCATTTCAGTCTCCCTCCCTCATTCGGAGACTGGCAGACATCAGGGCTCTGAGTCTCTGACTACAGAGAAGTGAGGACAAGTCACAGGAGTCCCTTCTTCCAGTCTCTTTAATAGCCTCAAGCTGCACCAGGGCAGGATCAGATCAGATGTGAGGGGAAAGTTCTTCACTGAAAGAGTTGTCAGGGCCTGGAAAAGGCTGCCCAGGGAGGGGGCTGAGTCACCAACCATAGGTGTGTTTAACAGAGGGGAGATGAGGTGCTCAGGGATATGGTTTAGCACAGGACAGGAATAGTTGGACTTGATGATCTTAAAGGGCTTTTCCAACCTGGTGATTCTGTGATTCCACAGAACCAGAGGCCTGAGGTTGTTTCCACTGAGAGCTTCTATAAACCTCCAGGTCAGCTCTCCCACCTGTGTCTCTTGGGCTCGAGGTTGGGGACATGGGCTCTGGGCAGTCTGTACCCAATACCTGCCACCACCACCTGACCTTGGTTTTCTCCATCTTCCCAACAGGTGCAGGACAGACATGCGAGGCCCGTGACACAACAGCATTCAGTCCAAAGCCCTTCGGAGCTGACCTGCCACTAAGTCATCCCCACAAGGTGCTGAGATCTCCCCCAGTCTGGCTGGGCTGCAGACAGACACAGGGCTGCTCAGAGAGTAAACCACTCTGTGCATCTCCCAAGACGCTTCTGCAGCAACAAAACCTCTTCATTCCTTCAGAAATGTTTGTCTCTTCTCACCCAGTCACTTCAGTGGATGAAAACACCCTTTTCCAGAAAGACAAATCTTTCTGTTCTGCACCAGTGCCAGAGCTGGTGTGGAGCTTTCCAGTAAGCTAAACGAGACAGTGGACCAAGCTGTTGGACCAAGCTGCAGTAAAGGGTATAGTGTCACTGTAGTTTCTTAAATGTTAAAGAATTAGAGAAAGGAGACCTTCAAAAGCCAAAAAGGAACAGTTTTCAGAAGTGCAGAATGAAAAAAGCCTCGTGGGGAAACTTAAATCTGAAGTGAACCCAACAGAGGTTCAGGCCACAGCATCCCACCTGAGCGCCGGGTTCATGGGAGGAGGAGTGACAGGCAGGGCAGGGAGAAAAGAAGAGCATGATGCCATGGGCTCTCCAGAAGGAGAGCAAGTAGTGTATGAGACCTTTGAAACATTCATCTTCCCAGATGTCAGCTTTGGGATCCAGGGGAGCAGCTGCAGGTTCACAGTGATGGCTGAGGGTCAGAGAGCTGCCCAGACACAACCTGTCGTGCAGACACACAGAGCACCTGGGTATTAAGGTCTCTGGTGTCTCTCCTTGGGTCAGGCTGGCACTGACAGAGAGACACAAATGTCAGCCTAGACCGGATGAACAGAGCATCCTTGTGATCAAATCCACTCAGTGGATCAAGGGTGAAACATGGGACCAGCTACAGGACATGAAAGCAGCACAGCAGATATGGCTGTAGAGCTTGCTGCTGCTTTCCAGCTTTAATACTTTGAGGACTGTGTCAGGCAACAGCTCTTGAATCTGGCAGCAAGTTTCAGCCAGCTCGCAAAAGCAGAAGGTTCCTGCAAGCAGCAGCTGGGAGCAGAGGGGCTGTCCCCTCGATGGTGGGGCACCAGCACAGCCTTTACAAGGCACCAGGGGTTATTTGTATGGAGGAACAAGTTCCCTTTCATGACCCAAAACCAAATGCCAGAAGGTCCAGCTCTACAGGCAGAGCCACAGAGACCTTTGCAAGGCCCAGCACACAGAACACTGCTTGATTTCTGTGACCTGCTGCTGTACAGCAGGCAAGCAGAGCCTGGGGACAGATGGGGTCATGCCTCCCTGGGGACAGGCCTGTCTCTCCAAGCCCCTTGTCCTTGTGGCTCTGGGTCAGGATCAGAGCACTCAGACAGACACAGCACTGCCCCACGCTGTTTGCACTGATAGCGCTTACCAGACAATGAGCTGAGCGCCAGGCTCCCGTTCTGGGAGGTCCCACCTCCTTCTCCTCCTCCATGAGCTGGGGATGAAGCTGAAGTAATCATATAAAGTTCCCACCTCCCATATCCCTCTCCCACCAAAGCTGTCCCATGCGCAGACCCCATGGACATGGACCACATCTCACGCAGGGACAGCAGCAAGAACTACCCCTGCAGTGACCTCAGGGCTGGTCCTCCCCTTCTGCTGTGGCACAAGCGAGGCATCCCCGCAGGGCAGTGGGGGTGGCATCTCCTGCCTTTCCCTGAAGTCACCCAACGCAGGAATTTGGAAACCAGCTCTGTCTGCAGGGTGGCTCCTGCTCTTCGTGGCAGAAAGAGATCAAAGACCCAACGGTCATGCCCTGCTAATAGATGCCACCAGCTCAATGCTGCAACTGCCACGTTGCCATAGCTACTGCACCGTCAGTAGGTGTAATGAGTTACAGAGCACACCGGGCAGCCCGGGCTGGCATGGCTCCCAGCCAGCCCGCTCGCTCGCTCAGGGTGCTTCCATCAGCCCAGTTTATCTGCTCTGCGCAGATGGAAGAAGACTGACCTGAAATTGACAGTAAATCAGACCTTCTGCTTTTCTGCAGCCCATGTTTTCCAGCAGCACTGTATGGGGATGACTCCAAGGTCACCCCAAAACTAGAGTGAGAGAAAGGAGTGTTTGCAGAGGAAAGGGAACAGCTCACTGGTAACTCCCTGGGATCACAGCCCAAAGAAACAGAGGGATTCTTAGGAGACACCTCCTGCTGTGCACATCCAACAAGCCCGACCACAGCCAGGCTTAAAAGCAAGCAGCACTTGAAAGCCAGCCCGCTCCTCTGCCCCGTTGCTACAGCAGGAGCATCAGCTAAACCCACCACCCTGAAGCCCACAGGAGTCAATCATTCTCAAGCCCCCAGCTTGCAGCCAGGGACTGCTGGGTATCTGCTGGCAGTGGCTCAGTGGCATTCAGTGGCACCTGTGTGGTGCAGGTCCCCCATGCCACTGCCCCAGCTCCCAGCAAAGCCCTGGGACCAGCACACATAGCTCAGGCTGCTCCCAGTTACCTCTCCCAGCAGGGACCTGCTCAGACACTGCCGCAGCCAAGCACGTCAGAGAAGCACAGGAGATACTTCCTGGGGTGCCAGGGAAGTGGCACAAGCCAGAGCTGAGCCTGCCACCCAAGCAGGTGGAAGATGCAGCCTCCTTCCCCCAGGAGCACCCCTCCGTTTGAAGAGGCACGCCCCAGACACAGGATTTATCAACACCCAGTTTCTCCCAGTGCCAAAACACGCAGAGGGACCCCAGCAAGGCCACGCTGATATCCAAGACTGGGATGAGCGACCCAGCCAAGCCCAGCAGGCTGCACTAGATGGCACCAGTCAGGAGACCAGGGCTAAGTGCAATTACTTCTCCTGTTCTTTGGGGGTTTCTTTTCAAAGTAGCTGGCCTAAATTCGCAGTTAGCAAGGCCTGCTTCTGGTGGAGAGCAGCTCTTACATAAGTGAGAAGCAGTTCCCTGTGTCAGCAGTGGCAAAGTCTGCAACTGTGTGCAGTCTGCACGCCGTCCTCGCTCCACCACATGCTCCTCCCGCAGGCACACAGCCCGCTCCAGAGAGCTGCAGAGTACTGGAAGACCTTTTTTTTTTCCCCCCAATGAACGTAATGTAATTTTAAATGGGCACTTGCTTTGAAGGAACTACAGTCAATGTGATAGAGGCTGTTCTGTGTCCAGTTCTGGGCTCCCTGGTATAAAAAAGACAGGGACCTTCTGGAGAGAGTCCAGAGAAGGGCGACAAAGTTGATTAGGGGCCTGGAACATCTCCCCTATGAGGAAAGGCTGAGGGAGCTGGGTCTGTTCAGCCTGGAGAAAAGAAGACTTAGGGGGGACCTAATTAGTGTTTATAAATATCTTAGACATGGGATGCAGGGGGAATTGGCCAGCCCCTTTTCAGTGGTCTGTGGGGACAGGACAAGGGGCAACGGCTGTAAGCTGGAGCACAGGAAGTTCCGCACCAACATGCGGAAGAACTTTTTCACAGTGAGGGTGACAGAGCAGTGGAATAGGCTGCCCAGGGAGGTGGTGGAGTCTCCTTCTCTGGAGATATTCAAGTCTCGTCTGGACGCCTATCTATGTAATATGGGATAGGGAGCTGCTTTGGCAGGGGGGTTGGACCCGATGATCTCTCGAGGTCCCTTCCAACCCCTACGATTCTGTGATTCTGTGTTCTCAAAATGTCTGGCTTCCCTCATCACCAGCGCTCAGAGCTGGTGTTCGCTGGGGTTTCACATCTGCGCCTTACAAGAGGTTGGTTTATCTCACCCTGACTATTTATCGCACCCGCCTCCGAATGTCCTCCATCTACAGTCAAGCAGTTTTACATTCTCCTTCGTCTCCTCTGTGCTACCACGGTACTTACTCTGAATGACGCCTGTCAATGCCACTGAACAACTCCCACAGCTCCTCCGAGCTCAGGATCCCATCAGCGAAATAGTTCTTGAACTCCTCAAATGACAGCTTCCCATCATCTGCATTTAAATAAAAGGGGAGAATAATTATATATCTGCAGAAAGAAGCACACAGGCCCCAGCGATCCTCCCAGCAGCCTCTCCACCGGGAGCGTGGGACGGTTGGGCGTGTTGTGCATTATAATTAGAGCAGCATCTCACTGAAAGCATGTCCCACCAGCACCCAGCAAAAACCTGAAGCGCTGGGAAGCAAGGCCACTGCTGCTGGAATTTCAAGGGGGAATTTCAGCCCTGTCCCAAAGACCCCACTACAACACCTTCAGAAAGGCATGGGGGCACTCTGTGCTTAGATGGCTGCCCAAGTAGAGAGTTCATGACAAACACTACAGTGAGGACAGCGTCGGTTTTCATTGAAAGGAAGTTCATGGAAAGGACTTCAGCTCCTGGGGGTGCATTGTGATCTGCAACAAAAGCGGCTCCCGCAGCCTGCAAGCTGCGGTGAAGAGGAGCCCAAGGTGAGGTGGGAAACCTCAGAGAAATGACTGGTGATTTTGGAGTTCTTGTTTTATGGGTGCCAGATTAAAATCCAGGCAGCAGAGCCTCAAATGCCAGGGGCTCCAGTGGGCAGGAACAGGGTCACCCAAGCAGGGGCACCAGTAAAGCTCTGGACTGAGCACAGAGACAGAATCAATCCTCCAAGGGTGGAGCAGAAGCCTGAAAGCCCCAGGCTGCCTGCTCCATGGCTTCCTTTACTTTCCCTTCTCACTCCAGCAGCACAGGGGAGAGACCATGCGTGTGCAGAAGGACTTGGAAAAGGTCCTGTCCTGCCTGGAGTGTGGATGGTGAATTGGGGGACCCCACAACCCAGCCCCTTGCTCCTTCCCAGCCCTCTGCTCTCCTCCAGGCACAGCAGAAACGCGTTTTCCTTGCAGCCAGAGAGCTGCTTGCCCTTATGCTCCTTCACTCCTTCAGCCAAACCTCCCAGCAGGGATGGGCTGTGCCGCTTGGCCCAGACCAGGGCTGGGGAGGAGAGGCAGCAGCAGGAACAAAGCACTCACCATTCTTGTCAGCTCGTCGGAAAATCTGCAAGAGAAAATACAAGAGGGTTTAGCGAGGCAGCATGGGGAGCAGCACGGCTGCCTGGCCAGCCAGTCAGAAAAAAACACCTCCTGGTGCCCAGGGAGCCACAGAGAAGCCCCTGCTGCCAGGGCTGCACAGGATGCTCCAGGGAAATTCTCCTTTGCAAACCATTAAAACCATTTGTCGCCTCCAAGGTGCAAAGCTCTTGGCACAGCCACTGCTGCCTGAGCCCAGCACTCCCGCCAAGCATCCTTTAGAGACCGCCAAGGGAGCCAGAGCAGAGAGGGCTTTGCTACACCCTCGTGATGGAGAGTGTTTAATTTTTCAGACCCTTTAAACGAAAGAACATTAGGCATCAAACCACCCCGTAACGGGAGCACTCTGCATCGCTGCTGACACTTCAGCCGCCCGCGCCGAGGAGCAGCTCTTGTCCTGCACTTTGCAATCACCCTTCACAACAACAACCCTTCCTGCAGCACCCTGACACACACACGGAGTAATTCATAATTAATGAACTAATTAATCTGTAAGTAATTCTGCCACAGAGCGCAGTTGGAGCATGGCTCCCATTCAGGGTCTCAACCTGGATTTCCAACCACAAACCTTCTGCCTGTGGCCCAGGAGAAGGCTGTGGCTTCTTATCCCTGCGGCTTCCTATCCCTGCCTGGCTCCTCCATCACCAGAAATTATTGGAAGGTCTGGGGCTGCCTCCAGTGAGGAAAAGCATTGCTCCTGGAGACAAGTAACACCTTTCCAGACCAAACAGTACGAGGTTCTGGCCAGCACATCCTAACAGAGCCAACAACACAAAGTTGTGTGCGTGACAACTTTATTCTCTTTAATCGTTCTTTTTAATCATCTTGGCTGGTGAAGAAATCTGAAGGTCTAAAGAAAGAACAGAAATTAAAAAGGGCAGGAAAAGGGGAAAGATGAGTTTGTTAGATTCTTTTCCATGCACCTGCAAAGCAGAGACCGCGGATAAAACCGCCCCCGGACGAGCTCTGCTCCCTGCCGCAGGAAGACGTGTTGCTGCCAGCTGCCCCCTCCGCCCCCAGCTCCCTTCTGCACGGCTCACTGACAGCTTTGCTGTGCGTTGGGAGGGCACCAGCCTATATCTAGCCACTGAAATGTCCCTGAAAAATGGTTTAAGTTAAAGAAGAGCTATTCAGAGAAACCTCCACTGCGTACTCTGGACGAAGCCGCTGGCTTGCAACTGGGCAGAGGCTTTTCTGATGCTGGTCCCAGCAGGGAGCTCTCTCTGACTGAAACCAGGAGCAGGGACACCTCCTTGGAGGATGCTCTTCTGAGTGAGGCAAGCTCCCCCTGACCTGAGCCACCGCAGGGAGCGGAGGCTGCCCTAAGCCAGTCAGCGCCGGATAACCATCCCTCCAGGACATGGGCTCCCAGCTGGCCAGGCTGCTCCCCTCACCGCAAAGTGGGGCAGGGACTCTCTGAGCTCCCAGCGGGACTCATCAGATGCACTTCGGAGCTGAGGCAGGAACCCATGGGGCTCCCTGGCCAGAGGAACAGCTGTCCCTGCAGCAGGGGCAGCACCACTGGGTCCCAGATGCCTGCGCCACACAGCCACCTCCCTGGCACTGGCACGTCCCTTTCCATCCAGGTAAAAGCTTCATCCCGCAGAGCTCTGTCATCAGAGGGATGTGTGGCTCATGCAATGACATCTCTATGACCTCAAATGTCACCAAGGCCAGCTAGCTCATCCCCAAGACAGTCAAGCATCACCTAGGCCCTTAACAAACACAGATTCAAGGGAGGCCAAACATTCCCCGCTCACAGGCTGGCAGTGCTCAGCAGGGTGTGTCTGCGGGCTAAGAGGGAGAGCACAATTTGGGAAGAGGTACCCATCCCATGGGGCTGAGGTGGTCTGTAGTCTGGGGTGAGCCCATCCTGGATTCAGCATGGACCTCAGCAGACAGAGCTGATGCTTCTCCCTCACCCATGGGATCCTGTGCGTTAGAAGAGCGCTGCCAGCACACACAACAGCTGACTGAAGCTCAGAATGAATAAAAGCAGTGCAAGCAGTGGGGCTGTGAGAGCCCAGCGAGGCGAGGGCATGTCTGCTCCCCGTCCCCCAGGGACGGCGGGGCTCCTCACCGCCTCCAGCAAGCCTGTCCTTGGCCAACCCCAGCTGCAGAGGGGTGTCTCAGTGAGCACTGCACGCATCCGAAAACACTGCTGGCTCCCGTGGGCAATGGAGCCAACTCAGCCAAGCAAACAAACTCAGCACAGAGCTGCTTCCATACTCCACNACTCCTCCCAGGGCACAGGCACAGGCATGGCAATGTCAGGTAAGCGCTGCTCCTGATGAAGGAGGCAGCCCTGGACAAAGCCAGGGAAAAGTGACCTGAAGCCAGGCTGGGAATGGGATCAGGTCTGTGTCAGGTGCTGGAGAGGTCCTACAGGCACTGGGGGGTGGCAGTCTCAGAAACACGGGGACACTGCCTGTAGCCCGCAGCATTTCCCGTAGCCCTTGGCTCCTGGGCTCGGGTCCAAGCAGCCGCAGCCCAGCTCAACGCCTGCGGCAGCGGACATGCTGTGATCAATGGAAGAAGCACTGAACCAGCATTTATTTGGGGAGGAATGCCCGCTGTGCCCCACGAAGGAGGGATGCTATAGGGCTTCTCGCTGCTTGCAGCGCTGGAAGGAACAGCAGCTGCCGGACACACAGCCAGGGACATGCCGGCTGTTGGGAACACCGTGCTCATCAACCCACTGCATGCTAACACGGACTGCGGCCAGGTGTTGGTGAAAACAGTGGGCTGTCCAAGGGCTTTTCTGGACCCCTGGTACACTGAGGGGGCAGTGAGTGAGCCCCAAGCATCAGCCCAGGGGACAAATCTCCCAGAGGCTTGAGATGTCTGCACAGAGAAACAACCGCGATGGCAGCACTGCAGCTCATACCGTGCCTGCAGCGAAGCATCTTAGGCAAAGCCCTCCTCCTCACCTCTCCTGAAGGCAGGCAATCTGCAAGCAGAGAGTCAGGGGGCTCTGGATCCAGGGGAAGCACCAGCTGCCACCCAGGATTTGTTGTGGGCAGCCCTGCCTTTCCTGCTGCCTGAGAGGCGAGCTGGGATCCTGCCCGCTGCTCACCCTGACAAGCACAGGAGGGCAGCTGGAGACCAGCCAACTGCCCAGACCCAAAGCAGAGATACTAACCTCCCCCTGCCAAGTGCCACAGCTGAGGTGGGAGCAGAGGGAGCCACTGGGAAGAGGAAGGGAACCCGCCAGAACCCGGAAAGCAGACGCTAGTGCCGTTAACACTTCCCATTTTAATTGCCTTAATGACACCCTGAGGGCTAAATGTGGGACTCAGCAAGTGCCCGGAGGAGCTGAGCTGGAACACAGCTGTCACCACCAACCCCCCTTCAGCCAGCCTTCCATCAGCCAAGTAATTAGTGCACTTAATGATGTCGGCTGTAGAGCTCTGCAGCCTGAACTCCCCCCACAGCAAGAGAGACCCCGACTCCCAGCTGGAAGCACCACCACGACCGCAGGATCCACATTTTTCAGCTGCTCCCCAGTGATGCCAGGAGGTGTCCCAGACAGAGGACTGGACCAGGCATGGCATTCACCCTCCTAAAGTGCTGCCCAAGATCTCCTGCTCCCTTCCTCTGGTATAAGCTGGTGGTGGCACTACCAGGAGATGACAGTTGGAACCATCCTGGGCTGATGGTGCATCCAACCAACGCTTGCTCACCTTCTACTCTCCAGTCCCTGCAGCAGGGCAGGGGCAGCACCTCCACTCACGCTCCTTGGCCCCGTAGGGTGCCTTAGACCCCAGTGGTGCCTGACACAGGGGAACACAAGGGCTGGTGACCATCCAAGGAGCCACCAGTCCCCCAGCCGGGTGCCACAGGGGCAGAGGCACTCCTTCCCCTGGGACACACAGGTTGCTCTAACAGGAGCCACGGGGCTGAGGGGACAGTCGCCGTGTGATGGGGGGGACAGTGCCGAGACCTGTCTCATGAAAACAACGATGGCTGCTACCTGCATCTCCAGCTCCCCCACAGCACCCACAGCCCTGGGATGCCCGTCCGACCCCCAACCCACACAGAGCATCTTCCTCCACGACTCCTGGCGTATTAGGAGCACGCAGGGACAAGGGGACACACTCCTGCCAGCAGCATCCCACAGCTTTTAGGGGCTTCACAGTGCCTTCCGCAGCCTTCCTGCCAGGCACACGGCTACAGGAGGCACAGCAGCCGGCTCTGGGCAAGGAGTGGGGCGCTTCCAGCCGCTCGGGAAAAGGAGGCACAACCCCCAGTGCTATTTAAGCCATCGCGACCCACACCTCTGCAATCGCCTCCGGCCCTGGGCCCTCGCTGCCCCCTGGCTCTGGCTCCTCGGCCGGGGGAGGTGGGAAGGGGCATCGCCCGCCCCCCTCCATGTGCAGCCCGGCCACGGCTCGCTGCGAAGGGGCAACGCGGCCCGCCGGGGGCGGGACAGGGGCTCGCTGCGGGTACTCACGTCGTGGAAGATGGGCAGCGGTTGGCGGCGGGGCGCGGGGCCGCGGTCGGCTGACAGCAGGCACACGGCCAGCAGCTCGGCGCACGCCATCATGGCCCCGCTGGGTGCGGGCGCTGCGGGACCGGAGGGAACGGTGCCCCGGAGGGAGCGCTGCGGGGCCGGAGGGCGCGGTGCCCGGCGGTACGCGGCCGTACGGGGTGCTGCGAGGCCGGAGGGCGCGGTGCCGCAGGGTGCGGTGCGGTGCCGGAGGATGCGGTGCCGGAGGGCGCGGCGCGGTGCC
>VZTU01032143.1:13921-25147 GCA_013400835.1 Zapornia atra | reverse complement strand
ATGGGGGACAATGATTTAATTAATGCTGAGAAAGAGCATGGTCTCACCTAGCATGTGAGGTGACTGAAGCAGGGGGGTGTGGGTGTCTCTTTGGTGTCTGGGGGGACAGGAGAGGCCTGGCAGCGCTCGCTGGGGAGCAGGACAAAGCTGAGCTTGTGCTGGAGCCAGGGCTGAGCAAGGAGAAAAGGGGAGAGATGGAGATAAATGCCTCATGCCCTGCCCTGGGATGCTCCAGCTCTGTGGCAAGCAGCAGAGCCCCCCCAATACTGGCAGTGCCTCTCACGGGGATGGGTGCCCAGGCGCCATCGTGTCTCCTAGGAGCCAGCATCGCTCCAGCTTGTTCCCCCCCAGCCAGTGGCCCAGCCAAGAGTGTGTGACTCTGTCAGAGAACCACAGGCTGGTTTGGGTTGGCAGGAACCTCAAAGCCCATCTAATACTGGGGACCCCAGATCTGGACACCGTGCTGCAGGGGCAGAACCACCTCCCGTGACCTGCCACCAAATTAGTTAGGCACCCTCTGCCCTTAGTGAAGCTGTGCTGGCTGTCATCAATCACCTCCTTTCTTTCCATGTGCCTGAGTGTAGTTTCCAGTTGTCCCAAATGCCCTTGTGCTCCTGCTGTGTCCCCATCCCTGTCTCCATCCTTGTCCTCGCCACTGTGAGACCATGGTGGCCACAAGCCCATTCCCAGGGAGAGACAGGCAGGTCCCTTTGCACATCAGCACTGGCCAAACAGCCATGGATCCAAGAGCATCCGATGCCACAGGGACCCCACAGGGCCCACATGATGCCACAGGCACCCAGTGACACCTTGAGCACCCTGTGATGCCACTGGAGACCAGGGGATGTCATGGGGACCCTAACATGCCATGGGGACCAGGTGATGCCAGGGGATCCTATGATGCCCTGGGGACAGGGGGTTGCTACGGCTGTGCCAGGACACTGATGGGAGCTGCGTGAGGAGCTGGAGGGATGCCTGGGGTGCTTTAAGGGGTTTGGAAAGGGCAAGAGGGTCACAGGGACACTTTGGCTGTCTCCAAGAGATGCCACACAGGTCTCTCTTGTGCCTGCTGACTGCTCTGAGCTGAACTGGAGGGAGAAGCCCTGGGACACTGCATGGCCAGACCAATTCCAGCCCCACCAGTTCCAAACCCACGAGCTCATCCCTCTGCAGGTGCCCATTTCTCTTACTTTCCCTCAGAAGGCAAGGAACGAGGATGAAGTAAACCAGTGACATGCTGTACACTGTTCCTGATGTATTTCACGTCTTACTTATTGAATCTTATTCCCCAGTTTCATGGTTATGGTGGATTTTTATTAAAGGGGATAAACAGGTCTGGGATTTGGGGTTGTCATAGGAACTGTTTCGGTGCTGCAGCCTCACTGCCAGCCCTGTCCTTCCCCTGGGTTCCTGATGCAGTGAGGGCTCTCACCAGCACAGCAGGGATTTCTCTGGCTGCCCAAATTATGGGACAATCACAGCCTGGCACTGGGGCAGCCTGTGAGACCCTCTGGGGAGGGGGTTCTCTGCAGCCTGGCCCTGGGAAGTGAACCAGGGCTTTAAGCTGCAGGCTGCAGTCCAGGGCTTTAAGTGGAAGAGAGGTGGAGGTGTGTGGAGGATACCCCTTGCCCGTGTGGATTCTCTGGTGTCTAATAGGAGGTTGTGGTATCGCAGGCTTTGCTACTGGGAACCCCTCTGCCCTACCTGGCATCATTTCCATTTAACCCTTGGAGCTGAGGGGGGCATGGGGCAGACTGGGGGCTGCCCTCTGGCCATTCCCCATCTCTCCTATCACAGGCAGTGAAAATGAAACATGTCAAAGGCATTTTAAACCTGCAGATTGAAAAGGAAATCCTTTGTACCCAACACTCCTTTGGCCCATGCAGCCCTTCACTGCAGGATGTTGTGGAGGCCAAAATTCTGGTAATGATTAAAGAGGGATTTCCAGGACCACGGGATGAACAGGAACATCCATTGCTTAACAAAGACTCGCTTTGTGCTTTCGGTGTTTGACAGGACTTTGCTCAGGGACAACCACCCTCCAGAGCTGGCACGGGGTGAGCAGATCCAGCTGCCACGCTTGGTCCCACCAGCACCTGAAAGAGGGTCCCAGGGTGGGGAGGAAGGGTGTCCTGCCTGTGCTGGGGATGCCTGGGGGCTTTCCATGTTGGATCAAATGATGATGGTGTATTTGAGTGGTCCTGGTCCCCTGACATCCATACATGCATCATGCCCCAAGCAGGCAGCATGTGCTCCCAGGGATGCTCCAGTGGGTTTCACTGGGGGGAAAAGAGACAGGAGCTGCCTCCCAGGATGGGGAAACCCTTTGAGGATGTGGTGGAGCAGGGTGCCAGCAAGGGCAGGATGCTGTGGGGTTCCCCAGGGCTCCCCACTCCTCCCGGCACGGAGCGACCTTAAAGCTGAGCTGGCTTGGCCACGGCCCCGGTGCTGGCAGCGCCCTGAGCGCGGCACAGGCATCGCTCTGAGGAGAAGAGCAGGGAAAGGAAAAAATATTTCGAGAGGCAGGAGAAGGGAGAAAGCAGGCGCTGCAGGAGGGCGTCACGGAGTGGCCTGAAAGGGGACTCTCAGTTGGCTTTTGTTCACCCTGGACGTGCCCAGCGGTGCTGCCAGCGCCGAGGAGCTGTGCCGGCGCCGGCGGTTCCCAGTGCGGTGCGAGCAGGCCAGCCTGGTGCTCCAGCAGCCCGCACGGCGCCTTGGCCCAGCGGCCAGGCCCGTGTCCAGGGGCCTGGTCACCAGGATGCGGCCCTGCAGAGCCTTGGGCAGGAGCTCCATGGGCCCGGCTGGGCCCGGTGCTGCCGGCCAGGGGGTGGGCAGCGCGGCAGGATCAACAACGCGCCTGCTAAAATAATTGCTCCTGACAGATCCATTTCCTCCGCAAGGCTCAGCCTTAATTTTATAATGGCACCAGTAACCATGACAACGTGTAAAAATAACGGATCCCCAAGCCCAGCAGATTCTCCGTAAACAGCTCCCGGCCCGGGGAGCCCGGGGAGGCCCTGGCTGGCTGGGTGGGCAGCAGCAGCCCCCTGGCTGGGTGGGCAGCAGCAGCCCCCTGCCCGCAGCACTGCCAGGGCCGGCTGCCTGCGCCTGGGGTAGTGTTTGGGTTGGGATTCACGCGATGACTAATTAGCAGTGTTAACTGCTTAGGCCTTGGGATGATGATTTCGTTTGCTAATCCTTCAGGCTAGGCAGGGCTCGCAGGGACTAATTGGGTGGATATCATTAATGCTGGCGGTCAGGAGCTGCTGTTAAAGGGCTGCAGTGAAGGCTGGAGCATCCCTCCTGCGGGTTGCAGGACAGACACCTCGCCGCCAGCTCTCCGGGTTCCCTCTTGGCACCCAAGACCCAGCATGGTGCTGGCGGCTGCCAGAGGCTGCGCAGAGCTCAGACCTTCCCCTGCTGCACAGGCATGCACATGTGTGCACACACAAACACATACACATGTGTGTGCACACGTATGTATATGCATGCCCACACATGCCACACGTGTGTACCCTCCCCTTAGCAGACATCAGCTGGTGCCGACGTGTGTCTCAGCTCAGATGTCTCTGCCCACCACTGCCAGTAGATAATCCCAGGCAATAGTTTCTAAACCTTTTACACATCCTGCAGACCCTCTAGCCCCCTGACCCCCCTCCACTGCCCAGCCTCATGCTGTGCTGGCCCCACCAGCCTCGAGGCCCAGCTGTGCAGCAGGATGGCACCGCTTCACAGCTCTGATTTGCAGCTCCTTATCGAGGCCAGGCCAGACCCCTGGGACTGCTGCAGACACCAGGAGCGTGGTGGATCTTGCAGAGCTGGAATTAATTCTTGTGCTTTTTGTGGCCTGCAGCTTAAAAAAACCCCAAACAACTCCCCAAAAAAAGGACAAAGCGACACAAGGGTCTTGCAGAAGCATTATCCTCAAGCTCCCAGAAGCAGGGCCAGCATGACCCCAGTCCCGCAGAGATGGGAGTGCTGGTTCAGGCAGCATGGATGTGCCTGGTCTCAATGGGGCCAAAGCAAACAGCCCCATGCTCTGGCACACGGCCCCAGGCTGCTGCAGGGACAGCACGGGGCCAGGGACAGCATGGGGCCAGGCACCACAGGACAGCATGGGGACAGGGACAGCATGGGGATAGGGACAGCATGGGGACAGCCACCACAGGGACAGCATGGGGATAGGGACAGCATGGGGATAGGGACAGCATGGGGACAGCCACCACAGGGACAGCCCAGTCTCAGGGCTGGGGATAATCCTGGCAGCACTGGAGGCTGGTCAAGACAGCATCGCCTCCCTCCAGGGCTGAGGCTGACCATTTTGGGGGGGGATTCCCCCCTACATCCCTGATGCTGTGCAGTCGTGGTTTCTGCTGTGACATGTTACACTTTCACACGTAACCTCAGTAAAAGCCCTCACTGGCCTGCATGCCATTAGCCAGGCTGTTATCTCCCATCACTGTCAGCAGCAGCACCCAGTAAAGGGCTGCACCACATCTCCCACACCCAGCTCAGTCTTCCCAGCTCCAAAGCAGCGAGTGCCTGGCTGACCAAGGTCCGACAGCACAAATTCCCCCCACCTCACCACCCCCACTCCTTTCCCCAGCCTGGGCTTCAAAGTCCCGCAGCCACCCTGGTGCCTCCAGCCAGAGCTCTGATGAGCAGGAAGCGATGCCCTGAGATAGCTTAACTTGATAAATCCCCCCACGTTAGCATTTTTCTTTCCATCTGCAGCTGCCGCAGGACTTATCAGGCAGCCCAGCCTGCAATGAGTTACAGCAGCCGTGCCTGGGAGTGCACAGAGCATTATCTGCTCCTGCAGCACTGGATGCGCTTTCATGATAACAATTTGCAATCAACAAAGAACTTAGAGATGATGCAGAATAAAAAAAAAGAAGAAATAGGCAGAAGAAAGCTGAGATGATATCACTCCTCCTTTGGACAGGCTTCTCACCCTGCCATGGTCCTAGCAGTGCTGCCAAGGGGAGAGCAAGGTCTTCTCTAGCATGGCTCTGTGAGGCTCCAGGCACCCACTGGTCCCTTGTGCGTGCCCACACCTGTGTTAAGAGCAGGGGGCAGCTGGAGGAGGATGGGCAGTATCTGACATGGGGAACCAGCAGCAGCAGGGACCTGGCCTGCTAGGGAGAGCCAGCACTGCAGGGGCTGGAGAGGTTGGAGGCAATTTGCCTGGCAGCAGTGTGACAAGGCCTCCTGTTAACCCCTGGTACATAAATTTGGCTGTGGGGAGCTGCCTGTGCATCATGAGAATTCGGGTACCGGCACTGCCACCACATCCCCACAGGCCAGCATGGTACACAGCATCCCTCTCCAGAGTGGGGGTGGAGCTTTCAGCCCATCAGCAATGAACACCCAGCTCTGAAGTGTCCCCTGCGTGGCTGGAGCTCCCTGCCTGCCCTCCCCTCCCCGCCACCTTCTCCTCCACAGCACCCATGCTCCTGGGGCTGAGCACCCCTTCCTTGCCCAGCCCCGGGAGGGGAAGGGTCCCAAAGCAGGCACCACTCAGCTGCCACCATGGCACGGGGGCTCTGGACCCATAAGAGCTGTGACAAGCCCTAGCCATGCCCCCCCAGGCACTGCATCCCCCACAGCCCCTGAGCTTTGCATCCGCTGCCACGAGGGGTGCAGGAGTGGGGCCACCCTGTGCCCCGCACTGAGTTGCCCTGGGTGGGAGCTGCCGCACACCCTGGTCCCCATCCCTGCACCCTGCACGTTTGCAGACCCAGGAGGCTGCAGTGTGGGACTGCTTGGGCTTTGCTCAGCTGCTGCACCCATGGCCAGCGAGCAAACAGTTCTGCAGAGCAAGGGGCAGGACCCTGCCTGAGAACAAAGGTCATCACAACCCTCGGAGTGCTTAGTGCAGCTAACCGGGCAGCACGGCCAGTCCTGCCAGGCCCCATCCTTCCGAGCCACCCCCCCGCAAGCCAGGGTTTCCCAGCCTGTCAGCAGTTTCCCCTTAGACCCCTGTCCCTCTGCCCATCGCCTTCAGGTCAACCAGGGCTGCTCCCAGAGCAGGCACAGGATATAAACCACCTTTCCTGCTCTGACACAGCCAGGAGGAATTCCCCCCCAGTCGGAAGCGTTTAGGGCTGCGTTAAGGAAGCCTGGCTGAGTTACCAGGTTTTCAGCTCTCTGTGGGGTGCTGCTGCTGAGCTGGAGCAGCCCAGGAGCACTGCATAGCCCTGGGACAGGTGAGCTGCAGTGAGGAAATAGTCCCTGCTGCAGCCCACATGCTTCTTGTTTTGCTGGGTGGATGATGGTGGATGGTCTGGTGCCAGCCGGGCTCTGCCACCGCTGCCAAACAGGCTTTGGGCAGTGGTGTGTGAATGCCACGAAGGCACTCAGAGTGCCCCAGTGAAGGTGAGCTCCAGGCAGGCAGTGCTGCCATCCATCCTCCGTCCTCCCCAGGAGTCAGTTTATGGACTTAGGGGGGACCAACTGATGCCAGCAAAGTGCTAAAACTAAGTGGGTTGCAATTAGGAACCCCCCACCAAGGAGCCTGCGGTAACAGGCGGTGAGTCCTACCAGCATGTGCAGAGGTGGGCCCCTCAGTAAAGCCCCCACGCTCAGGAGGGCCTCCTCCCTGCTCGTCCCCAGCACCATCTGCACTGCTGAGGCCCAAGAGCTCAGACAAGGACAGGAGACATCTCGGCTCAGCCCTAAATCAGCAATAGAAGCTTGACCAAAGCAACCACAGACAGTTCCCATGAGTGCAACTGCCCCCTCCCCAAAGATCCAGCAGCCCCCAGCACCCACACTGCCCTTTCCCTGGCAATCACAGCCTTAACGAAGCACTTGTGGCTCATTCACCCCCCACCAGGTCCTCCCCCACATAAAGGGGTGGCTGGGTGCCCCCCATCTCCAGCTGCAAGGTGTTTGTGGTGGTGTGTCCTGCAGCAGGAGCATGTGGTGAGCAGACAGGTATGACACACACCTTTCCTAAACCAGTGTTTGCAGGGCTGGGGTGTTCTGGCTGTGGGTGCCTTTGCCCCTTCCCCAGGGCCTGGTTTGGCTTGGCTGCTCCTCATGAACAGGCTGTGGGTCACTTCTTTCCATTCTCTGTTAACATATTGCTTGTTACGAGTTAGCATCAGATACACTAATTTAAGCTCCTTCTGTACTGGATGTCTTGGATTAAATTGGCATGGTACCTAATGAAGCTGAAGCTCCATTTGTTGTGCTGGAAGCCCTAAATATCAGCAGTGTAATTGGTGCTACCTACTTTAGAAGACATTTGTGTGGGGGTTTTTTTTTCCCCCAGCTAAAAGCCCTGTGAGGGTGTTGACTCTGAAGCCTGAGGCAGGAGGGTTGTAGGATGTGTTCACCTGGCTCAGAGGTTGGAGGGGTCTTGAAATTTGGCTCTGGAGCTGGGGGGGACAGATGGGGTGAGTGTGTCCAGCCCCAGGGTTGTGGGGAGGCTGTGCTGGCTTCTGTGCACAGAGCAGCCCTCATGTGGGTGCTGAGACTGGGCTCCATGCTCTGATGTGGCTTTACACCTTGTTTTCTTGTGGTAAGCTATGAAAGCAGCATCTCTTGGGGTGCTGGGCCACTGAATGGCTCTGAACTTCCCCAGGGCAGCACTGCCTTCATGGGGGTGTGGGGTGGGTTATTTGGGCTTGCTGTGGAGGATTCCTGTGGGTGCTTGCTGCTCACTGGTGCCTGGGCAGGGTTCCCCACCTGCAGACCCAGACCAGCACTACTGGATGCTGGATTTAAGGAGCTTTCTAGGCTGATGTCCAGAGCATTGCTGTTCTTTCTATGTTGATACTCAGGCTTTTCTTGCTGCTTGGGATTTTGAGGCTGAACTGAGCCCAAGAGCTCTATAGGACAGCTGCTGTGACGTGGCTGGGGGGGTCAGGCCATAGGTAACTTTCCCAGTGTGCTGTACAAACACTGGGTGGGGGAGCAGGGATCCTGAGGGGGAAAGTTCTGGGCAGGGAAAACCAAGGTTACCTCCATTCATTCTTAGTGGCTCATTAACAGGCCCAGGTTTGGTGCTGCAGGGCAGGAACTGAAACCTCTCCCATCACCATCACCTGTGAATCCCAGTCTAGCAGAGGAGCCACCTCGGGCTATAGGTGCTGGGAGGGGATCAGACAGGCTGTTAATTAGGGGAATGAAAAAGCAGTCTGGGCAAAACCAGTGCTGCAAGACTTTCAGCTGGGATGGCCCTGGTGAGGCTGTAATTGTCTCCCTCCTTGGATGCTGCTAGGCTCAGATGAGGGGGTCCTTTTTTGACTCCCAATCCCTGAGATGGGGGGTGCTGCTGCCCTGGCTGGGGGTCCCTATGTGGGGAAAGATGCCTGCACAACCAGACCTGCTGCCCTGGCTGGGGGGTCCCTATGTGGGGAAAGATGCCTGCACAACCAGTCCTGCTGCCCACGCAGAGCTTCCCAGCTGAAAATGGGGAAATGGAAAAGCACTTTGGACCCTGGTTCCTGCAGTGACAGCTCTGGACAGAGCCTGTACCCTGAGGAGCGGACCAGAGCCCTGTGGGGGTGGGTGAGCCCAGCCCACAGCACCCGCAGCACGTGCCTTCCCCGAAAAAGTGCTGGCAGCGCCGTGCAAGTTCCTCACTGTGCCTCAAAGCTCTGACAGCCAGCCTGGCCTTAAAAAAATCCCTCCTGAAACGCTGCCCCAGATTCCCTGTGTGTGCTGCTCAGCAGCTCCTGGGGCCAGGGAGACCCAGGCTCCAAAATGGTCCCCGTGGGAGCGGCGGCTTTGATCTGCAGTGTGAAGAGGCCGCGAGTGCGGCCTGGCAGCACCCCGGGCCTGGCAGCACCCCGAGCCTGGCAGTGCCGCCCGCCCTGCCAAGCGGCACAGCAGCCTCTTGCTTGTGGTGGGTGTTTGGTGCAGAAGGGAGCTGCTAATGATGGTGGCGTGTCTCCCAAAATGCTGCACCCTCCCTCTGGCTCGGGTTTGCGAAGGAGTGGAGCGCTCCTCTCGCTGAGGTTCATCGCCAGCCTGAGGGGAAAGGGCTGCTCTCCTGGGGTGCATCCTCCAAATCCCCCTCCCCACCTCCGTGCGTGAGCAGGTCCCCGTGATGCCGAGTGGAAGGGCCGTGGGCAGGAGGGGAGGCAGCTGAGCCTGCCCATATGCTTCCTAATGGGGAGCAATAGCAGCCTTTGCTGGGAAGCTCACGCCGCACCATCTGCTCTGCTGCAGTACCTTCTCTCACAGAGCTGCTGGTTTTTTAAGCTCTAACTTTCCTTCCCAAGCTCTCTGTGGTGGCTGCTTACGTACAGACTGTGCTTCGGAATCGCCTCGAAACAGGTTGTCTGAACCTTCAGTGCTGAGCAGGAGAACAGCTCAGGCAGTCTGCAGGCGCCCAGGTCTCCAGGAAATGTGCTTACATATTAAAAACAACCAGGAAAGCAGCGGTGAGCAGCTGTGGCTTGGCCCCAGCACCTTCCCTCTTGCTGGGCTCCCACTTGGTGCCTCCAGATGCAGGCTAGCTGGGATGCCCTGCCCACGGCAGCGTAGTTGCAAGGTTACTGCTAATCCCACATCCCAATCCCAACCAAAGTGATTATTTCCACACCACGCTGTGTGTGCCAAAGGCCAAACCCAACTGCTGCTCCGCTGGGTCCCTGCTGCTTGCTCACGCTCTCACCAGCTGTGCAAGGGGAAATAGAAGCAACGGCTGCACAGGCCTCCCCAGGAGCAGCCCTGGCCTCAAGTGCTCTACAAGGAGTAGTAGTAGCAGTAGCGCTGGCTAAGGTAGTTGAGTGCAGCCTCCAGCTGTACTGGGGGGGTCCCAGAGGGAGGTGCAGTGGAGATGCCTGGGGAGGGAGGCTGGTCCCAGCTCCCAGCGGCAAAGTGAGCTAAATTAAGGCTGGATACAACACATGGGCGTAGCTGGGGCCGAGGGGGAGGGTGGTGGGGATGGGAACGTGCTCAGGCTGACGCTGTGTGCGGATTGATGGTACCAAGTCACTTTGGATATCTTTGCTGTTTGTTTGTGAGGAGCTCTAAATAAAGCTGATGGCCCCAGTGGCTGCCTGGGGAGGGAGGAGGAAGCCAGCAGCCAGTCCCCCAACATGGCACCCGGTGCTGGCCTTGGGGCCTGGACTGGTGTGGGAGAGTAGTTGGGTGTGATCTGGGATGCTGTGGTATGGCTGGGTGCTCCTGGGTGTGCTGGGAGTCCCCGCTCAGCCGTGGTTTGCAGAGTGTCTACCCCATTTTGGGTTGGGTGGAGGGGAAAGGTGGGTGGTTTTGGGACCTGCCAGAGCTGTGAGCTGCCGGCAGCGCATCAGGCTGGAGGTGAACGTGCCCATGCAAGGCATGGGGGAACAAGCTGGTCCCTGTCCTGGCCTTGCTAAAGTGCTCACAGATGGTGGGAGAAGCTCCCAGCAGGCACAGGAGAACATGTCCCTGTGCCTACCCTGGGAGGGACTTTTGCAGGGAGAAGGGGGGTGGTGCAGGCAGGCATCCTGTTGCTGCTCATGTCTGGGTGCCCTCCCTCAGCCCTGTCTCCAGTTGTAGCTGTCTCATCCTCAGACCCTCATCCCTCCTTGTCACAGGCTGCTGCTAAGCCTGTCCTGCTGGGGGATGTCACAGATGCCACCATGCTCCAGGGTGTGTCTCCAGGACCCCCTGCAAGGAGGGGTGCAGGTATCTCCTCTCCCTCCCCATCCGACTGTCTCTGCTGCTCCAGAGTCTCCTCCTTGCTGTGATCCCAGCTGGTCTGTCCACGTAGCCCCTCCAAAATGCCACTTATGCCTCTGCCATGGGCTCTGCTGGCTCAGCTGCTAGTCCTGGGGTGGCACAAACTCAGGCCCTCTAAGGCTGTGTGTTCCCGGGCGCAGGGATGAGGGTTGGGTGCTGGGGCCGTGGCTGTGCCGACCCTGGCTCAGGAAGCCTGGGGTGAGTGGGTGGGATCCCCGCCACCCCCTTCGCAACCCCGGGGTGAGCCCTAAGGCCACTGAACCATCCTTCCTCTCCCCCAGCTGCTTCCTCTGCCCTGGCCCCGCGTCCTGTCTGCTTCCTGCTTGCCCCGCAGGCACGGCTTCGACCCGGGGCGTCCTGGCAGCCCTGCCCGGGGCTTGGGGGGGCATCCCCCAGCCCACCTTAAGGCAGCCGCACACCGGGGTGACCTTGCCAAGAGCAAGTTTGCTCGCGGCCGGGCGCTGCTGGCTTCGGCTCCGCTGCCGGGGGAGCGGCCTTAAATCGGAGCCGCGGGGGGTGTGTGTGTGTGTGTGAGAGGGG
>VZTU01032143.1:1924-13260 GCA_013400835.1 Zapornia atra | reverse complement strand
GAGCGGTGCTCCCCTCCCCCCCACCTCCCCGCCCCGGGCCCTTGAAGCAAACTTCAAGGCATTCCCCTTCCCGGCAAGACAAGGGAATTAGGCAGGGGCATGAAGAGGCATGCTGTTTCCACCCATTTGCTAGCACCCCCTGCCAGCTACGTGAGAGGCGAATCTCTGCAGACAGCCCGAATTCCCTCCGGAGGCAGCCCCGAGATGGAGAGGGTGGTGGTGTGGGCGAGGGGAGGCTCTAGGGATGGCTGCCCGTCTCCTCAGCCAGGACCTTGTTTTGCTCGTTACCCCCCTGCTTTACCCCCCCTCCCCAGTGTGCAGCTCCTGCCGCTCTACCCAACTATCGAGCACCAACGCGATAGGACTGTGCACCCACCATCCTGCCAGGGACCTCCTGCCACCCATCCCTGCTGCGAGCACCCACCCTGGGGCTCCTGCTGATGCCCTCCTCCTTCTCATCATCCCTCCTCAGGGCTGGTGGCCCCGCTGGTCCCTTATAAAACCTTGGGGATACAGTGTGAGAAGGGGTGATCAGAGCCCGAGCTGCTCCCTGGCTGCTTCCCTTCCCTTGCCAGCAGCGGGAAGTTTCTTTCCCTACCAAGAACGAAGCCCTTGCGGTGGCTGCTGCTTTCAAGGATGTTTCCTTTCGAGGGTGTTTCATTTTGGTGCTCTTCAGCTCTGGTGATACCGCTCTCCTTCCTGCCCTCCAGTGCCTGCGCCTCTGGGGAGGGATGGGGATGGGGGTCGGGGGTTGTGCAAACCCCCTGGTGCAATAGCAGTGCACGTTTGGGAGCACCTTGCTGCTGAGGTGTTTGCCTGGTCTGTCCAGATTTCACACCTTCCAGCTGGATCCCACTGTAAATAGCCCAGCCCAGGCTCCCACACGGGTGAGACTTCGTCCTGGCTGGAGGGAAAGCCATGCTCTTCCAGGCCCATCAGCAATATTTACTGCTGAAGCTTTACTTGGGCAGAGAGTTGAGTACAAACTTGAGCAGAAAGCAAATGTGTTCCAGCACAACACTCCGTGCTTTGAGTTGCCCGATCACAACTGAGAAGTGTTGGCCCCAAGCTGAAAACTCCTGGTTGCTGAGAGCCAAGAAGGCTTTGGCGGCAAGCGCAGCTCCTCAGTGAACCGCTGTGATTTCCTGCCATGAAAGAATGGCTCCAGCAAAGCTGTTGAGTTTAATTAAACATGGCCTTGCAGTTAGAACCCCGTTTTTCCAAGCCAGCTATAGGAAAAGAACCATCCTGGGACAGAAAGCTCGGGGTTGTGAGGTGATGTGTATCCCTGATTTCAGGTGCAAGCATGCAGGTCTTTTTATTATTATTAATTATTATTATTTATTTTTCCTCTTCTTTTTTTTTCTCCATGAGATGGAGACCCTGCAGTGAACCCTCCTGGGTTACGGCTCAAACTAAGCCTCAACTCCAGAAGAGCTGGCTCCTGGGGGGGCAGCTGCTCTGGCAGCCCTTCTGCAGAAGCAAAGGGGAAAAGGGAAAGTCCTGCAGATCTTCAAGTAGGGCAAGGAGAAGCGAGATGCTGGGAAGCTGGCTTGCAAACCCCATTGCAAAATCTGCCACTTGCAGAGCCCCTCCGTGCTGGTGTGCCTTGACAGAGCGTTTCAGCTGCGATTTCCAGAGCCTCCTCTGAAGAGGAAATCAGTTTGGTTGTGGGGCTTTGGTTTTCAAGCTGAATTCCAGCTAATGCTTGTAGAGGGAAGCTCACAAATGGTGGCTGTGTGTGATCCCAGGCATCCTCTGATGTCACATATGGAAAATACAGCCTCTACTATAACCATCCCTAAGCTGCTCCGGGATCTGCGTAGTGCTCAACAGCTATCCCAGGGTCTCTCTCCTTGTCTTCCCCCCACAAGCTGCAGATTCCAGGCCCCTTTTTATAGGCAGCACCTGTTAGTTTTCCCTGCAGATAGCCCGGGCTGCAGGTGAAATTCCAGCAGGATTATTTTGGGGCTTCTCTTGGCCATCAGTCTGTTCCTTTGGCAAGTGACCGTGGGGGCTCTGGATGCCGGTGACCAGCTGTGTGTTGCTTCTGGAGCACGCAGCCCTTCCCTCGCCATCCCTGGAGTTCCTTATCTGGCTCCTTCAGTAGGGAGGAAAAAAAAACCCCATCTATTTTTACCAGGAAGCATCCAAGCAGCCTCTCCCGAATTAAACCCCAGTCTCTTGCAATCTGTTCGGTATCAAATACTTCAAAAGGTGGAATACAAGGGGAAAAAAAAAGAAGTGTCACCAAGATGGAAAAACTTACACCACAGGGAGAGAGCTGGGGATTATTTTGCTCTCAAATTAAACTGGATAAGGGGAGGGAGGCTCTGCCAGGCCAGGCGCAGCACGACGCCTGTGCTCGTGCCTCTTCTCTGGGCTGGAAGTGCTCTGGATCCACGTAGCAAGGGTGCTCCCACCTACATGGGGACTGTCAGGTGATGATTTTCAGGGCTCTAAAACCCCTTTGCTAATTCTGGAGTGTAGCATAGAGCAGATTAGCAGGTCAGAGCACCTAAACTCCCTTTGATCTTGGGGGCAAAGGGATTGCACTCCGACTCTGGGTGGTTTAAAGCCTAAGACAGTCGTGTCGTGGGGCAGCAGTGGGAGTGTGGAGGTGGGGAGCTGAGGCTGGCACTGAAATGGTGCTTTGCAGTTCAGAACTGTGGCGTGTCCTGTGTGTTTGCAGCATGGAGAAGACTTCCCCACTTGTGGTGCACGAGCAGGTCTTGAGCACACAGGGCTCACACTGCCAGCAAATACCTGCTGGGAAGGGGGCTCAGCCAGGCTGCTGGTCCCACTGCTCCTCAGGACGAGCACCCAGAAAGGGGAAGAAGGAGAGAGAAAGATCCTCTGGGTGCAGGGAGAAGCTACATTCAGGGGGAAGAGAGTAAAGGAGCTTCAGTGGAAACTTTGCATTTTCTAACTTGCATATTCTGGGGTTTTGTCTCAACTTCCCCTTTTGTTTTCCCATCACGTGGGGGTGGGGGCATGGCTGCTGATGGAGGCTGGAGGGGTTTCGGCCACGCGGTGGGTCATGTTGGGCCTGGCGTGGGGCTGTTGGGTGCGGAGTAAGTAGGTGGAGGGGCTGGCAGGACTGACGAGGACTCGTGCTGGGAGGTGTGAGCTGGCCTTGTTGTGCCAGGGTGATGTTAACCTGGCAGATCGTGTATGACAGGTCTCCTGCCAGCCCTGAACAGGGTGATCTGAGGAGCGCTGGCTGGGCAGAGCAGTGTGTGAAAGTCTCTAGGGTAGCATGGTGGCTCACATGGGGAGAAATACCCCAAAGCCCAAATTTAGCCAGATCTGAGAGGCTGCCTAGAACCACCCAGTGTTGTCTGCAGTGACTGAGAGAGAGAGAAAGCTGCCAGTGAAGCCTCCTGGCAGGCAGCACCGTGGGCAGCGTGAAGCCCTTTGCTCCCTGGATGCTCTCAGGGCGGCTCTGGGAGCAGCAATGCCCTGGGAGTCGGTGGCCCCGCTGCAGCAGCACCCTGGGCAGCCTGGACGACAGCACACATGCTGCCTGCAGATCCCTTGGCGCAGGGAGCAGGCAGGGTGCTCGCACGCCGCTGCCTGGCAAGGAGTGCTGCAGGCTCAGCAGTGAGTGCTGCACGCAGACCGTCTGCAGCCCTGCTGCAAGCGTGGGCTCTGGGAGAGGCAGCCCTGCTGCCTGCAAGGATAAATCCCAGTGACCCTGGGAAGGCAGGAGGCTTGTGTCGTGGTGATGGTGAGCTGCAACCCCCCACTTTGCACCAGGCACCCAGCCATGCTCAGTTTAACTGCCTGGAGTTTTTGCGGATGCTGCTCGGAGATCCTGTTGCTGCAACCAACAAACGTGCTTTGGGGTTGAGCAACGTACATGCTGCTCACCCTGACCACAGTCTGGTGGTGGGGTTATCTCTGGGACCCCAAAGCAGGTACTTCTGCCTGCTCTCACCGCTCCAGCACGACACATGCCTTGCAGGGAGGTGGACAGATGGAGAGAGGGAGGATGAAGAGGAAGGGCTGGGCTTGCTCCGGGTTGGAGCAGGGCAGGGGATGTTGGGGCTCACCAGCCCTTAGGAGTCTTTTCTGCAGGATTGAAGAAGGGAGCAGTGTGTTCATCCCGGGGTGCAGAGGCCCTGTGGAGGGGAGGGGACGTGGTGCATGGCCACTCACTTCCCACTGGCAGTGCCACCTGCTAACAAGTGGTGAGGCAACACGGGGCCTCGTCTGACCAGCTCGGTGGAGTGAGCCATTAACAACGTGGGGTGTGTGAAGGGGCCAGAGGGGCCGTGGGGCAGGGGGTTGGGGTGCTGGTCCACGTGCTCAAAGCAGCCCGGTACCCTGCTTGTGTCACACCCCAGCGTGGGGGCTCTGTGAGAGGTGGATGGTTGTTCTGTGCTTTCAAGCTTCCTCTGTGTGTTTCTCAGCTGTTTCTTGCGCAAGGTCTGAGAGCAGCAGGTGATGGGGTATCGCAGGAGACAGCAGGGCAGCGGAGCTGGCTGCGTGTGCCCTGTGTGACTGCTGTGCTCTGCACAGGGAGTGCCTCTGTCCCTGCCAAGGGCAGGGGCTCTGCTCCCCCGGATTTGGGTGTCACCTGAGAAACATGGGCTCCTTTTGCAGGAGCCCAGGCTGCTGCTGCTTAGGCAGAAAACTGAGGCTCAGCATGGATGATGCACTCGGACGTGACACAAACAAGGTTTCCGACCTTCAGTGCTTCTCTTCTGGGTCAAAGTTGTCTCTGAATCCAGTGCTGGTACTGTGTTATCCTGGATGTGGCTTTGAAGGGAAGCACCAGGGGCTGAAGGCTTTGGCTGTGAGCATCAGCCTGTGTTGGGGATGCAGCAGACTAATGCCCTGGGTAAAAAGCCTTTAACTTGGGGAGTTTGGCAAAACTGTGTTCTTGGTAACTCTGGCCATCAGGACTAAGTAATTGCTCAGACAGTGAGAACATCTGTGGGTACATCAAATACTGCTGGAAGTCAGAAGGGATTAACAGATGCCAAAAATCCTCTCTGGTCTCTGTGGAAGCCAGAGGCCAGCAGGGGTCAGAGCAGCTTGTCCTACAGCAGGTCCTCTCGGGAGCATCCAGCCAAGGATTTTGTCCCATCCTGGGGATGGTTACAGCAGGGGACTGTGGGGATGCCAAGGACAGCCTTTGCAGGAGTTGCTGCCCTGTTGTTTTTTCTGGTGCAAGAGATGTGGGGTGCAGCTGCAGCCCCCCAGCCAACAAGGTTGAAGAGCTGCTTGTGCCGACACAGCTCCCACTCTGTGGGATGCTGATCCACATGCTCCCAAGCCACTCAGCTGCAGGAGAAGATACCTGCTCAAACATGATGGTGACCGTGACATGGGTTCTGTGTGCCACTTGCCAGCTCAGGATCACAGGAGCCAGCAGTGCCTGGCCCCTACTACCAGCCGGGGGGTGTGGGTGGTTCCCCCACCTGTCTCCTGCACTGTTTAAAGACGTTCCTTTACTCAGGGACCTGTATGAAAACCTCAGTGTGACTGAATTGAGGAACTCTATTTGCAGGGAGAGTATTGCCCAAATTAACCCCTCGAGGAGCCGTGTCAGCTACAGGCCAGCTCACGCTGCTGCTGTGGTGGCTTTTAGGGAGTGGGGAGCAGCTGCGTCACCGTTTCCTCTCGGGCTGAGCCAGCTCCGGGTGCGTTACGCCTGTGTGGCAGTGAGCTCGGAGTCCTGTGTGGAGACCGGCGATGGGCAACACGCAATTCGGTATGAATTTGAGGTGAAGCCATTTATTGGGTGAAATCACCCAGATTCTAGACATTTCTTACTGCAGACGTGGCAAGCTGAAAAACTGCTAGTTGGTTACACACACTGTTTACACCCCACTGATTGGTTAGTGGTTATAACGAGTTCTGGTGATCATATAGCTAAATATTGTTAGTTTCCCTTTGATGCCTAAAAGCATCCACACACCTGCTGGTTTGACCATCTCATGGCTGGCTCTTAACACATTCCGTTACTCCCAAGGACCTGCCCATAACTTCTTCTTGGTTTAGGGTGGTCTGTACCCCTGTCATCAAGGCCACTGTGTTTTGACAATGTGATTATCAAAATCCTCTCAGCGTGAGGACCTTTCCCTGTCTCACGGGAACACGAGGATATCGTCAGGGCCTATGTCTTCGGTGAGGAGAGCTAGGCCGCTGGCAGGCCTGCTGCCTTCCCCGACACTCCTGCCCCTGCCAGCTCTGGCTGTGGGTCCGTTTGGGGTGGGGTTTGGGTTTTGCCAGCCCACAGGGAGAGCGGAGCCCCTGCGGTTTTCCTGGAGACCTCGGGATGTTTTCCCTGCCTGACCGCGCGGGCAGGAAGGTGGGCGGGCACCCATGGGTGCGCAGACAGGGCTCACTTGGGACGGCAGCTTTCTGTTTGGGCGGTGGAGTGCAGCGTGGTTAGCTGGGTTAGGGAGTCTCACTACTGAGATGCTTCAAAGGGAACTGTTCTCTATCTGTGACACACAGGAATAGCGGTTGCCTGACTGGTACCAGCTTCGACTAATGGCTGGGCTCCACTGGAACAATTTGGGGCTTGGATTCAGTGCAGAGATGGGACAGATTTGGTGCAGAAAACATGGTATCCCATCTGCATGTGGGAGGGGAGCTTGCTTTTTGGAGTGCCTTGTGTTTTGTACCCTTGTTCCCTCCTGATGGTCAAAGCCAAGAGGCCATGGGAGACGGTGCAGTGTGCCAGCAGGCATGGGCAGCTGGGATGCGCTCGATCTACGAGCTGTGCAGAGCAGAATGTGTGGTCATCTAGCAAAGCTCTGGTAGCTCCAGTGCCAAGATCTGCAGGCAGAGCTTGGTGCCCGCTGCTGGAGTCGTAGCCGCTCCTTGGTGCTGGCACAGCCCTATCACCCGTGGTCCTTGCTGACAACCTGTGCAGAGCTGGGTGCTCAGCCTGGCCCTGGGACCTGGGCTGGGTGTGCGGTGCCAGATGAGATTCAGTCTGTTACTTCTCTAGGTGCAGGTGCCCAGGAGCAAGTTCAAGGCTTCAAGTTGGAGCAGCCCCAGGAAAAGGTGGTAGTGACTGGGGGACAGATGATCAACCTGACCTGCACTGTATCTGGAGAGAAATCCATCATCGGTCCCGTCAGGTGGCTGAAGGGCTGGGGCAATGGGAACGAGACTGTCTATGCCGGTACAGGCTCCTTCCCCCGTGTGACAAGGGCAGTGAGTGACTCCGACACAGACTTCAGCATCTCCATCAGCAACGCTCAACCCGAGGATTCCGGCACCTATTACTGTGTGAAGTTCCGTGGATCAGCAATGGCTGATGTTGTGATCCAGCGTGGAAAGGGCACAGAGGTGTCTGTACACGGTGAGTGGGGCTCCCAGAGCAGCTTCCAGTGGGAACCAGCCATCTGGGCACAGCCCAGCCCAGCCCAGCCTGGTGGGCTCTGCTCTGGGTGAGTGGGGACAGGGAATGGCCCAGGAGAGGATCCCATGGGCCATCCCCAGGCCCATCTGTGCCCACCCAGGACACCCCGTTCCCTGCAGCTTTGGGGTTGGGTGGTGTGGCAGAGCCTGGTCTGATGGCCCCATGCTTCTCCCTGCAGCCAGACCCACCCACCCGGTTCTGTCCGGGCCCAACCAGAGAGCGAAGCCAGGGCAATCGGTGACTTTCACCTGCACGGCCGGAGGGTTCTTCCCCAAAGACATCGGTGTGAAATGGCTCAAGGACAAGGCTGAGATCCCATATTATCCAGCCAAGATCACCCCTGGGCGACAAACTCCTACAGCATGTCCAGCACCGTGAAGGTGACGCTGCGGAAGGACGATGTCCGCTCGCTGCTCATCTGTGCCGTGCAGCACACGACGCTGAAGGAGCCGCTGAGGGCAGAGTACAACCTCAGCCAAGTCCTGCGAGGTGAGGGCTGCGTGGGGACCGGCACTCGGGGTGTCCAGTCCCTGTGGGGCTGGGGGTCCTGAGGTGGGAACCGGGCACCCTGTGGGCAGTGCAGCTGGGGGACCCTGTCAGCAGGCTCTGCCTCCCTTCCCAGTCTCCCCCAGCATCCACGTGTCCTCTGAGCCACCGGGACCTGTGGAGTTGAACAAGACCGTGACCATCACCTGCGACGTGAAAGGGTTTTACCCAGGACACGTGAGCATCACCTGGCTGGAGAACGGGACGGAGATGAAGGCACTGAACACTTCCCAGCCAGAGGAGCTCCCCTCGGGCTTCTTTGAGCTGAAGAGCCTGGTGGAGGTCCGAGCAACAGTGGAGAAGGACGGCGCTGTGATCACCTGCCGGGTGGTGCACGATGGCCAGAGCCCCATTGATGGGCAAACCACCCTGCAGATCATCGCCCCGGCCAACGAGGGACAGAGCGACTTGTCCCAGCCAGGTAAAGCTGGGTGAACTTCTGGGATGTGGTCCCTGCCAGGGAGGCTGTAAGGTGTCACCCCCTTGAGAAATCTCCCACCAGAACCTGGTTCAAGAACTCAAAATCTCCATTCTTGGGGGGATGGTTGTATGTGATGCTGGCAGGTACCAAGCTGTCATCCTCAGTGCTCCAGGCATCACCAGACCCATCCCAGCTGTAAGGCTGCAGGGACTGGGCTGGTACCTGTGTTTTCAGGCCTGTTGTGATCCCTTTCATTCATGTTTCAGGCAATCGCATCATCTATATCGTGGTGGGAATTGTCTGCAGCGTCCTGGTCCTGCTGGTGTCTGCAATTCTTTACCTCATCCAGGCAAAGCAGAGCAAGGGTAAGGAAACCAGATGTGTGCAGGGAAACAGCTGCTCCCAATGCCCTTCTCCCTCTTGGGTGCTGAATTCATGGCCATGCAGCCGCAGCTCCTGCCCGAAAGGGAAGACAAGAGCAGAGCTCTCTGGCTGCAGGGGCAGCTCTGCCTGGTTGCAGGGTCAAACATGCTTGTTGTTCCTTGTACCTGAAATGTTTGACAACTCCCCTGCACCTCCTGCCAGGAGCAGTCCTGCAGCAAATGGAGTGAGACCCCAGCAAATTGCAGCCACTCGCCTCTGGGCAGAGATGGGTATCTGCAGCAGTCCCTGCATGTGGGCTCAGTGGGGGGGGCAGGGGTAGGGGGTGGCCTTGTGTTGCTTCCTGAACTACTTGATTCCTAAACTATTTCTCTTCTGGCAGGTAAAAGCTCACCATCTGCTAGGTAAGTGCCCGTCTCCTCTAGTCACTGAGTAACCCGTGGGCACTCTGAGCTGGACACCTCCAGCCTGCAGACAGGGTCCCTTGGGATCTTGATCCCCAAAAGCTTCTTGTCAAAGGGGAAGCAGGGGCATGGGGTCTGCTGATCTTCCTGGTTGTGGTTCTGCCCCCCCCTTGGTGGTCTTGTACTCAGATGTTGGGCTTTTGGTGAGGCTGAACACGTGGCCTCCAGCCTGCAGAGATGTAGCTGTACCAGCCCGTGGGCAAATCCTCACTTGATGAGGACTTTGTTACACATCTGAACCCACCAGCTGCTCCATCGCTGGGGAAGAGGCAAGAGGGAACTCAGTCTGACTTGGTTTGTTCCCCTTTTCAGGTTACATGAGCCGGAGAAGAGCAGTGAGGCCACTACCCAGGTGCGTTGCTCATCCCCCGGGACCTGGGGAGGGAGAGGAGCTGGCAGGCAGCAAAAGCCAGAGTCGGGGGTGGTGGTTCCTACAGGAGACACCCCCGTGTCTCCTGTGGAGGGTGATGGTTCCCCTGTGAAACACCTCAGTGTCTCCACACTGTGGCAGGAGAGGGAAGAGAAGCTGCCCCAGGATGGGGTAGCCACTTCCCAGCATCTTTTCTGCCTTTACCCTCCCTCCTCCTCCTCCTCCTCCTCGCAGGAAAGTCTGGGTTTGTGTTGCCTGGAGAACCAGCTGTGCGATAGCCAGCCAGGCTATTCGGGGAGTTATTTTTGCTGTTGATGATGCAGTTACAAGCAAAGTCGTGATCAGCAGCAATCTGTCCATCCCACCCAGGCGCTGCCAGCTCCTGCGTGAGCATCGCTGGGCAGGCTGGCCCCAGCCCATCCCTACCAGGATGGGGTGACAGGCTGGTTCCAGTGGTGGCTCTTGAATCGTGGTGGTGGCTCTGCAGCCTGTCGTGTGGCAGCGGTGGCTGGTGGTGTGACAGTGTAGTGTGGGGTGGAGCGTTGTTGCGGGATCACCCCAGCCAGCTGCTGTACAGACAGAGACTGAGCTGTCCCGGGTTGAGCTGCAGCAGGAGGGGCTTTGTGTTGGTGCATGGGGGGGGTTCCTCACTCCTGCTCCCAGAAGAGGAACTCTTGGTGTCTTGTGCAGGAGTCCGACCCCAACAATCTGACCTACGCGGACCTGAACTTCGACAGGGAGAGGAAGACCATCCGCCGGATGGAGATGAACCAGCAGTCGGAGTACGCCTGCATCCAGAGCAGCCGGGCACCCACCAACGATGACAACCTCACCTACGCCGACCTGGACATGGTGCACCTCAGCAAGGCACCCAAGCGACCGGCCCCGCACCCTGAGGAGACCGGCTCAGAGTATGCCAGTGTTCAGATCTCAAAGAAGTAAGCAGGGGGCTGCAGCGGCTGCCAGGACCCCCTCCCTGCCCCGTGGGGAGCAGCTGAGCTCCTCCCTGGGAAGACTTTCTTGGAAGCACTGAGAGTGATGTGAAGATGCCCTGTGGTACCTGTGCTTTACAGTGAAAAAGCAGCCTGTGTTACTGTGGGGCTCAGCTCCCATCCAGAGACCTGACTTTTGGAGGCAGCTTGTTCCCGAGGCTGCTGGCTCCATCCCTTCAGGATCCCACTGCACCCACGGGGGCTGCTCAGCCTTGGTGCACCCGGTTTGCCCACGAGTGGGTGAAGCCAGCAGAGCATCAAGCAGCTCCTTGGGAAGCTCCAGCTGGGCTGGGGGGATGGGGACACTGCCCCCCACGCCGGCTGCCGTGGGGATGCCGCTGCCTGGCCGGGCTCACAGAGCTTCCCACACGCTGGTGGGGACTGGCTGGAGCCCCTCTGCTGCCTTCTGGGCTGCCTCTGCCGCCAGCGCCTGGAAAACGAACTCTGGCTTTAAAGGAAGGACCCGAGTGTCCACCTCTCTTCCCAAGTGTCCCTTCTGCGGGACCTCAGTCTCGCACCGCCGCCAATGAGGCTGGGATGGCCGGAGAGCTGAGGCCACCCTGCTGCGGCCTCTCCTCCACCCGGCTGCCCAGGGAGGCTCTGGAACGGCTCCCCAGCACCAAGCATCCTCCCCCTCTTCCTCCTCCTCATCCACACAGCCTTTCGCCCCACCCTGGGACCCACAAGCGCTGCCCCAGGCTTGTGCAAAGCGTGGCAGCTCTGTGCTGCCTGGGCTGCAGGTTCCCCCCCCCATTCCAGCCCAGCTCCCCTCCTG
>VZTU01032141.1:14231-24507 GCA_013400835.1 Zapornia atra | reverse complement strand
GGGGAATGCCGGAGCTGTGGGGGGATGATGATGCTCGGGGAGGGGTAGGGTTCTGCGGGCACCCGAAGGTTGCGCTGGGATGCCGGGGCTGGTGCTCGGGGATGCTTCGGGAGCCGCTTGCGAGGGGGGTGGTGGGGCGAAGCTCCGGAGCCCCAGGGCTGCAGTGGAGGGAGCTCCGAGGGATGGTTGGGGATGCTGGGACTTGGGGGGAGGAAGGGGGGGCAGCCCCACTGGTGGGGGGCTCACAGGGCAGAGGGGGAGCCCCAAAGGATGCTCTTGCCCCATTGTGTGCTCAGGGATGTCGGGCCTGGGGTGGTCAGCAGGACCACCCCGGGATGCACAGGGGCAGCCCCCGTGAAGACCCGTGGGGGGGATGCTGTGGGGCCAGGGCTCTGTTTAGCCCCTCTCCAAGGGCCACTCGGGTCCCACCGCCCTCCTTACCTGGGGAAGGTGGGTGCCAGGCTGCTGGCAAACCCCTGGGCGCAAGCTGAGTTTTAACGCCCTCCGGAGTGGTTATAGGGCAGCTCCAAGACATCTCACAGCTCCCGATTACTGGAGAGCCGTGGGAAACAGGGCCTGCCAGCAGACGAAGCCTCTTCCCCATGGCCAACCCAAGGCCCCATCCCCAGGCTCCCAGGATCTGTGGGGGCGCTGGCCTGAGCCCCCGATACACCAGTGAACCGATCCTCGGTCAGGCTGAGAGGTTCCGTCTGAGCCGCCAGTTCCCCTTCCCACCAAAAAAGCATCCCGGAGTCCCCGCCGGCGCTGCCCCGATGGCACCGTCCCGCTTGGGCCGGCGCTGGTCAAGAGCCACCCATACGGAAATGATTACGGCTCACTCGGCGCTGCGGCAGCCGGCTGGAATTTCTCCCCATAAACCCTGTCCCTCGATGTGCAAAGAGGCTGCTCAGCTGCCGAGAGCCCGTCCGGAGCCACAGGCAGAGCCCCACGTCCGGCAGCAGCGCTGGCCCACACCGGCAACGTCCCATCCCGGCAGTGCTGGGGGACAGGCAGCAGGACACCCCGCCCGAGCCCATCCTAAAGGCTCGGCTGTTAAAATGAACCCACCGTGACCGGGTTTGGAAAGCCCTTTCCTGGGAATGACAGGAATGTCTTTATCCTGGCCAAAGCAGCACCGGCGGCGGGGCTGGTGGGGGAACCTGCTGCCAGAGCCTGGCTCAGCTGTAAACAGGCCAAGGGCTGTAAAAGCTCCATGAATTCCTCCAACTCCCATTCCCCAAGATCAGGTGAGGGCCTGAAACACGACGGGGATGCACCCGTGACCCCCTACCCAAACCACAGTGGCACCCAGTCCCTCACCACCGCGGGATGGGGTGCTGGCAGCACCGGTGGCTGCTCAGGGCCAGGAAAATGCTGGTCACCGTGCTGTGGTTTGGTGAGTGTGGCCTGGAAGGATTTCGGCTGCGGTTTGGGGTTATTTTTTCCTCCTGCTGGGAAGAAGAGCAGGCAGAAAAGCCCAGCTCACTGCGGAGCCAACGTGGCAGGGCTGGGCCAGCCTGGGGCTCGGGGTCGAGTGAGATGCTCCACACCATCATCCCCCTGCCCTCGGAGGGTTTTTGGCTCCACGAGGACAGGGAGCTGAGCTACCGAGGCCGGGCTGCTCTGCATCGCTTGTTTATTTAATTGTGGGGAGCTTAACGTAGGAACAACAAATTGAGCCTGATGCTGGGTGCAATGGGGGTCTCTGCTGTGCTCCCCCACCCCGTGCCTCTGGTGCCGGCCGGGAGTTAAGGCCGCGCTGCCGTCCATGCCGGGGCGTGGATGAGGGGAGCAGGAAGGACTGGGAGTGAGACCCCAGGTGAGATGCTTCAGCACGGCATCGGAGCCAGAGGGTGGAAGCCAGGGTGGCAAGAGGTGTCTGGCAGCCCCTCTGCTGAGAGGCCAGGGGTTGCTCCTGTCTTCCCTTCCCTTCCCTTCCCCTCTGGTTCGGCTGGCAGGAGGCCGGGCGCTCAGCTGACAGTCACGGGGAAGGCTTTAGCAGAGCCAAGGGGAGTTTCCTCACTCGCCCTACTGCGAAGAGAAGACAAGGTGCCTTCCCCCGGCCCTCTCCTCCTGCAGCCCATCCCCACAGCCCCATGTCACCCATGGGACAAACCAGCCATGTCCTAGGAGCCCCCTCCACCACCCGCACGGACCAGGGAGGAATAAAACCACATCACCCATCTCCCTCAGCCGTTAAGCCCACCGCATCCTCCGGCAGCCAGCAACCGGTGTTCCCCTTCCCTCGGTCTGCATCTCCTGGTCCCTGCCCCTGGGATCTGTGCACAGCCGCGGGTGCTGTGGGGATGCTCAGAGGACCACCCGCCGGTCCAGCTGCTCCGCTCGGCCGGCGCGTTGGTGCCGCGCTTCCAGGTGCTTGTTTTGGACCTTCTCAAAGTGCTGCAGCAGCTCTGTGTAGTCGATGTTGGAGGCTGCCGGCCTCCTGAAGCCGGTGCTGGGCTTGGTGCCGTCCCTGTGGGGAAGGAGCCGGGAAGGAAGGGCTGGAGCAGGCAGGGATGCCGGGCATCCATCACGGGCAGCGCCAAAAGCCAAGCCCACCTCAGTCCCCTGTTAAACACCCCCAGAGACCTGTTGCCCTCCCCAAAAAGCACAAGACAGAGCCTAAGATGTCCGGGGACATCTGCCTTAGCATCCCACGCAGGGAAGTTTAACCCCTCCAACATGGATGTTCCCCCCTGTCCCAACCCGCTCCAGCCAAAAGCAGCAAGGCTGGCTGGAAAGGATGCCGCTGCCTCAGTTTCCCTGCTTGGTTTTACCAACAAGTGAAAAACCAACTGTGTGCTACTGCCCAGAGGAGAGCTGGTGGCAGCAGGGACAGCCCCAGGGGGTGAGCACCTGCAGCTGGGGTCCAGGGGGAGCCCCATTTTTGGGTTCCATCTCCATTTTTTGGGCTCCCAGGGACTCTGCTCATCCGCAGAGGATCCTCAAACAAGGAAGGGTGGTGGGTGTGTGTGTGTGACCAACCCGTTGTGGGGGACACAAGGATGATGGCAGGCGACTCTGGAGGCACCGGCATCCCCCCGGAGAGTGGGCAGCTGGGGCTGGGCTGTTATGAAAGCCGGCTCCGCGTTCGAAGGAATGTAGGTCAGAGTTAATCAGATGCTCAGGCCGTCTGACAGCTCCGGTTGCTCGGAAAAACCCCCACTGCTGGGGCTGAGTGGGGAGGGGGGAACACAGGGGAGTTGGGGGGATGTGGTGGAGAAGCACGTGCAGCCCCCCCCAATTAAAATTAGGTTGTGGTCAGGAGCTCAGCGCCAGAGGCCAGAAGGAATAAAAGCCAGCCCAGGGGAGCAGTTAAAAGCCAAGGATGGCAGTGGGGGGGTTAATTCGGAAACCTGCCCACCTCAGAGCTCCTCTTTTTGTTCCCAGGGCTTTGTGAAGGCAGATCCCCTCCTCCCTCCCCTCCCACCCCATCCCCATCATTAGCTGGGGAGTCAATCCCACCGCAGGTACCTAACGAGCCGGGTGGGCAGCGCCCCTGGGTAGGGGGCACGGGGATTTCGGCTGGTCCTCGGGGAAATGCCGCCCTTGCGCATCGCTGCGTATGGCTCCCGAAAAGCCTTGGGGAGGGGGATGGAGCAGCCAGCCCCAGGCAGCTGCGGGTGACGGAGACCATTTGGGTGTTGTGTCGCCTGCCCAGACTGGGATTGGGGTGGGGAAGGCTTTGGGGAGAGCAACCCCCCTGATTGTCAGAGTGTCTCTCCGTAAACCTCCTTCCCAGCTCTGCTGGTTTCCATAGCGACCCCACAAGTGAAATTTTCCATCCCGGATGCCAAATGCCTGTGGATGAGGCACAGCCCTCCCAGGGTTACCAAATATAGACACAAAAAACCCCCCAAGCCAACGCTCCTGGCCACGGGGCATGGAGCGGCTGCAGTGCAGAGCCAGGGAGTGCAGGGTGGGGGTGTGGGGGGGTCTGTGTGTGAGTGGCCAGCACAGGGCTGAGCTGGGGATCATGGGGATGCTCTTCCGTGGGGTGGGGGACGCACAGATCGATGGTGGGTGTCCGTCCCCCTGGCACTTACGCGGTCTGCATGAGCTCCGGATTGGGCACACACTGCAGGCGGTGGGAGAGGAGCTGGAAGGCGCTGCTCTGGGGCAGCAGCATCAGCAGCCCATACAGAGCCTTGATCAGGTACGGGTTGTTCTTCACATCCAGCAGCTGCAGGCGCAGGTCTGGAAGAGGAAGAGGAAGGTAGAGAAAATCCATTTCATCTCCAGGTGCTGTAGCGGGTTCCTCCGGACCCTCGTCTGATGGTCCTGGGGAGGCTGAAAGCTCACCCGTGCCAGCCCACCCAGGGGGCACACGCAGCTCCTCCCCTGCCATTACCCCACACTGTCCCCCACACTGTGACAAGCCCCTCTTCTTGCCACAGGGGATGGGGACAGAGGGGATGGAGGCTGCCTGGCCTCCCATCCCTGAGCCTGCCTGTGCTGTCTGCCCGAGGATGCAATGTGAGATTGCTCCTCAGCTTCTGCAAGAGCTAGAAGAGACACCCATCCTGGGACATCCCATGCGAGGAGGGCTGGGTGACACCTTCCCAGGGCCTCTCTGGAGCAGAAGGGATCTGGAACGGGCTGCCCAGAGAGGGTGAGTACCCCAACCCTGGGGGTGTTCAAGGTCTGGTTGGATGGGGCCCTGGGCAGCCTTGTGTAAATCCAGGTCTGGAGGCTGGTGGCCCTGCCTGTGGCAGGGGGCTGAAGCTCTCTGATCCTTGGGGTCCCTTCCAACCCAGACTGTTCTGATTCTCTCTGAGCCCCCCCACAAGTTACGTGTGCTTGGCCATGGGGTTGCTCTGCAGAGGGGAAACCACCTTCCTGCTCCATCCCCTGCTGTGCTTGGGGCTAACAGGACCTTCTGGAGCACCACAGAAAACCAAGGTCCCACCTGGGGCAGCCCAGGTGATGGGGAGAGAGGTCCCTGCCCTGGCATCCCACCTCCTGGTTGTTACTAGCACCAGGCTGTGGAAACCACCAGAGACAGGCAGGTGCCTTGCAGGGTGGGGAAGTCACCTTCGGGATGGGGCGAGGGGCACTGTGGGAGGGAGCGTGACCATGGGCCACCCCACATCTCTGCTCCCCAGCTGTTCCAACCCTCTTCTTCAGCCCTGGAACTGTATCGTCCCCTCCCAGAGCCCTTTTCCGGGCATTTCCCAGTGCCCCAGTGCCAGCGGTATCTCCCGACGGAGCCCAGGAGCAACACAACGGCATCGCTGGTGTGAGAAACCCCCCCACAGCCACAGGTCACCCCAGCACGTGTCCTCCTATCTTGGGTCCCAGCGCATCCCCGAGCCCCCAGCCAGGCCCTGGCTGTGTTCACCAACTGCTGAGAGGGTGTGGGGGGGTGCAGACCTGGAGAGAGAAGCAGCTCTGGGCTTTTAGGGCTCTGTTTCCAGACACACCCTACCTTTCCCCTCACTGCAGGCCCCAGCTGCACCCCGACATTGCCCGGTGCATCTGCAGGCGGCACACACAGATCCCTTCCCCGACACCCCACCCGCATCCTGCCAGAGATGCTCAGCATGGTCCAGCTCCATCCATCCCCCACATCCCTTTGTTCGGTGCCAGCACCGCTCGCTCCCTTAACCTATATCTGGGGGGCAAACTATGCTCCCCCCTTCTCCCACACCCCTCCCTCACCAGTGCTGCCAGTGAGCCCACCCCCAGCAGGCAGCTCCAGTGCTGGGCAAACCTCCCGGCAAGAAGTCTCATAACTTCTGCTCTATTTATCTGCGTGGCGGCTGCCGCTCGCCACGAAGGAGTGGGGAGAGGGGTGTGTGTGTGTTGGGGGACACACACACACGGACACACGCACGCCCCTTCCCCACACCAACGTTGCTTCCTTACATGTGAATATGGGGCACTCGATGAGCTGCACCAGCTTGTCCACCTCGGTGAGGAAATCCACGGTGACCTCCAGGTCCCCGCTGGAAGTGGCCGTTAAGGCCGGTGCCATGGGATAAGGGTGGCCCGGTGGCAGCAGATGGTTTGCCCAAGTGATGCCCACCTGGCGTGCGATCGTGGCACTGCCAAACCCTCCCCAAATCCATCCATAGTTCCTGCAGGATGTGGGCAGGTAGGGCTGGAAGGGCTGTGGAGCGGCCAAGGGATGGGGGAAGGAGATGGAATGTATGGGCAGGGATGGGGGAAGGAGATGGAATGTATGGCCAAGGGATGGGGGAAGGAGATGGGATGTGCAGGCAGGGATGGGGGAAAAGGCAGGCTGCCAAAAAAACCTCCCAAACCCAGCAGCTTGCAGGAAGCTGGTGTAAGAGAGGATGCTCACTTTGGTCCTCCTGGCCCGTGGGATGGAGCAGAGGCGATGACAAGTGCTTCCATCCCCTTTCCCCATGGAAAAACACCGGTGTGCGCCAGGAAGGGCACCCGAGCCTGTTATTAGGTGTGGAAAATACTTGCTGGCACGTGAGAATAACCGCGCCGGGAACTGTACCACGCTGGGTGATGCCTGCTCCTCATCGGGCCAGGAGGCCAAATCCTTCCCTCTTCCTCCCAGGAAGACAATGCTGAGGAGCCTCCCCTGGGGCAGAGGAGGGTCAGGGCTCAGCCAGCACTCGCTTTCCTCTTTTTACACCGCAAAAAGAACGATAGAAGGAAGGGCTAGCATGAGCCTAGCACAGGCTGCCCTGGCCTCTCATCGCGGGGATGCTGCTGCTCCGGTAGTGACTGGGATGGCTGGGCTGGGCTGTGGGGTGACCTTGGTGGCCACAGAGGGACCAGGGGCCAGCCCGAGCACCGGCCTCGCGGAAAACCACCCCAAAGGATACAACTTCTGGATGAGGTCGTAGGCGTGCTTGTAGTTCTGAGTGAGGAAGCAGAGGGACACGGTCGTCACGGGGTTGTGACACCAGGAGCGGTACAGGCAGCAGAAGAGGTTACGGCTTTCCTGGGAAAAGAAGGAGCCATTGGGGCTGGGTCAGCAGCCGGAGGAAGGATGCGGCGAGGGGAGCCCCGGATCCCCGACACCGAGCTGCCAGGCTCGCAAGCACTGGTGCCAGGGCCACCCAGATGCCACCCAGGGATGGATCTGGACCCACCAGCCTTGGGAGATGGAGCCCACGTGGGTTTTGGGGCAGCAGCATGATGAGGCTGCCATGTCCACCACAGGATAGCTCAGCCAACGGGACACCACCGTATTGCTGGCCTTGGGCATGAGGAGGAGGAGTCATCTTCCTCCCTCTCCCTGCCTTGCCTGGATGTCACTGGTGGCAGTGGCAGCTGCTCAGCAGACCCTGTGCCTGTGTTTCTAGCGGGAACAGCTGAGGGACCAAGGGGGGTTCTGCTCCTGTTGTCACCTGTCCCCTGGCCCATGTCGGGGGTGGAGGGAAGGAGGGAGGTGGCAGCTGCTCCAGGGCTCAGGGAGCCCGTTCCCACCCAGGCAGAGAAGAGCAAGAGTTGGGCACATCCTCTGAGCCTCCCTCAACTCCTTGAGAGAAAAGGACCAAAAGGGCCACCCCAGATGCCCAAGCTCCAGCCAGGGTCCTGCCAGGCGAGGACCGAGCAGCAAGATGTGTCCCCATATGGCTGCTGGGTCCCCACTGCCCCCTTTATGTCTCCCACTGCAGCGGAGCCTGCTCCTGCTGCCCGTACCGGGGTCTTCAGGTCCTTCAGTTGGTTCCGCAGCTGGAACAGCTCAGAGGAGGTCAGCAGGATGGTGTTGAGAGTGTGGACCATGGTAGAGGCGAACTTGAGGTCCTCTTCCCGAAGCAGTATGTCTGCCATGGAGTGGAAGATGTTCTCTGCGTTCAGAAGGAGACAGAGCTGCCTGCGCATCAGAGGGGAGAGAAACCAGGGCAGGGGGAGGATGGTTAACAAGCAGAGATGGTTAATGAGCGGCCGAGGCCCTGACCTGAGCCTACACATCACCTCCTTTCCACAGAGAGCTCGAGGGGTGAGATACAGGCACACATGGTGGCACTGGAGGCGGCAATACCAGCTGCAGAGATGAAAGAACCCATCCAGGCTAAGACACATTCCTGGCTGTGCCGTGCTGTGCCATGCTGTGCTGAGCCATGCCATGCCGTGCCATCCCACACCAGGACCTGGCAAGCACCCACCCAAGGCTTGCTAGCACCTCCCAGAGCAGGTTCAGCATCGCTTCCCATCCTGACACGCACAGCAGCAGGCTTACGGATGGCACCTTGGCAGCCCAGTCAGACCAGTATCTCCTCTGACACTGGGAACTGGTGGAGTGACAGAGGCTGCCGTCCCCACTGCTCATCCCCTCCTGACTTTGAACTCCACCATGCTGCAGCTCCCAGGAGAGCCGGTGCCAGGGGGCTGCAGAGCTCGGGCTGGCACAGCGGGAAGCTGCTGATGTGCCTGGCCAGGCCCAGCAGATCACAGGAGGAGCAAACCTTGGGGCATCCTCCGGCTTTCCAATGTTTTAGCCCACAAACCACAACTTGTGGGGTTTATTTTTCCTTCCTTTCTTTCTTTTTTGGTGGTTTCCTTCCCCGTTTTTTTGGATTTAGGGATTTCCTGTTTTACTCTGGGTTCCTGTCTTCTTGGGCAATTTGTCTGAGGACACCTGAACTGCTGCCCAGCATCGGGCTCAGCTTGCTGATGCTCTCATTGGGGAGACCTGGCAGGGTTCACCCCAGCAACCCAGCATCCCCTGAAGCGGGAATGCTCCCCAGGTCCCCACCTCTCCCCCATGGGCTGACGGGGAAGCTGGGCAGCAGAAGGAATGCTGGTGACCCCCAGAGCATCTCTGCTATCCCCCGACTCCCACTGAGCACCATTCCCCACCAGAAACCTCAGCTGACATCCAAATTTCCAGACCCTCCCAGCCCCCACGCCCTGAGGCATCTCAGAAGGGTTGAGGAGGCCAAACAAGGAGTGACTGCTTCAGTAGATGGCTGGGAAACATTTGCTAGCTGCTCGGCAGGACTCGGTTTGGCTGGGAGCTGGGAGGCGCATCTGAACCCCTCTTCCACCTTGGGGGTCAGGTTTTCACTTCCTGGGGTGAGGAAGAGGAGGGAGGTGAGTTTTCAGCTCCCATCCCTGGTGGAAGGACCTACAGAAGACTACATGGCCACAGGAAGACACCAAAGGCCGAACCCCAAAGCCTGGTGCTTCAGGGCCGCAGGAGATGGATGGGGAACCATGAAACAGATTTCCCCTCCCAACATGTGAAGGAAGAACCCTCCCCACCCCAAATCTTCCTCTCAATTCTGTCAAGCAACCCATCCCCTCCTTTCCCAGCCCCGTCTCCTCTCCATCGGCAGCTCCCGCATCCCGCCTGGCCGCTGCTGGACAATGAGATGCTCTGTGCGGGCTTTTACATAACCCAGCGCGGCGCTCGCCCCGGACCCCGTTAAAATGGAACGGGCTGTGATAAATAAGCTCCTTTATCCCAATTATTCTTACGTAACCGGCTGCATTCATGGGGATGAAAACGCTTCCTCGACTCCTTGCCGCTCGGACGCGGGCTGGCCGGAGGAGGGAGAGGGACGGGGAAGCGAAGCGTTGAGGGGAGGGAAGGGGAAGGCAGGGAAGGCTTTTAGTCCGCTCTGATGGAGCCAAAAGCAAATCAATAGCTCGGCACCGCAGGCAGGATCCGGTCAGATCCCAGCTGTGGCAAAGTAAACCCACACGGGCATATCCAAACTCAGCCCAGGAGCCAGCCAGCTCCATCCCACCCATTCCCAGTCTGAGGGGATAACTGGATGCCCGTATCCTTGTCTCTGGAGCGGGCGCCGGGCAATTGGAATGGGAATCGGGAGGATTTACTGTGCTCCCAGAGGGAAAGGGTCCTGCAGAGAGACACTACGGGGCAGCTTCACCCCAGCTGCAGGTGTCCCACGCCGTTCTGGCGCATGGGTGATGTGAAAGGCTCAGCCAAACCCACACCAGTGCCGGCAACCTCCAAGGGCTGCCCTCATCCGCCCACAGCAAGGACAACAGCTGGGTCTCCATCCTCCTGCTCCGATGTTATTCCAGGGAAAAGGAGGGCTCTCGCCTTCCATAAATAGGAGCTCTGACATTTGGCTGGCCAGCGCCGCGCTCCCAGCGCGCAGGGGGCCGAGCGCGAGCTGCTGTCTCATTTCAGGCCTGGTTTCCATTAGCAGGGAAGGGCTGGGTTTGGGAAGGGTTGGGTTTGGGAAGGGCTGCGTTTGCTCCCCCTCCTTCCAGCAGCACTGGGAAACTGGAAGCACTCGTGGTGTTAAAGGAGCAGTGGCGCAGGAGCCACTGGCGCAGTGAGTTTGCCAGTGCTCAGCAGCCTCCCCCCCCC
>VZTU01032141.1:0-14172 GCA_013400835.1 Zapornia atra | reverse complement strand
CCTTGGTCAGCACATCCCAAGAGCAGTTTCCCCCAAAGGAGGGGACAAGGCAACGGGCTGGTCCCGCAGCTGCTGGTCTCTGTGACAGCTGAGCCCAACCAGCACTGGGCGGCTGCTGGTGGGACAGGAGGGGTCCCCGGAGCCCATCCCTCGGGAGGCTTCGTTGGCACGAGGGGAACGCAGGGCTGGCCAGGAGGAGGGGCTGGGGTTGGGCAGGGGACAGGTGGCTTCAGGCTAAGCAGGCAGCAGCCGAGATGGTGGAGGGGTGGCTGCAGAAGGGGAGGAGGCAGGAGACAGTGAGTGGAAGCACATATGTACCCCAAATTCATACACCCCAGGCACAGACACCCCACAAACACTTATATCTACACAGCCCATCATTAAGAAGCCCACACCTCGATGGAAGGAGCCTGTTAATCCCACCACCGAAGCATCATCCCATCAGGATGCTGCTCCCCAGGGCTCTCCTGCATCCCTGCATCCCTGTGGGTGATGTGTCACCTGGAGGGACCAGGCGAGCTCCCAAGGGAGAGGAGTGGAAACCGAAGCCCCCAGTGCTGGGGAGGCAGCAGCCGTGGAGCATCACCGTGTCGTTAGGCAGCGGCGATAATGAAGTGTGGTGTTTAGGCCATTAAAATTTAACTCCTTCAATTAAAAGGGTCATTCGAGCCTCTCCAGCCGAGCCAAGGAACGCGCCTGTGGGCAGCCAAGAGGCAGCTCGGTGATGGGGGACATCCCTGGCCTGCTGCCTGGGATGGGGCCAAGCCACAGCGGAGGTCCCCAGGGGCCCCCTCCAGCCCCTGCGCCGAGCCCAAAGAACACCTCAGTGAGCAAGAGCCAAGGTCACCACCACCAGCTTTGTGTCATCACGTGCCCCCTCCGGTCCCAGCCGCATCCCACTAAGCACCAGAGCATCCTCCCCACTCCCCAGACTGGTGCCCACCATGGTCACAAGTTGCCATTGTGCTAACAATGGCCGAGGCAGGATGGGGTGGCTGTGTACAGGGCCGAGCTGAAAGCTGCTGCAGGGCTGTGGGCCACAGCCCGAGGGACGTCAGAGGGATGGTGTGGCTTCAGAGCCACATCTCCAATTAAGGGCAAGCCCCGGCGTCGCTCCCGGAGCTCTCTCGCTTTGAGAGAAGGATGCCTGGAAAGCCAGCTAATCTAAACATCATCGGTTCAGGGAACTGTGGGAGCTGCTGGAGCTCCCATCCCATCCGCTCGTCCCTTTAACCGCTTCAGTCCCAGCCCCACACCCCGAGCCAGCGCACAGGGATGGGGTTTCAGGGGGGCCAGGGCCACCTGATGCTCACTCCAAGGGTGCCAAGGTCCAGTTTTCCATGGAATCAGAGGAAAACAGGAGATGAACTCCAGCCCTGCTGTAGATGAAGGCACCATCCCCTCTGGTGGGACCTGCAGGGAGCCCTGGGATGGGGGGAGTGCAGTGCTGTCCCCCTCCCACTGCCTGGCCATGCTGAGCACCGTCCCGCTGTGTTCAATTAAGCAGGTGCTTCTTCATTAAGCGCAAGCGATTTGCTTTATGAGCTCTGGGCAGACACGGGGCCCCAGCAGGGAGAGGAGGAACGAGAGCATCTCGTTCCACTTCCAGCAACTGGGACAGAGCTGGATCCGGCTGCGGAAGGAGCTGGCTGAGGCTGGGAGGGGGGAGCGATGCTCCAAGGGGCTTGGCTCTGCTTTTTGGCTTGCAGGGCCAGATCACCGCCTCTCCTGGGGCAGAAAGGAGGGTAAAGCTCCTCCAAGCTTCCTCCTCTTCCTCCCTCCCTCCTTCACAGGACTTTCTGCCACTCTTCCTCCCCAGGCTGGGCTCCCCACAAGATTCCTCGGCTCAACCCACGTGCCTGGGAGACCCGCAGCCCCCACAAGGCTGATGTCCATCCCAATCCCCCTGAAACCTTCCTGCTAGGAGGAGCTGCATCCCCAGCGCAGGCCAGCAGCTGGGATCCAACCAGGATCTGTAGGAGAAGCGTGGATAACATTAGGATGGAGGGCAGAGGGAGAGCGGGGAAGGCAGGAGGGAGCCATTCTCTTGCCCTTCCCCGCTGTGACGGGTAAGAAAATCCCAGTCCTCCGTATTTCTCCCCCTCCCCTCTGCTGAATCCGGCCTCCAGAGCCGCTTCTCTGGGCAAGGGAAACCATGGCAACCCCAGCAGCTCCTGCTTTATGGTGTTTAATGGAAGGGATGGGGATGGGTTTGGGATGTTCAAGAGCAGTGGGGCTCCTTCTGCAGGTCTGGGGAGGAGAGGGACCCTCAGCCTGCTCCATCTCCCCTCTCCCAGCCACCCCTTCCCAACTCAAAATCAAGTCTCTGCCAGCACGTTTTCCTAATGAGCTTGGGTCCTCATCAAGAGACTCAGAGGATCCAGCGGGTTCTGTCTCCTGGGGATGGGCTCACCGGCATCGAGATGGAGTCAGAGGCACGGTGGAGCATCATGAACAGCAGTGGGTGTGGGAAGCCCAAAGCACAGCACAGCCAAGGACAGCCCTGGAGAGCATCAGTGAGTCCCTGGGATGGGCAGGTCTGGAGCTGGGGCCATCACGGCTCATCCCAGGAAGACCATGTGAGCGACAGGAGGACTCACACCTCCTTCTCCATGCAGCTTTTGGCCTCTTCTCTGTGTCCCAATGGTCTTTGAGATGTCAGGCCGGACAGGAACAGGAGCATCGGATCAAAGGGGGCCCGTCGGTGGGAAGGCTGAGGGCGTTTTGGGGAGCCCTAGTTCAACGTGCGACAAAGCCTGAACCTTCCTCTCAACCTCGCCGGTTTCTTGTTGATGGTTATGGAGCTCCCCTGGGAAACCTGGAGAAAGCCACAGAGATGTGTGGATCTCGGGAGATGTGTGGATCCTGGGAGGAGACGTGTGGATCTCGGGAGGAGATGTGTGGATCTCAAGAGGAGACGTGTGGATCTGGGGAGGAGATGTGTGGATCCTGGGAAGCCAGAGACAAGCCCTGCGCTGCCGCCGCTTGAAAAGGGAAAGGTGGGGAGTGTTTCAGTGCAAACAAGACAACCCGCCCACGGAGCGTCTGCTCAGCAGAACCCGTCAGCGTGACAGCTGCTGCAGGAGCCGTGGTGGTGCCAGCTTGGCGCGGGGCTGGGGCCATCTCCTTCATAATGTGCTCCCCAGGCACCCCCCGTGGTCCGAGAGCAACCAAGGGGGGTTCTCGAGGGGAGCACAGTGCTGCTCTAGGACCTTGCCACTTCCCTCTGTGAACCAGAGCCCCTCTCCTTAGGTGAGACAAGCCAGGGGGGAGCCAGAAACTTTGGAACCACTGCCGGGATCCGGGAGACAGCAACAAAAAGCCAGCTGGGGGACATGGCGGGCCACCTGCACGTGGGAACATCATGGGCCACCCACGTGTGGGGGCTTCCCAAGAGGGTCTTCTCACTGGATGGAAAATTTAGGACAGGCAAGTTGAAACACAAGGGTCTCTAAGCGAGTCTGGTGCGCTCACCGAAACACAACCTCCTACCTGCTTGTACTGCTGGGCTTGATGGCAATGGCCAGGAGATGCTTGGGTGAAGAATCCCAGGATGCAGTTGCAGAATCACAGTCTCCTGGGAAAGCAGCCCAAATCGTGGCTCCCTGCACACTCGTTGTGCTCCAAGCCACTCACTGCCCCAGGGACAGAGTGGTGATGTGATGCTGGGTGCAGACGATGCGCTGGTGGTTGGAGAACTACCATGGGCACGGGCCGAGTCATGTTCAAACCTTCTTCCCTTCAGCTGGTGAAGCAGCATCGTTTCTGCGGAGCATCAGCCCCTCAGTTTCTGCTCCCTGTGATGCTCCCCTTGGACACGGGACTGCCGGACATGTCCCTGTTCCAGCTGGCAGGATGGTGACTCCACCACATCCACCGTGACTCATGACAAACCCAGCCTTGTTCACTTGACTGCCTGGCAAGCAGTATCCTTCAAAGAGGTCACCTTCAGTGAAAAAAGCGGATCTCCAACATCTCCGGGCACTATCTGTCCAGGGAAATACTCACACAGCTCTGCAGTGGAGAATGGGAGGGGGGAACAGGACAACACCAAGGAGAAGGAAGAGTTTCCTCAGAGGTTTCTTCAAGCTTCTTCCCGTATCTTCTTCTGATCATTCTCAGTGCAGAAGATCCATTGCTCACATCCTCCAGGATAGACCAGATGTGAAAAGGTAACTAAATTTGGGAGCTTAATGGTCTGCTCAGCCCCAGGCTTCGCCCACTAAGTGTGACCACTGTTCCAAGGTGGAGCCCACTAGACACAGACCCAGTGCCAGTCTCCAGCCACCCAAGGGAGCGTGTCCCAGGGGTTTCCTCCAGGAAACCGCATGGTGACCCACAGATAAAGCTGTCCTGCCTGTGGTCATTAAGGACCTGAGAGGCTTACGAGGTGCTGTAGGAACATCCGAACAGGTACGGGAGGCTCACCTGGGAAACAGGCAGCTCTCCCCCTCCCAAACTTCCAGCAAAGTTGGAAAAATACCCTCCCAAGGTACTTGTCCTCTGCCTTTTAAACCCGCCGATGACAAGGGCAAAACAGCCCCTCTGCTTCCACCACATGTGTCCCTAGGAGCTGAAAGCCTACCTCCCCCAGCGAGGGAATGACCCCAGCCCTCCAAAACCTGACCCCAGAGGTGAAACTGCATGGGGCAGCCACGTTTTCGGGTGGGCATCCTCTCTTTTGAAGGGGAGGAAGGGTAAGGGCTGGCTGGGGACGGAGAGAGATGCCTAAAGCAGCGGCATCTCCTTCCTCGGAGTCATACGCTCCCCTTTCAGGCTGACAGCTGTGGCCTAATTTCCAAGAAACCTGACAGGCACCTTATTTCTCCCCCTCTGATTTCTCTGTGCTGCAAATAAAATAGGTTAAAGGAGCGGGCGCAGAGCTGCACCAACACGAGCCCAGAGAGGCTCATCAGGGCCCAGGCACACACCGTGTGCGGGAGGGAGAGAGGAGCCGCAGACCCTGCGCTCGCTTCCCCATCGCTTCCCTTTGGGATGAAGAAATAGAAGGGCTTTTGCTCTCGAGGAGCAGGATGCTGGTCTGGAGAAGGATGAGCCTTTGGATCCCCCCTTGTAGGACCAAGTCATGTTTGTCCCTGTGGGGAAGGGAAATATGGGGGAAGATGGTCCCACTGGGAATCACTAGACCTCTGAAAGCCCAAGGACTGGCTGGGAAGAGGAGTGTGGCAGGAATATTGGGGGTGAAGCTTTCCAAAAGGAAAGAAAATGGGGAGGGAAGAGGAAGCGAAGGGAAGGAAAGGGAAGGGAAAGGAGCCAGGACAGGAGGTGAAGCCGCCCCATGGTGCCTTGACTCAGAGCCCATCACTGACTTTTCCCTTGCTTTGCTGGAGCAAACTGACTGTACTGCGCTCAATGGGCTCAAATCCATGTGCAGATGTGCCCAAGGCAGCGCTAATCCTGCTGTGGCATTGGGGACAAGGGACAGGAGGAGCGGGGACACGCAAGCACAGCCTAAAGCTTGAAGAGGAGGGGGTTCTGGGGGGACCTTATGGTGGTCTTCATGTCCCTGAAAGGTGCCTGTAGGAAAGCTTAGGAAGAACTGTTCCTGAGGGCACGGAGCAATAGGATGAGGGGGGGTGGTTTTAAACTAGAAAAGGGGAGATTTGGAAGGGGGTCTTCACTCTGAGGGTGGTGGATCACCACCCAGAGAGGTGGTGGAGGCCCCATCCCTGGAGATATTCAAGGTCAGGCTTGATGGGGCTCTGAGCGACCTGCTCTAGTGAAGATGTCCCTGCTCACTGCAGGGGTGGGACTAGATGGCCTCTGAAGGTCCCTTCTGACCAAACACATCCCGGGATTCTGTGAAAGGAGGTGCCTGCGAGCAACTCACCAAGCCAGCCCCATTCCAGCCTCAAGATCATCAGCTAAAAAAACCCCAAGCCCTCATTTACGCCGTGGTTTGGATGCCCAGATGTTATCTGGGGTGGATCTCAGCACCCACCCTGCCTTCAGAGCCGGATGCAGGGGGGATGCAGCCCAAGGAGCCTCGCTCGTTCTCACCCTCCCCAGCCTGTAGATGTGCAAGAGGAGAGTGGCTGGGTGCTCCCTGTGACAGCCAGTACTCTCAGTGCCACAGGGGGTACTCGTTCCCAACACCCAGAGCAGCTCATGTGGCAAAGGAAAGGAATTTCTACACGGAGCCGAAGGTGTCCCATCCCGGGCAGCACTGGAGCATCCTTGCCTGATGCTGCTCGTGCCTGCAATCGGTGGGTGGCCTGTGCCCCTCGGGGCTAAGCACGACAAGGTACAAGATGCTCAAAAGTGACCAGGAACCTCCCCACAAAAAGAGGGTTTGCACCTCACAGGTCAGGCAAGGAAAATTTGGGAGACACTGTGGAAACTGCTTGTGCTGTCACCACATTCCAGAGAACGCGATGGTTTGTGAGGTGGGGAGCTGCGGGCTCTGCTCCCCGCATCCCAACACACCTTCCCCAGGCAGCTTTCCTGGAGTATTCCTTCTGGGAAGGAGGAAATTTTCCCCCCTGGACCTGCCCTTTGAAGGAACTTGGCCATTTTTGGGGGGATTTCCCTCTCCTACACACACTTCCCCTTCCTCCACCCTCTCGCTGACCCAAATCAGTCCCAGCCTGCTCTGGCGCTGCCGCTCACATGTGGTTCCTATTTTTCTACAGGAAAACCCATCAAATCCTTCCAGGCAGCTCCAAGCGCAGCCGGTCTGGGAGCAGCATCACAGAATCCCAGGACTGGAAAAGTCCTTTGAGATCATCGAGTCCAACCGTTCCTGTCCTGTGCTAAACCATATCCCTGAGCACCTCATCTACCCGTCTATCAAATACACCCAGGGGTGGTGACTCCCCCCTCCCTGGGCAGCCTGTCCCAGTGCCCGACAGCATTTTGGGGAAGGATCTTTCCCTAATGTCTGATCTGACCCTGCCCTGGTGCAGCTCAAGGCCATTCCCCCTCATCCTGTCACCTGTCCCTTGGGTGAAGAGACCAACCCCCACCTCTCTGCACCCGCTTGTCAGATCAGTGTGGGCGGCAATAAGGTCTTCCCTCAGCCTCCTCTTCTCCAGGCTGAACACCCCCAGCTCCCTCAGCTGCTCCTCAGAAGGTCTGCTCTCCAGCCCCTTCCCCAGTCTGGTTGCCCTTCCATCGGGTGAGGTAGGACACGGAGCTCATACCCAGAGGCTGGTGCACCCCCCCAGATCCTCCAGCTCAGGATGGCATTCCCATCCAAGCCTGAGAGGAGCCTGTGCCTGGCTGGGGCAGTAGGAGACATGGAAGAGCAGAGCCTGGATGTCCCCAGGCCAGGAAACAGCACTGTGGAGCTCCAGCCATGGGGTTTCCCGTGAGCTGGGGAGGGGGGATTTTGGGGAGCGGGGCAGGGGTTAACTGGAGGTGCAAAGGAACAAGCCGGAGATGAGTGAGGAGCATCCAGCAGAGCTGGGGATGCTCCATCCCTCCGCACTCGGATACAGGCTCAGGCAGGAGAACTCCCCAATTTCTGCTTTACAAAAAGATGCTTGTGGGGGGCCCAAAAAATTAATACTTAATTAAAATACCCCCCTTTTTCTCTGGGTTCTGCAGGGAGGGGGATGGCGAGCACACAGCTCACTGGAGCCGCAGGGCAGGCGGCCAGCGCGCATCCCAGCAGGCAGAGCAGCGTGTTTTCCAGGCTCGCTGCCTCCCGACACAGAAGCTTCCCTTGTAGCAGTCACAGCTGTTTGGATTGTACCCGAGTTCATATCGCAGTTTATCAAAGGGGCTGCGATTTTTTTTCTTCCCTTCTCTTTTTTTTCCTCTCTTTCTCTCTCTTTTTTTAACACTTTGCCCGGTACGAGGCGAACGGTCCCTGAAAAAAACAAGTGCGGGGTTTGTTCTGCAATGCAGCAGCCCAGAGAGGGGGGGAGAGGAAGAGATGACACACACACATGTCTGTGTGTGTGTCCATCCCCACCAGCCCCGATTCATTGCTGGTGGGGCAGAGGGAGTTTTGGGGTACGGATTTGGCAATGGGAGTTTGGACGGAGCTGAAGGAAGAGGAGCAGGAGGGGGATCCTGTATCTCAGCCTTGGGATGACACCACATCCCAACCAAAGCTGACAATGACCCAGCTCCATGCAGGGTCCCCAGCCTATCCCTCAGCATCCCAGCCTGCAGCTAAACTGCTCACCCCCCACCTCCACATCCCACCCCATCCCCAAAGCCCTTCCCACTGGGGTACCAGTGCGCTGCCCTTGCCTTCCCACCCCCCCTCCAGATAGAGAGCACGGCCCTGGGAACGGGAGGCAGGCTAAGCAAAAAGCGATTTAACATGCTCCTCAGAGCCTGCCTGCCAAGAGCAGAGGATGTCTGTGCTCCGAGGGACATGCCAGCTCTCTCCTCCACACCCCCCCCATCCCAATTCCCCACCCCAGTTAGCAGACTCAAACCCGCTTTCCTCCTTTTTCCCTATTTTTCTGAGAGAAGAGGGCAGTGTGGTCAGCCCCAGACTCTCTGGGAGGCAGAAAAGTCCCCTCCTGCCCAAAAAGAAAGAGGGACCGGTTTCCCCCCCAGCCCAAAGGCAATACCAGGAAAGGAGGGGGTCATCCCACTGGGCGTCATCCTGGCAGGACCTGGAGACCTCAAGCAAGCAGCAGATTTCCAGCCATGTGAACTTTTCCCATTTGCTGAAGCTAGAAATCTGCAGCCCCATCACGAGACTTGAGATCTTCCAGCTCCCTGGCTAATGCCATAAATTGGCTGAGTAACCTTATCTGCTCCGGCCTATGGCTTCCAGAGCGGATGGAGAACCAGCCCACCCTCCTGGCCCCCCCCCCCCCTCTGGTGTTTCAGCATCCCCCAAAACAGTCCAAGGACCAGGCCTAACAGAAGGGCATGGCATGGGAGGTGGCTGATGAACCGCCCCTGGGTCCTTTCCACGCAGCTTAACCTCAGAAAACGCCCCAGAGAAGGTTCTAGGCAGCAGGCAGCTTTATTTTGCCGCTCTGCAGAACAAGCTGAGGTGAGCCCTGCACACAGACGCCCCCAGGGAGCAAAGCTGCTGACTCAGGCATCCTCTCGCACCCCAGGGTGCCACTGCTCAGCTAGAAAAGGGCCTCTCCAGGCTTAAAAGTTAAGCCTTTCATGTCAAAACATCCACTCAGAACCACTCTCCAGCCGCTCGAGCACATCCTGTACCCCGGGAGGGTTCATTTGTTGTCCCAGCAAGGTCCCTCAGCCCTGAACGCCTGAGCTGCTCCATCCTGAAGAGCAGTGAAAAGACAGCTGCTTTGGTGCTAGGCTCAGTTTAGCGAGCAAAACCTGCTCCTAAAGCTCAGACAGAGCCTGGGGACAGCACCAGGGCTGCACAACCAGCCCTAGGGAGGGATGTTCTCTCCTTTAATCCTCCACCCCACAGCATTGGGACCAACAAACGAGCATTAAATCCAGCCTGGAAAGCTGGGTACCGCTCCGCTGCCTGCCTCCCGCCCCGCCAAGCAGCCTTCCCTCCACAGGGCTCCTGCCCGAGGCCAGCCCTGGCTGCTCCAAGGAGCCATGTGATGCTTTTGGAAGCTCCTCTGCATTTTTCTGCTGCTCCAAGCCATCGTCCGGAGGCCAGCAGCTACACGTGAGTTATTTGCTTCTTGCTTAAGGGCTCTGCTGGTTCCAGGACGGCCACGCGCCAGCTAGGGCAGATAGTTCCTAATTAGTGAGAAGGTCCCGGGTCTGCTCATCAAGGTAACGCTGAGCCAGGGCACTGTGAACCCCGAGTTTCCAAGGAGGAATAACTTTACTGGCTCTCAGCCTAAGAAAAGAGTCATGAGTGATGAAGAGAGAGCCCAACCCCCAAAGGAACCTCTTCTCTGCTGTGATGTAGGAAACTCATGTCAACCCCTCCAAAATCCTCTGGAGACCGCGGGAGCAGGTTTGCCACCTCTCTGGGTCCTCAGGGGGTGGGAAGTGTCAGATGGTGATGGGCAGCTGACCATCCTGGTTTGTTCTGAAGGATTCCAGGCGATTTGTAGCCCCCTCAGCACATCCATTCCCCATGAGCATCCCTCTCTCCCAGGCGTTCCTGAGGCATCGAAGCAGCTCCACAGTGCTCAGCTGTGACCGTAGGGTCCCCTTGGGTGGTGGCACAAGTGAGGAGGCACCACGCTATGGTGGGATCTGGCGATGCTGTGCTGGATCCCACTGCGGGACAGACCAAGGGCACCTCTCTGATGCACCAGCAGCACCGGTGCTCCTAGGCAAGGGGGAGGAAACGATCTGACTTCTTCCTTATGAATGCCAGAAGCTTTTGGGGCTGGTTGCTGCTTCTGTGTAGCTCTATCCTGTCTCCTCTGGCAAACTACCTCAAGATACCCAGCATGGGATGGGGTCCCTGACAGTGAGCCCACCCATCACAGCCCCCATCCCTGCCCGAGCCAGGTTCAGAGGGCAAGCTCTGCTGGGGTGGGCCACGGGTGCTTCTCCTGGCATTGGGTGGGCACCGTGAGCAGCTCCACAGGTCCCTACAAGGGACGGTCCCACCTCCACTTCTGACTGCTCAACCTGCATCCCTGTCCTCAGGCACACTGTCCCATAACCTCCGTGTTCGTGTCCGGAGAGGGACCAAAGTCCTTTCCGAGTCAGCAGCCAGGCACAAACAAGCTTGAGCTGGGCTGGAAAACAGCCTCACGCTAACCACAGCCCCTCCGCTGACCTCATAGACCTTTGGACTCACCCACGAGCAACGTGACAGGAAAACTGCTGTGCTGTGATTTAACAACCCCCCTGGCTGGCAGACAGGGGAGGGACGGAAGGTGGGAATGTGCATACGGTTTGGATTGGAAAAGCAGCTAAAAATAGCACCACGAGGCTCCCACGTCTCTTCAGCAAGAGATCCAACCTTCTCCAAAGAGCCCTCTCTCCAAGTTTTCCCACTCTGCTCTCCTCTGGCTTTACCATGAGGTAACAAAGATGCTGTTAGCCATCAGTAAGTTCCAGAGTTAACCACCGGTACCCCAAGGCACGGCTCAGCCCCTCACCCGGCCCCAGAACCAGCCCTCCATCTCCACATCGTGAGCCACAAAGTGACTCGACAAAGGACGGAGCCACAGTTTTTCTTTAGTTGTCCCTTTTTATTTTTTTGGCTTCCCCAGACTTTTTGGGGGATGAGTCATGGTAAAAAGCCCCGTCTGGCTGCTGGGAAAGCTGGGAATGCCGGCGCCACCAGTCCAGGCTCATCCTGCCAGAGCCGGAGGGAAAGAACTGAGGTGGCTGTGAGACAAGAGAGCTTTTAAATGTGACCCTGCCCAGGCTCACCACAGCTGTAATTACACTGCTGCCTTAACGAGGAATAGGGATGTTTTCCCTGCACAAACTGTGGGAGAAGAGAAGGGATGCCACAAGTGGGATGTTTCCTCCATTTTATCCTTAAATCCTCATGGGATTAAGCCTCATGTCACCAGATGCTCATCAAAAGTGAGAAAACGTGCACTCAGCTTGATTTTTTGGGGGACACAACATTAAAATTCAAGGCAGGTGAGGAGAAACCCCAGGGACCCTCACCCTGCAGCCCAAACGGCGGCTGCCACCCTGCCCTGCCCCAGGTTTCGGCGCATCCCTGCACCCCGCCGTGCTCCGCCTCGGCGCTCATCGCTCACGGGATGAATCCAGCGGCAGCCCGAAGACTTGGCCACAATCTCCTTGACCAAGCAGGTCCAACTCAATGCCCAGCTAAGCTTCACGTGCTTTGGGGAGCTTCACACTCTTTACCCTCCCATCGCAGTGATGGGACCCCCACGAGTACCTCGTGCATCCTTCTGCCCTCAGAGAGGCAGGGAGGAGAACCCAGCATCCTTCCCTCTCCTCCCACCAACCTCCTCACCCATTTCTCCACCTCACCCCAACCGTTACGTTCGTTATTTCCCAGTGGGATGAGGAATTAGTGACCCCTTGCCCCAGATTTCATCCCATTAAGGATGATGTGGCTCAGCTAGGTGGAGGGATCCACTTGATTCAGCACTCTGAGCCTGTTGTTTCTTAACGAAGCAGGCTCTGACCATGCTTTTTAATAAGGATCTATTTCACCTCTGAGGATGGGAGTGAGAAATATGGTGCCTTGACACGCAAGAAGCAAATCCCTGCCCTGTTCAACCCTGTCATCCTGGTTCCACCCTGCACCGGGGTGAGTGGGGGTGCGGAGGGGCGTTGGTGAGGATGGTGGGGTGCTCTGACCTGATGATGAAGGCTCCTCTGGTCTCCAAGAGTTTCCGTTCACTGCTGAAGCGTTTGAGAAGGTTGATCATGAACTTGTAGAAGTAGGAGTTCATGGTGGGAGTGGAGGGTGAGCACTCCAAGGCTCTGGTACCTGGGGAAAGTGAAAGCAGGTCAGAGCAGCCAGGGCCCTCCAGGAAAAGTGGTCTCAATCATGGAGCAGACACCCGAAATATGGTCACGGCCCTCAGCAGAGGAGGCTTGAGGCACGAGAAGATTTCCAAGTCTCCCAAAACTACACGTGCTCAGTCCAAGCACCACCAGCCCTGCGGCAGCACCCTCTGTCCTGGGAAGAAGCACCTGAGGTGGAACATGGGGATGAAAAGGGCTTGTTGGGACATCCTCCCTGAGATGTTGGGCTTCAGCAGCTGAGAGCAGAAGGGCACTGGGACAACAAAATCACAGAATCACAGAATCATAGGGGTTGGAAGGGACCTTGAGAGATCATCGGGTCCAACCCCCCTGCCAAAGCAGGCTCCCTAGCTCATATTACATAGATAGGCATCCAGACAAGACTTGAATATCTCCAGAGAAGGAGACTCCACCACCTCCCTGGGCAGCCTATTCCAGTGCTCTGTCACCCTCACTGGGAAAAAGTTCTTCCGCATGTTGGTGCGGAACTTCCTATGCTCCAGCTTACAGCCATTGCCCCTAGTCCTGTCCCCACAGACCACTGAAAAGGGGCTGGCCAATTCCCCCTGCTTCCTATGTCTAAGATATTTATAAACACTAATTAGGTCCCCCCTAAGTCTTCTTTTCTCCAGACTAAACAGTCCCAGTTCACTCAGCCTGTCCTCATACGGGAGATGTTCCAGGCCCCTAATCATCTTCGTAGCCCTTCTCTGGACTCTCTCCAGGAGGTCCCTGTCTTTTTTATACCAGGGAGCCCAGAACTGGACACAGTACTCCAGGTGGGGCCTGACCAAGGCAGAGTAGAGGGGGAGGATCACCTCCTTCGACCTGCTGGACACACTCTTCCTAATGCATCCCAGGATCCCATTGGCTCTCTTAGCCACCAGTGCACCAGTGCCATCCCGTCTCCTTGGATGCAGCGTGTAGGCTCACCCCAAACCACAAATTATGGGTGAGCTGAAGAGCCTCTCAACCAGCCCCACGTAGCACAGACACCCCAGCCCAGTGTGCACACAGTGGCAGGGACACACAGTCAGCCCTGGCTCATGGTTCAGCCCCAGTTTTCACTCAGGGATGTGATGTTTTCACTCAGGGAAGTGATTTTTCCCCCCAGGAATGTGATTTTCCCCCCAAGCAGGAGCCACTCTGCGCACAGCATCACATGCAGTACGCCCCAGGGTAAGCGTAAAGCGCTGGTCAAACCACAGCAGGGCTCCAGGCTTAGAGATTGTGCCCCAAAAATATTCTTTTTCTTTGTTCTCAAGGTGCCAAAGCCCCTTTTGAAAAACACCAGCTGGAAGTTGCAGCAGGGATGCTGGCACGGAGACGCTGTGGTCCCTCCAGCCTGGAGGGCGCATCCTCGTTCCCGCAGTGCTGGGCGGGTTGGGACACAGACCTGCTTGCTGCTTCTGTGGTGGCCACTGTTTCTGCCCAGAAGGCAAACAAGGCTGTGGTTCAAGACAGCAGCTATCACAGACCAGCCTCAAAGTAGGAAATTATGGGTAATGAGAGCGGCCAAGCAAGGAGGGTCATGGAGCAAAGGGCAGCCCCCGGCTCGGGGTACACGGAGAGCAGGGGACACAACATCCCCTCGGCCCAACACGTGCAGGGAGCCAGCGGGTAAAGATCACTTTTCCTGCAGTGAAACTACAAGGGGAAATGGATTATTTTGCAGGATGGTGCCGAAAAACGTTTAGTGAGAGTCTGCAACACGGGGAGCTCTGTCCTTTAAATTTCTCCTGCAGCAGGATCGTGTCTGACCGTGGTAAGGAGGGAAGCAGGCACAGCATCACGGAATCACAGGGTTGGAAAAGA